>WBMW01000577.1:107858-131156 GCA_013396635.1 Penelope pileata | reverse complement strand
TTTTTTTTTTTTTTTACTTTCTATCATCTATTTAGTGAGCAAATTGAATTTAGGTATTTATACAGATATTAAGATAAGCAGAAGTGTTAACAGTACAGGTTATTTCTTTTTTTTTTTTTTAATATGTATAAGAAACAACATGAAAGTTACAGTAAACAGTAGATACCTGGTTACTGTAGATATATCCATGTTTGTTTAATGCAGCTATGTGCAGGGCTCTTTTAATGTTTCCCATTCTCTGTTCCTTCAATGAAATGTTACTTATCGATCTAATAAACTTATACATGAATATGTTGTGACGCCTTTTGTCACCTGTATTTTTACAAGGGAATTAGGGTATGCCACCATAACTCCCAGTTCTTTATTTAAGAGGAATGATCCGAAAGTAATGCCTCCGATTTTATTGTATTTGCCCACAATGTCAGAGGTGGATGTTGGTTGTAGAGGAGCAGAGGTTTTACCTTCCCACCAATATTCCTTTCCGTTTTGTTGCTGTATGAAAGATGGCAGCAAAGGGGCAGTCTGACAAAATGATGTCTGACGTGGAAGAGCGAATGGAGCAAAGGCGCGGAATTGAATTCCACCATCTGGAAAAAATGACATCCATTGACATTCATCAACACTTGCTGAGTATTTGTGGAGACCAAACAGTGGATGTGAGCACAATGAGGGGTGGTGGTGCTTTTCAGCAGCGGTGACAGTGACAGTGGTCACCTCTGCTGGTGCAGATTTCGACGAACACAGCATGCAGGCTCTTGTTCATGGCTGGCACAAATGCAGAGCTGATGGTGGTGGCTGTGAAAAATAGTGTTTTGTAGCTGAGAATTTATTCTATCAAATAGCGTTATTGTGCTCTTTGTGACTATTGTAGTTTCCACAGAAACAAACAAGAGGCATTACTTTCGCAGCAACCTATGCATTTAAGCCAGTTATGGAATAGTGTCATCAAACTGAAACCCCATGTTATGGAAAAAAGCTGCAGTCTGGGGGGCATTCGAAGCACAGTGGCTGCCAGAGAGGGTAGCCATGCCCTGGCAGCCTCCCTCTTCTTTCTGCAGGCCGTGCCAGCTCTCCAGAGCTGAACTTTTGGGAAACAAGCAGTGTTAGCACATGCACAGCCTGAGCTGAGCATGAGAGCCAACAAGAAGAAAGAGAAGATAGGGTCTGTATTTTCTGATGATCATGTCACCTTAATACACATCAGACTGGCCTCAGTTGAGGAAAAAAATGTATAGCTGCATTTAAGGGGAAATAAATATTTTCTTCTAGGTTATATAGACTCTAGCATTGCAATTACAAGGAAAGAGTGTCTATGTTTACGAAACAACTAAAATTCAGTCTTGTAAATCCTTTTTTTCATTCATAAGGGTAAGAATTCCTCTAACAAAATCTTTTTATCATTTTACTGAGGTGATAAACACTGATTAGGAGATGAATGGATTTTTCTGTGTGCTGTCCTGGAGAAAGAGAGGACTGCTGGGAGCTGTCACCCCTTGGGATGCTGCTACAATATCTACCCACCTTTCTGGTGATGCTTGAGGGATCGTTTCCTTTTCTTAGCCTGAGGTTGCATAGATAATATTGCTCTTTATCTGTGTAAAAAATTGAATATGACATGTGGTAAGACTGTGGTCTAATATTACTCCAGCTCTCTGTTTTTTAAAAGTACCTTGTAATGGTTTAAAACAAAAGTACACTATTGAGTAAGACCCCTTGTAAGACTATCTAGTAAGACCCCTTCAGCATTTCAAATCTGTAAAATGATTCTTGTGCAACTTCCTCAGGACAGACTATGTTGTTTGTTGTATTTGATGTTCTCTTTCAAAATTAATAGGTCGTTTCCTCTTTACATATTGAATTGTCCTCAACTCCAGGATTTCTGTAAATAATTTATTTAGAGAACAAAGAGAAGCAATTTTTCGTATAAAAAAATAAATTCATGTACAATTGAGAGAAAATGCTAGCCATTTTCCTTCTCATCCATTTTCCTATCCTATTTCTAGCCTACTCCCTTATAATTTCTATTTATTTATACTGTATATAGTACTGTATATAGTATTTCTCATATTACTGAGCCCTGAGAAATTGTAGAAGAGTCTAAAAGTATGCGATGTTTTTTTTTTTAATCTCATGGTTTCAATGCATTTTGCTGCAGATGGCTGTGCAGCAAGCCAGACGGGGCTGAAGGAGTGAGCAGGCTCCTGCTCCGCATTTAATGCTGTGTGAGCAGCTCACTTCCTGCTATCCCTGAAATGAGCACCACTCGCCTCTGCTAATGGTTGCTGGATTAGAGCTCTGAGGAGACAGATTCTCACTTTTTGTATTCTTCAACTGTTTGTTTTCATCACTTTTTCTGTTCAAAGTTTAATACCCTTTTTTCCTTACTAGAAACTGTAGCTGTCTCTGGAGCTTACCTCAATACTTCTCTGTAACACCATTTATATTTTCATCCCAATGTTTATTTGCTGAGTGAGAGAAACAGGAGATCTGTCTGTCAGTTCAGCCAAACTCTTTCCAAACATTTACCCTGTGAATGGTTTTAATGCAAAATCATACATTCTGAAAGATTTTATTGGTATAATTTCACAGAGGTTAGTTTTTCTGGTTGATATTACTTGTAGCCCATGGTGCCTGAATCCCATCTGATTTAGTTTCAAATGACTCCTGGTATAAATATCTTCAGGACTCCTGCCAAGCAGTATACAACCACTTTGTTGTCCTTTATTTCAGCCAAAAACTTGTAATGTAGTTTTATTGTTTTGACTGATTGTGACATTGGTTTTGAAGGATCTGTAATATACAATAAAACATGATACTCATTCAAAACATGAACTTCTTCAGCAAACTTTTATTTCTAAACATATCCTTTCAATTGTATATAGATATTATTTTGCTCTACTAGCAATTGAAATTGTGTAACTGTGTTAACAAAAATGTTCTTTGCCACACGTTCTACTTATTTGAGGACCATGCAGTGGAAAATGTTTGGTGTGGTATTTGATATCAGATCTTTTGACTGAATTCACTGGCGGTTCATTAGAGACCACACAATAGTTTAAATCCACAATTTTTATTTTCTTAGTTTCTTTTTTTTTTTTATCTGATCTTAAAGTGTGGGACAGAATTTGAGGTAGATTTCCAGTTGAGAGAATTAATATCTGCATTATCTAATACAAAAGCAGCTAGAATTACTGTTGGAGGATCTAGCAGGAGTTTGGAATGAAAAAGTACTGAAAACATTCATAACTAGGGAAATTTCTTTCAGTCATTCATTTCCTATTAGCCCCTGACCTTCCCTCAAATTATTTTACTTGGAGTGTGTTCAGATGTCATGGTTTTGTATAAAATTAATGCTGGATAACAAATTCCTGGGAATGAATTATCAGTGTTCTAATGGAATTGTTTGGATCCAGGTACTCCTCAGGCACCGTCAGCAGAAACTAAGCTGAAACACTAATTTTGAGTGTTCCTTGCTATTGGAGATTTAGTGTCCTGCTTTACATTGTTTGTACTGAAAGAAGCTAGAAAGAGACTGCCTGGCAGTTGACTCCTTTGGGAATCCCTGCTAAAATGAAATGTATATTTCATAAGGCCATCTGAGGGAGCAAAATTTTAAGTAAACATACATTTTAAATGAGTAAGCAATTGTCTACTGGGAAACCATGCATAGAGCTTTATTTTTGAATGTATATGCTCATTTCTGAGTGTGGGGAATTGTGCACACAATCCACAGATAGAGAATAGAACAGGGTAGTTAATGATTAACATTCATCTATACACAGCCTTGCAAGCTAACTTAGTAAACCCTATAGAAGGGATATTCTTTGCATAAGACAATGTCAAAGCTCTGCCACTTCCATAGAGTGTTTTATTGAAATAAAGAAGATGCAATAAATCTGATTGGGTTTTCCTGGATAGCATTTTAACAGGAGTTATGTACAGTTACTTGAAGGCGCCAGTATATTTTGGTATATTGATGTGTACTTGTGTGATACAATTCCTATGATTATGATTCAACTGGTGTAGGTTAGTTTGTTTAAGGTTTGTCAGAGATGGGACACAATGGATGTGTTTAATCTCTCTTGACATGAAATGTCTATGGGATGGGGATATCTACACCTAGGCTAGTTATTCTGAGCTCCCTTTATTATCAGCAGGAGAAGTAGATACTTTGGGAATGTATTCAAATGGTTTATTTTAGCTCTCTGCTGAGAATGAGACGTTTCAGTCCCTAGACTCTGTTGTCTACATTGACTGTGCACAGAACGTGGGGTGGCTCATTCAGACCTAGATGCCTGCCTCCAGATGAAGCCATGGAAATCCTAACAATGCTGACTAGCAAGATATTTCATTTATTATATAATAACATTCTGCAGTTATATCTTTAATATTAATAATTTGATAAATTCAGTTTAGTTTTATATGTTTAAGTGGGAAGATTGGACATGAGTGATAAAGGAAGAAATTGTGATGAGTTATTTAATGCTTTTCTCTTTATTCACATCTATAGTTCAACAGAGCTATAAATAAAGACATTTATACATGTGTGTATACGTGTAGTTGAAAAAGTGTTTGGGGCAAGGTGAAAAGAGTGATTTCTTTGTTGCTCTTTTACACTCCAAGTTTTCTGCATGATGCCTTTTCTGAACTGATTGCACCAGTAAAAAGAATGGGTAGTTGAACACACCAAAGAACAGAAATAAAGTGAAAAGATTGTCTTCAGATCTGGACCCTTTATCCTTTTAAATCCTCTTGCATTTTCAGAAAGAACTCAGATCTTACCTGCTCTCTACAAAAAATAACCACATTAAAATTAGCATCACTCAAAGACAAGGTAGAGGATGACTGTAAGGATTGTAATGTACACAACAGGGCACATCCTGTACTCCTGAGTCCATTCAACATTGATCAGCATGTCACAGTGTGGGGCACTTTGATTCTTGTTGAACAGAATAAGTAATTGTACCGCTTCTGCACATAAAAGTGGACTCTATTATTAACAATAAGTCCTCCTTAAAGGCACATATGGTTTCAGATGTATTAATTCCCTTGTCCTTGCACTGCTCTGTGAGTAGGAAAACAGGTTACTTGAGAATTAGATGCTATCAAGAGCGAGCTCTGATGGAGCAGAGCTTAGTCAACCTTTCACATAGGAAGAGCCTGTGAGAAGGGGTTCCTCTGCCGTGTGCCAGGTCCATGTTACATGCTGCACCACTGCCTTCTCTGTGAGTATGTGGTGAACAGATCCTCTTGCGTTTTGGTGAGAGACTGGAAACAAAGGAGGCAGTTAGAGGAAAAATGTGGAATAGATAAAGGTTTTACAACACCTCGGTCTTACAAGTTTTTCTTACTCTATATGTCCTGTACTTTCTACATTGCTTCTATCAATACCCCAAATAACATCACTATCCAGGAAAGGATAGTACAGCAAGTCAGCATAAAACTAGAATATTCAATGAAAAACTAGGTGTCACTTTTATTTTTCCTTTCTGCAGCAGAGGGGAGTAAGTATTTACAGTGTATGTAAGTGCAAAAAATGTCAGCATGTGGAGTATTATTAGAATTGAGCCACCCTGCTCGGTGTGGGCTCCACACATTCAGCTCTGGGCACACAGACTTGTTACAGAAACTGCAATGCTAGAAGATGACTGATGACACTGGACTGACTGTGCACAAGGAATAGAAGAAACTTGCTCCTTGAACGGTTCCTGTTTTCCTGACACATTCTTGGTTATACCCTACAATCTGATTTTCCACCTCTTTCTTGTACTTGTGGTTGTTGCATTTGTATAATAGTGTAATAGAGAGTTGTGAGGGGTAGCTGTAGGTAAATGTTGACACAGTAATTCTGACTACTACATGTAGTGTAAAATTCATATTGAACTTGACGTATACAATAATTTTTCAGTATTTTCAGTATCTATTTCATTTTTCTCTCAAATGGGAAATAACTAAATTTAGCATTTTTGACAATAGAGAAACCAAGTAGGTCATCAGGTGTTAGATCTCCTTCCTTCCCTTGTAATGTCTTTTATTTCTGAGCAACATTGCAATAACACGAGACCATGACAGCCTTTATAAGATGTGTACTTTAGTGAACAAAAAGACAGTATGAAGTTTCTGATCAATGCTCCAAGGGACTGTTTTTTGCACTGATAGTGTATTATAAATGATAGACTACATCATAACCGAACAAAGGCATGTCTTCTCACTTCCAGCTGATGGTGCCAAACAAAACTTTCAGTGGTAGCATTTTGAATTGTTAATTGCCCTGCTCTATGCTCAAATCGTTGACCTAAATATCTATGAAGGAGTTGGTTCTACAGCACACTACATCAGTGCCCTGCAATCTGGCCATGTAACAAAGTGTAAATGTGATTGTTCACGTGCTCCCAGGAGCAATGTCAGTGCTCAGGAGTGGAAAGTATCAGCTCCTGCATCCTGGGGTTTGTCTTGCTCATTTTCTGTTTCATTCACTCTCTGCAGATCAAACATTCCCTGAAGTGTGGTAGAAGGCAGGAAGAATGACATTTGCTAATTTGAATTTCAGAACACACCTAAACCACATTCTGATCTCCAGGTAAGTGTCTGTGAGCCACTTGGCTTTGACACTTGTTAAATCTTAATCACATATCTTTTTGGTGCCAAGCTTCTGTACACAGACCGAAGAGTGGCATATGCATGTGCATGTGTTTGTGGGGGAGGGAATACTTTGTTTGTACGGAAGACGTGAAAACATCACTCTGGAAAATATGAGATCAGCTTACAAAAAAGGAGGAAAGATTTAGCGACCACTGAAAGCCTTAAACTACAGGTGTCCTGGAGCACTACTTCTAAATGGGGTCTCAAGAAGGAAACATCTGGGAACATGTAATTTACTAATTTAGATCAGGCATTATTTTTATGTATTCATTTTCTTCCTCCTCCCCCTGACTGCCTTTAAAAAATACCCTCAGGCATGTCATTGGCTGTATCAAAGTCCTTTCTTAAGCAGTAACTGTCAACTGTAAAGGGGAAGGAAAACAAATAGCATATTCTGAATGTCAATAGTAACTAAACAGGTTCTGAAGATCTGGGTATCTCTGAACTGGTTTGGAATGCATTATTTATACTGTGAAGCATGAAATTAATCATGTAATGGGTGTATATACTGACCAGTGACTCATTTGCTTTAGATGTCTCACTATAATTATTAGTATGAAGACTACAAAATATTTCCTGCGCTATCACCTACATTTAAAAACACAAGTTCACTTAAATTAGGATGGAGCTTCTTCTTTTGGGGGTATTTGAGCCATTTGTTAACCTGAACTCCTCTGGGAGGTTTGTTGTGCATGATCTTGTTCAAATTTTGTATGTGCCAAAAGAGCTACAGTGAGATAATCACCTATGTTGGCTCTAAAGCTAGATTATCTCACTGTCCATTTTAGATATCAGACTGAGATGCAATCTAGTGCAAGAAAATTTAGGAGCCTGAGTTCCTCATAGAGTTGTTGAAAAGGAGTGGGTACCTCTGATGAGTGACTTGTGCAAACTGTCCACTGGAACAGTATGAATATGTCCCATTGCGTTTGCCTGCAGCCTAAATATATCTGACAAACAGCACTTCTATCAGTGTCATGGTATGTTTACAAATAGTACTGTCGGCTGGCATATTTTATGTTCATGTAAATATGACTTCATGCATGGAGTGGAAAGAATTCTCAAGATTGCTGGCACAGATATTGCATGGGACATGAGGCAGATTTACAGTTAGCACTGTGCATGTCATTGATGAAGGGGGAAAATAAAAGATCATTAAATACTGTGTGATGCAGCTACTGGGAATGGTGCATGACAGTGCTGAACAGAACAGAGTTGTGTGGTCCCGTGAGCATACTTTCCATTAAATAGCTAAATGCACCAGTCCTTCTGCGTCCCATTTATTCTCTGGAACAGGATGATCTTGTATGAGCACTTAACAGTGTTGAGATACGTAAGATACTGTTAGTGGGTATAGCAACCTTGTCTAGGTTCAAAAGTAAACCAAGAAATGCACAAAAGTTTGTTATCCAAATGCTTGGTGGGCAGTACAGCAAAACGTGAGATGTCAGAAAAGCCTTACTAAGGAGCATTGGAAATGTTTGCATGTGGAGGCTGTAAAATTGTTGCATCTGATAATCTCTAGTGTGGAGAAGCATGTCTGTGGGACTTGCCACATGGGGCTGAGTGTGAGAGCTGAGCACTGGCAAAGGGTGGTAGCAGCTGAGACAGCAGCTGGAGTGAACACCCGAACCATACCGGGCAGATGGTTTGCTAAAGAGTGCAGTTTTGGTAGTTCTTCTGTAAGGCCAGCACCAAGACTTACTGCATTCCTTGTCACTGGCCTCTAGCTTCCTCGACACAGAGTTACTTTAGTAGCAGGGAGGAGCAGGGCAGCTTTGTCAGCAGAGCAGTCCGGGAGTTGTGCTCGCTGCCAATTACTCTGACAGCATTCAGGAAGGGCTTGTTTACCAGAAGAATTTTCTTTAGCAATTTCCCACCTCAGAACGGAGAGTGATCCTTTTCACATGTGTGCTGTGTGCTATTTATAGCTGAACAGCAAGAAACAGGCTCCTAGCAGAGCTGGCACAGCTATTTGATACATTGCAAGATTTCTCCCCAAACCCAGACTTAATAACACAATCTGAGATATACATTTTATGAATAAACATAAGTAATCATGATGATTAATTCACGTGAATGCTAACAAAGTTAAATGTTAATAAATGTTAATAAATAATGATGTTAATAAAGTGTAGAAACATTACTTAACAGCTATAATAATGGGCTGAGGGAGGACATTCCTGAATCACTGTTTTCCATACTGTGGACACTTTGCCTCACCTCTTTGTGCTCAGTGAAGGTCTCAGAGATTACTCCATCTTCATGAAAGCACTGGATAAAGATAGAGTCGGGTCAGGAAATTCTGGAGATGTGAATGTCACCTGCACCATGTGACAGTGTCTTTTCATAATAGTACCTAATGTGCATTCTTGATGTTTTTAAAGAGGCAATTTATTAGTTACTTTTTAATCTGTCAATGCCTACATAGCATTTAATGTAATTCCTGAAAGGGCAGTCTTTTTCTCAGTGCAAAAACTGAGTCTTTAGAAACTTAGGTATAAATGTTGCTTGCTGCTGGGGAGATGCTGTTCTTGGGAAATACAAACTGACAATGGATGGTGCAGGGATACTTGAATGGATCTTGGAAAAGATGTGACACCACCCCTGTGGCCTTCTGGATATGTGTCCTGTAAGGGAGAATACAGGCTGGTCCTCAGGTGCATGGATCATCAATCACAGCATATATCATTCAATCACAGCACAATCTACACCTCAAAACTAAGGCCAAGATGGCAGGAAGCCAGGTTAGACCTTCCCCTTCCTCTTTCCCCCCTACCTGTCATTTCTTTCTTCGGTACAAAGTGCCTGTATACCCCGTGGGGTAGTAATGATCATTTTGAGAGGCACTATTCTTCATGACAAGCACTTATTTATGCAGAATGTTTTAATACTGGGTTACAAATGGGATGACTGAAATAGTTGACAAGATAGCTGGACCTTTAAACTCAGTGCACTTACTGCACTGTCAAGGATAAATGTCCTGGCTGCCTACGCTCCCAGGTCTTGCAGCATCCTCTGAGATGCTCTGGAAACCCCCTGCAGGGAAAAGTTATATTCCAGAGTGCATCTCCCAGGCATGCCATGCGGCCTCAAGAGTTGCGTCACCACTGCTGTGGGGACCCTCATGGTGTACCTGGGCCTGTACTCACTGCAGGCACTTGGTGGAGGTGCTGGCACTGGTGCCATCTCCATGGTTTATCTAGAAAGGGGTTCCTACACCAAAGAACATCTCCACACTAACTCTTTCTTCCTCCACATGAAGGATATTTGCAAGTTCAGATGCTGTCAGCACCTGGGAACCAGTGTGGAGCGCAGATAACCACAAGACCTGCATCTGGCTGTGGTCCTGGTCTCTCCCCCTCCTACACAGCCTTTTGCTACGAGACACTGTGTAGTGAAGGATTGCATGGTAGGCTCAATGCATGTTCATAGTATGGAAAAATAAGAGAAGGCCCAGGTTTCTTTTTGTGCATACCCCTGGGAGATACAGCCTGGATATGCTGGGAGTGACCTAAAAGCTTTCAGTGTGGAAGCACACAGGATATTCTGGAAACTCCCAGGAGCTTTCTATCTGAGCACTGTAGATACTCCCTACCCCAAACCACAATTCTATTTTTATCTCAATGGCAGAATACAGAATTCAAACTGAACACAGCTCTGGATGTTCTTTTTTCCATCTTTAAAATACATCAGGCTAAACTTTCCTGGTCTGAACAACGCACATGGAATGTGAAACCAAGCCTCAGTTTTCCACATGGAGTTCAGGATCTAGTTAGAAAAAAGAACATATTATGTATAGTAGGAAATGGGTACTTGACTAAAGGGGTGTGGTGTGTATTTGCAAAGGCTTCAGACTGAAAACTGAGCTGGTTGGTTGTGCGGTCAAGTCAGGGTGCATTTCAACAGAAAGGCTCCAGGTGTGTGTTTTTGAGGCAAAGAGCATGTTTTTCTTAAATCCGTCTTCCTACTTGAAATAAACCTGTACTAGCAGCTTGAAGGCCTGCCACATGCACCTTGCATTTAGCAGGATGTACATAAGGTTTGAATGGGATGTTATTAATGAATGGGTAAACTAGAGACAAATTATAAGAGAACATGTTGAAGGGAAAGGAAGTGGCATGCAGGAGGACAAGGAAGACAAGGCAGCACAGGGGCAGCCTAATGAAGTGACAGTCTCAGAGGCGGCTCCGAAGCTCCAACACAATTATTCCTGGACCCTGTCATTGTAGCTGCTTTGGCACGTGGTCCAGTAACTGGGAACAGGGAATAATGATCAGAGCAGCAGTAGGTTGCGGTTTTGTACTGCTCACCACAAGGTTTCTCTTTCCTGTCACTAAGCATGTGTATTTGTTTTTAAAAATAACAAAAATAAAACTTCTCTCAAATACTATTTTTGGTGACACTGATTTTGGAGAAATTCTGTCAATGAAGTAAAGCAACTTTCTAAAATATTATTTTCTGATTATGCTAGATGTTATGAGGAGACAATGAGTCCCTGATAGATCACTTACCTTAGAAGAGACATACATACATAGATCTGTTCGTAGGCAAGTACAGGAATCCATACTGACAAGTGTAGTCTTGTGAAATCTTTTTCTGGTATAAACCTACCAATATGAGTGAGATTCTGTGAATGACTTCTGAGTTTCTTGAACACACAGCAACAGGAATAGATAAAATATCAGCTGCTTTTAACAAGAGGTGTGCCTCGCTACTCTCCATTGTTTGCAAGAATAGGAAAAATGTTTTAAAAAGTAAAAGGCTTTCAGTCAAAGCTCTGGGTAAGCTCAGTGCCTTGCTTTGTAACTGTTCTTGGACTTGATCCCCTGCCACCTGTGTGCAGAATTTCTGTCAGCCTTTATAATACAACAGCAAGATAGAGAAGTCTGTCTAAATAACACTTGTGTCATTAAGGTGCTATTAAGACATAGTAATGAAGGACATCACAGACTTAATTAAGCATCTCTATGTTATTCTCATAAACACTAGTCTAAGAAGTTAGAAAGCCATGGGTGCTACAACAAAGCAGAGAATGTTTAGAGCTAGTTATGTTAGTGAGGCCAGGTACCACTTGCGTCTTAATGACCCAAGATCAAATTTTCATAATTTCAGCTTTCTGAGAAACTTAAATGTGTATTATATCCAGATTGCTTAAAGGATTTGCCTTCATATGGTAGGCTGATGCGTATATTAAGGCCACAGTTCTGTCCATAATTGTGTTGGTATGACGTAAATATTATCAACAGTATTATATAAATAATGACCTAATGAAAAATTCAGAGTGGTAAAGAAGGTGAAAATAATTGATATTCATGAAATAGTGGATGTGCCAGACCTAAGAGCTAAGACCTAAGAGAATACAGAAATTGATTTTATCTATTTTTTAATGCGAAGAAGCATAAAACTGTTGAGCATGCAGCAACCTGAGAAGTCAATGCAATATGGACTACTCACAAAGGCACTCACATTTTGTGGGTTTAATTAATAATTAAACTCTTATCTTTTATTTTGGAGCAATGAAATATCTGGACAGAAAGTAGAGATCTACTGTGAGAGATCCGTGAATAGAGTATGTCTCCAATTTCCATTCCTCTGGTGTATTCACTAGCACACTGCCTAGCTAAAGGAATTTTGAATCCTTGCTTATGGCAATCATTTTACTTTCAATTTTCACGTTCAATTTATGTTATAGTACCCTTAATAGAGATACATATTTAGCACCACAGTCTAGGCAATTGAGCAAGAGTAGAAAGTTGCATACTGGTTGATAATAATGCTTTCTGTGCACTCATTCAAAAGTGTGCCCTAAAGCAGGATCAATACAGAAAACCAATCCAGTTTTTTGGCTAAATCCTTAAAATTTCTGTCAAACAGGAAAATCTCCATAGGTCTCTTACTCATTGCTTAGTCAGACTTATACGTAGATTCTTCCATTATTCCTTCTATTTCCAGCCAGTTTTTCACCCTTCTATTTATGATTTTATTGGGATTGTCTATGACATTAAACCTGATCTTTTAAGCAAAGTCTGAAGAAAAAAAAAAATTTTCAAAACCTTTGAAAATATAGTGGTAATACTATAACCACAATAGCCTAAGAGTGTAAGCAAGAAAAGGTTGTGGGAAAAAACAATTTCTTTTATTAGACCACTGTTTATAGCTGGGAAATAAAGATAGGACCTGGGCTTGTGTTCCTGAAGGCTTATCTAATTTTTTTTTCCCTACTAAATTAATCAGATATCACTTCACTCCACAAATTTTGTCTCAAATTGAACACTTTAACTTACTTTAAATGAACTATATTTTGTTGTAAATTATTATCTTCTTCATTTTTTCTCTTGTAAATGATGCACTTGAAAGTGATTTCTCATGATGTTTTATTTTCTTTCCAGATTGTATC
Organism: Penelope pileata; assembly: GCA_013396635.1. Lineage (NCBI taxonomy): Eukaryota > Metazoa > Chordata > Aves > Galliformes > Cracidae > Penelope > Penelope pileata. Next base: position 118,114 of record WBMW01000577.1, on the reverse strand, counting down.
ATGGTTATGTGCCTCACCTGACAGAAGTTTTCTTTCCCTTGTGTATTTGTGTGTTTGTCCTATCTTTTTTATACTTGTCTTTAGTAATTTGTGCTGATTTACATAGATGATTTTCCTTTTTGTGTGTTTTTATTGAATAATAGGTCATTGAGGAATGCATGATTGGGCCAGACTAGTCTCTCAAAACACTTCCTACCTTTCCTTCAGTTGGAGGTAGTTGGTGTGTTACAGAGGCTTTTGGCAGGATGAGCTCCTCATCTGAAACTGAGGGTGAAGTGTTCAAGAAGTGCTTGTGGTTAAAAAACAGAACTTGAAAGAAAGTAAATGAGATATGGGGACTGATATTCTGGAAGGAGAAAGAACTTAAAATGTGAAGAAGGACTAAAAAAAAAAATCTCAGCATGCTAATGGCAGACTTAGAGGCACAGATCCACATGAACCTGATTGTTCTTTTGCCTGTTTGTCTAAAGAATTATGAATGTAATGATGCTGTAAAAAAAAAAAAAGTGTCTTACAGCAACGGATCATTCGATAGCTATGTGTCATGAAATTCGGTGTACAAATTAAAATGGGTTTGGGTAAAAGATCCAAAAGTACAGATTTACTGAGGATATCACAAGTGAATGAAGAGAAGAGCGTGTAAAGTCATGGTACGACTTGAGCAGCTGTCATGCTTCATTGCTGAAGTGATAGCTTTTTAGCTGTGTGTGAGAGCTGTATTTCAAAGATGTCACTTTATTACACACTTGCTTTCCCAAGGGTAACTGGACATGTAAGTACATTGGGCTGGTTTCAAGCAGCCTTTTCATTTTTATCAGGGGTAATTGAGACATTTTAAGTAGTCATGCATACTTCTGGAGCCTCAACAATCCCAAATGTAGTTTGTAAAAGAGATCACTCCGCATATCTATACATATAAGTATGGAATTTTAAATATATACACAAACATGTAATCTCTAAAATTTCTCTTAAAAGTAGCAAAATATACCCTAAAAAGCAAACAAAATGCAAAGTATGTATTGATGGTTATATGATTATTTATGAATCCTTGGAAATTTGCTGCCAGTGATCTCTGCTCATTTTATTGGGTCTCTCCTTCTACCCTTGCACCTTTCCTTACTTTTAGAGGCAGAAGAGGAAAATGAAAGAGGGGTGTACATCTATTGTTCTGTGCATCTCTCTCTGCTTTTCTTTTCCCCTTTCTCTATTTCCAAATTTCACCTCAAATTCTTTTCTTGTGCTCATCCAGTGATGATTTCTTGGTTGAAGCACTGGGGATTAAGATTTCACTTTGTATATATAGGGGATTATAAAAAGTGTAATATATTACAGGATTTATTGTAACATATTGCAGTAGTGTATTCCTTGAGCTGGGGTTCAGAGTAGAATCAGCTGTAACAGTTTGGAAAACGCTGACATGCTCACTGGCCTTTACAAAGTAAAACCTGAAGAGATTAGCTCTGAAGAAGCATCATACTTTGCCCATAACTTCAAGTTGTTGATCCTTGACTTCACACCTGATAAACAAATTATAAAATATATATCAGAAACAAGAGCACATCTCAATCCACTGCAGACATAGTTCACCAGAGAGAATAAATCATAACCCAGCCAACCATGTTTTTCTCCAGCTTCCTCTGCAATCTCAATTAAGACTCAACACATTTTTTCTTCTCCCCAGTTCCCTTTTATCTGCTCTTCTCATGTTTCCATGTTCTTTCCCCCGTATCCTTTATCTGACGAGGATAGTGCTGTAGGATAATGACATAATTCCTGGTAGTGTTGGAATTCCCAGACACCTGGAACACACACACATATATATATAGATATATAATCCCAGACTGGGTCAGATAAGACCTGATTACCCCTGGGTATTACGGTAGTATACATTCAGGTTAACTTAGTCCTTCTGGGACTCAATACGGTTTCTGTGCGCTGCAAAATATGTAGATGTCCAACTTAAGGTACTGCAGTTTTGGACTGGAAATTCAGATCTAGATGAATGGCTAGGAAATAGCTTAGATGTGTAATGAACAGAAGTATTTTATGTTTGTCTTCCATCCCGTCCAACACTTTACAGATGTCTAACCGCCGGCTCTCTTTCCTGGCATGCATCCAGTTCTGATTTGGCACTCATTCTCCATATGCACTGAGTGCTCCCAATCTAGTGAATTTTTAAATACAACTACTTTGCATACACTGTGTAAATAAAATATTACCCCCTCAACTCAGCCCCTCCCCCAACAAATTTCTGCACAAAATATCATTCCCAAAGCTGTTTCAGTGAGTCTAATCTAAATTGTCTCTAACAAAGTAGTTGCCATTTTTTTGAATTTTATGTAGCCATTAGAATTGCATTATTATTTCTTAAAACATTGGATTAATTTAGATTCAATAAAGCAATTATTTCCAGCAAAAGGATTAACAATTTAACAGACCTCCAAAAAGGCTAATTACAGGGCCAGTAATTTAGCTGACTGCAATGATTCAACTCAGATTCCTATTTCTTAAGCTTTTGTGGACTCACTCACTCTTTTCCCTGGTGCTTTAATAGCAAGTTTGCATGCAAATACTTGCTTCTATGTGACTGAGGGCTATGATGCTTTGGGCCAAAATTGATTGCTGAAGTTACATGACTGAAATGCCTCAGGTAAAAAAAAAAAAATCACTAAAAAGAAAAATATCCAGTAGACAGCTACGTAAAATGTGCTGCCTGACTGTCACTAATGCTCCCAGGATGGAAGAGGTTCTGCGAATAAGGTCAATGGAATTAACACTCAATTACCCCTTAAATATCAAAGAGGGTTGCCAGGCATAGTTCTGACAACATTTGGGGATCATCATAATTGCAAACCACTTGCTACATGAGCTTGTATGGTTAGATGCATTTTCTTGCTTAAAATAACTGCTCATCAGCTCATATGAGCTCATTCAGTCATATTTTGTACTATTTAAGAGGGTGGATGGCCATATACTGTGTAAAATCCCTTGTTCTTCCTTTCTGGTTTCAAATCACCCTGCTGATATAAGCTGTCATTGCTCTACTGGAGCTGGTGGAGTCCTAAGGAATTACACCAGCTGAGGTCATGTTTGTTTATGCAGTCAATCAATAAACATAGAGAGAATGTAAATCAATTTGTATGCTGATTAAATAAGTAGTTTAAATTTGTTTAATGCATATTGAGATAGATACTGCCATTCTCATTTCTGTAGAACACAGTGTTTTAGGTTCTGACACAAATCCTGTTGAGATTAAGGTTCCCAATTAACCTCAGGGAGTTTTAGCTCAGAACAACAGTCCAACCTTTGTGAAATGCACAGTTTATTTCTAGCCTTTCTTAAAATCTCTTCTAATGATATTTTACCTTATTTAGATCCTAAATCATTTTCATATCTCCCATTTTCTCTTTGAAGGAAAAAAAATCAAACAAGAGTAGGCAGCACCGCAAAGTGTTCTGAAGGAGATGTCACAGTCAGTCAGTCATCCATTTATTTGCCCAGCAGCAGTACAAAAACTGTTTCCCTTGTTCAATTTTCATTGTCCTCTCCCCACCCACAGCCCTTGCTATCAGCCCCAGCAAGTAACTGGTATTAAAGACCTCCTTTTGCCTTTCAACAGAGGAAGAAAAATTATACTTTTTTCTTTTTTTTTTTTTTTCGGTTTATGATTGCCCCAGTTAAGTCCCTAAGTCTCAATAGGGTTGTGCAATCTGAAATCTGACATTTTTGAATTGGGATTGAAGAATGAAATCACAGCAGAAAGCCCTTTCTTCACATTTTTTTCATATGCTTTGTGGCTTGCAATCCTTCAGTATATGAGAGTTCAATTAGGAAGCATGTAATTGACAGGTTCCCGAGTTAAATAGCTGGGATGGGATCATATACTTAAAATAGCTTTAAAAGAAAATCTGTAGACAGACAATCAGTCAGACAATCTTTTCAGGCATTTGGAAAGCCCCTATTTTCCTAAGCATTCGCCCTGTAAATGATCTGGGAAGTCTTGCACATAAAGTAGTTTAATATAAAAGATTACTTGGAGGCAGTTAACATGCAAACATACCCCTTGATTTAATATCTAGGAGGCATTTTTTGAAGTTTTTTTTTCAGAAGTGTTGTTGTTGCTCATTATGAACATTATGTGACATCACTTCCCCTGACCTAGTGATGTGTACTCCTTGCATTCTGATTTTTACCTTCTTTAAGATCAAAGCCTCATTTCTTCTGAATTCAAGCCCACCTTTCCTTTTGCTCTGTTTATTTCCAGCATCCAGAAGAAAAATGTACCAACAAAGCAAAGGAAAAAAAAAAAAAGGCTAAAAAATTTTCCTGTCTTTCACTCTTGGTAGACTCTGAAATTTGTCAAGTTGGATCAAACTCCCCTCTTTTATTGCTGCTAGATATACTATGATAGAAGCCCATGCGTGCCATAAAAATCAGAAAAAAATGTTTTACATCTCTTTTCTTGAAATTGTCATTGTGTTAGTGTACAATTGTCTGTTTTTATACCATCTTTAGAAAACTTAGGATTTTGAGTTGATAATTTCAGGAATGAAGAATAACTTCTGGGTACCTCAGCATTGGAACTCTATAAATACCTTACAGAGCCTTCATTATCACAAGCAGCCTAATTTATTGGGGCTGTAAAAATGGAGAAACTGTTTCTGCTTTTGGCTTCCTCCATTTTTTAACAAAGCTGGAAAATTTGAGTACTCGTTTTCCTTTGTGCAGCAGCTCGCCATTTGGAGCATTTGACCAGCTTGCAGAAAACTAGTTTAGCTCTTCAGTTCTATGAATTTACACCTGCATTTCTTACCTTTGATGACAGCACCCTATTAACATCCCTGTTTTAAAAGGAGACATTCTGTACTCCTTCTTTTGGAATCCCTCTACTTACAAGAAGCCCTTCAGGATCTGCTGAGACAGAGGAGGGTTGGGTGCTTCCCCTGCCAGTCAAGGCATCACCTGAGAGGAGAACCACCTATAAGTGATCACCTTCATGAGAGCTCCTCTGGAGGCAAGGAAAATGGCTTTAAATCAGCACCAGCAGAAAGAGTTTAATAGAACCTGAGCTCTCCCAAATCCAGTGAGTGCTCCACATACTAATGCGTACTACATATAGGTAGTTATTATTTATGATTTTCCTGATTCCGTCTTCAGTAGAAGAAGTTTTTAAACTTTTAGTTGCCAAAAGCTGAGATGATGTATCAAAGGATTACTCCTCTACTTGTTCTGTTTCTGACGCTCTTCTCCTAAGCTGTTCATTTGCTCTTAGCAACCCTCCATTCTCCCCTATGTGCTGTGGGGGAAAAAAAAAAGTTATAGAGTAGCAGGTTCCAGGTTCAACTGAGTGGGACACCAGGAGAGGCAGCTAGTATAGGCTGCACCTGTCGATACTGTTAAGAATAATGTGAGCTATTCTGGGCTGTCTGCTCTCAGGTGTGTGCTGCAGTGTCCTGGGTGGATGTGAATGCTTTCCTCCATGGAGTCAGAGAGGCTCTGGGTATAAGTCCAGTACAAAGTCTGGACAGGACAGCTTCCTTCAGCATTTTAACAATTCATTAAATACTCTGGAGTATTCCTGCATCTTAAAGGACTTTGGAAATTGAGATCCTTTTAGAGATACAGAGGTTCATTTCTGTTTATAAGCTGACCATTATAAAGCATCAAAGCAACTAACTGGTAGACCAATAAAACATTTGTCTCTGACAAGTGGTTAGGTAAAGAGCTGGGTAGGTGTGAGTCTAACTTACCTAATCAACAGAGCAAAGGACGTCATGCTTGAGTTTTTTTCTGAAAGTAACATTTTTTGGAACAAACACTTTTTTTGAAACAATACAAATACTGAAATGAGGAGCAGAAATGCTGGGTGAGTATTTATACTATCTATTTGTGTTTCTCTCTTTGTGGCTTGATGTGATAATATGATAGCAACAGCTTCAGTCCTATGACAATTTTTTGTATATTACAGAATAAGCTAGGAAGATCACAATATACCACTGCAAGAAGATTTATAAAGAGTTATAAACTATACCAGGAGAAACTTCCAAGGATCTCAGTACAAATGCTCCTTATTTAATAAACATGCTATAAGATAGTAAGAATTTCCAATAGGCTTGCGAGAAAATATGCATATGGCTTCTTCTGTAACCTAAAGACTAGCATAATCTTATTGAGAAATTATTCAATTTTCTGCAGAGGATTACTTACGTAATACAGAGCCCTTGGTGAGTGTGAAATACCCAGCTGTCTGACACTATGACTTGTAAAGTTTCAGGAAGGGTTAAGAAAAAGAGCTGAGTAGACAATTATTAACTAGCTTTAGTTGGATTTTTTGGTTGTTCTGATTAGATGAGTATATGACACTATTACAGACGAACATGAAGCATGTAAAGATCCTGAGTAGTTTGTTTTTCATAGCTGGCAAAGTTTAAACTATGTCCTAAAATATTTTTCTCTTTCTTTTAATGTGTTCCTTAGTGCATTCTTTGCTTACTGTTGGTGTTTTTCATCACAAAGTGATATTTCTTCCAGAGGTCTGTGTACTAAACCATTTAGGCGCAATTAATATAACCTTGTCATGATCAAGAGGAAGAAGAGGAATTAAACTCAAAAATTTTAAGGCTAATGGAGGTAAATGTCTGCTGTATATTTTCTAATTTTGATCTACTTCTGTATTATTCACTTTGGGGAAATCAAGTCAGTGTAGTTCCCCGAAAACCAAAAGAGGACAAAACCACTACACACAAAAGTTCAACGCCTGAAAAGTAAGATTTTACTAATGTCAGCCTAAAATAAGTATTTAAAAATCGCTAAATGCCTATCATAAAATGCCTACTTCCTTCCAGGTTATTACTAAAAATACCTTTTGGTATCCATCCTCCTCCACTGCTTTGCAGACATCTACCTGCAAACATTGCGTCTGGAGTTCACAGAGAATGTGAAGTCGCAAGCGGGAATCCTGATGAAAGGAAGAGATTATCTTGTTCCATACTAGGGATGCTGATACAACCACATGATTTGTTTCTTCCAGTTTGTTGTGCACATCTTAGTTGCTGTGATATTAAAAAGGAAACCTTCTTTATGTTATCCTACCGGCAGCTGGAGCATTTAGGAAGAAAATAAAAATAAAAATTATTCTTCCAAATAACAGAAAAGAAAGGGGTGAAACATAAGTGCAGGCTGGGAGGCTTCTGAAAGCAGCACAGGTCTGATCTGCAGCAAGGAGAAAACACCAAAGCCAACCATTGGAGGTGATGGAGAGAAGACTAGTCTAGGGACCAAATGGTATAAAGTCAATGTAATGCAGAAACTCACTGAAACTTGCTGGATTGCAAATTGGAACTGTCCTCCAAAAACCCAAAGTAGACACTGCACAAAATCCTCCCCTTCAAACTCTTTCTGGTTAGGAGAAACTTATTTTCAAAGCTTTTGTTTTACCTATCTCATGCAGCAAATGTGAGTAGTCTCCATTTAAAGAATATTTTCTTGTGGGACCAAATCTAGCTGAGGGTTACAGGCTGGAGGCCAGTTGTTATCTTCCAGCACCTTCTTTTTCAAGGCAAAGGGGGAGCAGCCCCATGACTGGTCCAACACCTGTAACAATAGTCTAAATTTATGTCAGCAGTAGTGTAAAGACCGCATATGCTACTTTTCTCCTGTTTTGTTCCATCATTATTTACCAGATTTTCACATTTACTTAATGTGAGGCAATGTTCTAGTTGTTTATTGCTCTTCTATGTGCTGGAGGCTAAATACATTTCATCTGTATATTCTGCAGATAGGGCATGATGTTTTTTGGCATGATGTGTTACGTACAGGTACTATGTACGATAGGTGATGAAATTTCTTGCTGTGTTTGAAAGCTTGAATGAATTTTGTAAAACATAAGGCTGAACTCCCAAGAAACCTGAGTAGTACTAGAGCAAAAGACAGCTGTAGACCAGGTGCTCTGAAATGGCAGAGACCTCCGGATGAGAAAGACGCTCACTGTTAGCAGGGACGGAGGGAGAAAAGCTCTCATGGGGCAGCTCAGAGGACTGGCTCATTGTGAAAGGGGTGAGATCACTGGGTGACTCAGTGCAAATGTCTTTTGTTCAGATACATGCTTATGCTCACCTTCAGTTATCTTCCTTCAGTAAGTGAGTGGCATTTTAAAGTCAGGAGCATAACCATCCACTGAGAAATATTATTGCAGAAATCCCCCCCACTGTGAGGGCAGAGCAAGTCTGAGGCTGCCTTGTGAGACTGAATGTGTACGAGTCTATGGGGTGGATGATATACACCCCAGGGTCCTGAAGCAGCTGGCTGATGTGGTTGCTGAGCCGTTCTCCATCGTATTTGAGAAGTCATGGCTGTCAGGTGAAATCCCCGTTGAATGGAAAAAGGGAAATGTCACTCCCATTGACAGGAAAGGAAGAAAGGAGGACCTGGGGAACTACAGGCCCGTGAGCCTCACCTCTGTGCCTCAGATAATCATGAACAGATCCTTCTGGAAGACATGTTAAGGCACATGAGGGAAAAGCATGTGATCTGAGACAGCCAGCGTGGCTTCACCAAGGGAAGGTTGTGCCTGACCAATCTGGTGGCTTTCTATGATGAAGTGACAGCATTGGACAAAGGGAAGGCAGCTGATGTCATCTACTTGGACTTCTGCAAGGCCTTTGACGTGGTCCCCCACCACATCCTTATCTCTAAATTGGAGAGATATGGATTTGAGGGATGGACTATTCAGTGGATAAGGAATTGGTTGGAAGACTGTAGACAGAAGGTTGTGATAAATGGCTCTTTGTGCAGGTGGAGGTCGGTAATGAGCATGTCCCCCGGGGGTCTGTCTTGCGACTGGTGCTCTTTAACATCTTTATCAATGACATCGATGATGGAATTGAGTCCACCCTGAGCAAATATGCTGATGACGCCAACCTGAGTGGAGCAGTTGATACAATAGAAAGAAGGCATGCCATCCAAAGGGACCTTGACAAACTCAAAAGGTGGGCACATGTGAACCTAATGAGATTCAACAAGGCAAAGTACAAGGTTTTGCACTTGGGTCAGAGTAATCCCAGATATATCTACAGACTGGGAGAAGAACTCCTTGAGAGTAGCCCTGCTTAGAAGGACCTGGGGGTCCTGGTGGATGAGAAACTGAACATGAGCCAGCAGTGTGCTCTTGCAGCTTGGAAGACCAATGGTATTCTGGGCTCATTAGAAGAGGAGTGGCCAGCAGGGACAGCGAGGTGATCGTCCCTCTCTACTCTGCCCTCATGAGGCCCCTTCTGGAGAACTGCATCCAGGTCTGGGGCCTCCAATACAGAAAAGATGTGGAGCTTTTGGAGAGGGTCCAAAGGACCCACAAAGATGATGTACCACCTCCTCAAAAGGACAGGCTGAGGAAGCTGGGCTTGTTCAGCCTGAAGAAGAGAAGACTGTGGGGAGACCTCATTGCAGCCTTCCAGTATTTAAAGGAAGACTATGAACAGGAGGGAAATCAACTTTTTACAAGGGTAGATAGTGATAGGACAAGGGGGAATGGTTTTAAGCTGAAGGAAGGAAGGTTTAGATTGGATGTCAGGGAGAAGTTCTTTACCGAGAGAGTGGTGAGATGTTGGAACAAGATGCCTAGAGAAGTTGTGAATGGAGCCCTGGGCAACCTGATCTAGTACCAGATCTGGAGTCTGGCAGCCTTGTCTGTGGCAGGAGGGTTGGAACTTGATGATCCTTGGGGTCCCTTGCAACGCAGGCCATAAAAAACCATAAAAAACCAAAAAAAAAAAAAACCCCAAAAAACAAAAAACCCCACCTCTGCTCACAGTCTATGTGACTGGCTTTTACTCATGCTTTTTTCATTAGAGCCTCTAAGTCCCCACCAACCTGTTTGACACAGGAGCAGGAATAGGAAGAAAGGAGAGGATATTTTATGGTGAAAACTATTTCTCAGTAGACCATACAGCTACACTTTCATACTTTCACACAAGTCTATCCCCGATTTTACAAAAGTTTCCCCAGATTTCTCTCATAAATGATTTGAAACAAAATTTCAAGAGAAGAAAAGACCATTTAGCTGAAGACTTTCCTTTTGGTGAGAGCTGGCCAGTGTTTTGTGAAGCCCACTTTTATGAGGCTTCTGACCTCATATGTGAGGAACTGCCTCTGCTCCCATGTGGAGCTCCCATCCACATTTAGCAGCATTCAACACAAATGAAGAGCTGATATGTAGGTCTGCCATGGAAAGAAGTGATTTTCTTAATTCTTTTTTTTTT
>WBMW01000577.1:53631-107832 GCA_013396635.1 Penelope pileata | reverse complement strand
TTTTTTTTGGAGAGAGAGAGAGAAAGGTAGCTAGAGCACAGAGCAACTGTGTGGGCTATTGATCAAATGAAGAAATGCTGTCAGCCCCTTGAAGTCTGAACCACTAACAGTGATGCATACGATAGAACACAAGTCCAGCCATGCCTGTTTATAGAAGTCAGAGGGAGGCCCTTCTAGCTGCACAGACCTTTTGAATTAATTTAACTTTTAGACATCAAAAGGTAGACAAAATGTATAAACAGACAAAATATATGAAGAAAGTAATTGAATTATAAGAATTCATCATGCTACAGTATTTCAATCACATTCCTGCCACATAGGGAGTCAGTCGGAAAATTCCCCATGTTTTATAACCTATTATACACATTTCACATTTCAAACTATTCTGTGGAACAACTGATATCCTGACAAACATTCTGGAAATGAGTTTAGGAAGTGAGCTTACGTGTTGGGCTTTGTAGCTCTGCAGTGGGAAGTCGGATTGCTCTGCCTCTGGTCAAAGTTTTGCAAGAGCTGGAAATGATTCCTGGAGATGGTCTAGTGTGAATTGTTTACACCTTTTATGTGATTTCTTTTATCTATCTCTACAGTACCACTCCCTCTCTCTTCCTTACTACAGTGTCCGTGTACTTATACCTAGCTGCTTTTCTGTCACTTCACACAAGTCAGCTTCCTCCCCATTGTACCTGCTGCTGTTTTTCAGCTCCACTGGACCTGGTTGGGCCCTTAAACTTCCTGGGTCTGTCATCCCCTAGCTCTTAGCTACTGTGACATGCAAACTCTTGGCTTGCTAATGTTACACATGTAGTATGAATGAGCTCTTATCACACCTTTTTCCCAGACATCAGGTGTGTTTCAGGAACAGCTCTATTTTTAAATTCCTCTCCAGTGTTTTGCTGGACTTTATATGTCACTACCATGTAATTCCTTCCTATCAATTAAATATAAACTTTTTTTAATGTGGCATCTACTGCCTTCTAGCTCCTGTTATCTAAAAAGAAAAGCATTTCCAGCTCATTGTTACACCTCAGACCCTGTTTTCTATCTATAATGTTGTCTTTGCTATCACTCAATTAAATAACTGCACTGTTCAAGTTGGTACATCACTTGAAATTATATTGTGCATAAAAAGCACAAATCAGAATTCATTTGTAAAGTCCAATATGGTATTCTCATCTTGAGTTTGGACTCTTTCAGAGGCAGTTACATACACCAAAGTGGCTTATGTTATCTTGTTACTATGGAAACAATGATGCAGTACTGTTATGGGAAGAGATCTGTGACATTTGAAAGCACAGTATAGAATTGATATACTCCATAGCTCTTATTTTTATTCATCCTTAGTGCTATATAATAGCATAACATGGTGGTTGTGTTAGTTATCTTGATCATGTGTATGGGTAACTGATATGTGGAAGAGGCATAAAGGAAAAAAGGAAGGTTGAAAGGACTGAATAGGGGATCAGACCTTCTGCCACTGATTTATCATATCTCTTTCAAAGACACTTGTCAGGAAATCAGTCTGTGTCTCCATTCCCCATCTATAACATTCTCGATTTTTCATTTTCTTGTTTTCTTTATTTAGGTGACAAACTTTCAAATGTAAAAAAGATTCACACTGTTTTAGAGTGCATGGATCAGTTTTGGATGAGATTTCATTAGATAACAGCAGTGCAAAAAAGACATAATAAGCCTACAGTAATAGAGCAGATAAAGACTTTTGTGCTATTAGAAGCAAAGTATATTCTGTTAATGAAATTTTTTACTTAGTAGGTGGCATTCATTTCAGGGAGTTGGAATGGTCAGTGGGATAAATATTTATGTTCTGGAAGTAATCAAGGACTGAAGATGATAATGCAGTATGATTGTATGCCATTTCCCCTCCCACAACTTGCAATGCTTTTATCTGTAGACCATCCTAGCTTTATCACTACAACTCCTACTACTGCTTTTGTTTAACATGTAAAAGAAATTTCTAATTTCATGTGTTCCAAGAACAGATTTTTCAGGTGAAGCTTCCTGTTGCAGCTGGTTGTTTATTGTTCTTTTTACTTAGTTAAGGTATCATAGAAGTGTTTGGTGATTTAGTCTTCCCTCATAGATTTTGTATTTTTTCTATTTTTTTTTTTTGGATTTTTAATGAGGTCTATAGCTATCAGATGTAGAAAACTTTCCTGAGTGAAAGATCTATTCCATAAGAAGAGACTTATGTAAAGATTACCCCCTTAATGGATGAAAAATTTACTCTTTACTCAACTGTATGCTGATGGCTAGGAAGTATAGTCACAGGCCAAGCTCTTATTTTGCTAGATGCCAGACAAACACTGACTCTGAGGTGAGACCAACTTTTGTGCACCTATTATTCAAACGTAGGAACTATAATATCAAAGCAGGGTAGAATGGCACAAAGAAAGTCATTGGAACTTCAACCTTTCACTTTTCTTTGCTACTGTTAGTTTATAGTAGATCTTTGCCAAATTTCTGTTTTCTATGCTGATAATGTGAAGCCTTCATCTCCAATTTCTGGCAGCAATTCTGAAACGACACCCTCTGAAATACTTCACTTGCTTTCTGCTGTGGTAGCTATGAATGAACTGATGACTGATCATTAGAAGGATTGCCAGGTCCCTATATATGAGTGTTTTGTTACCTTCAATTCAGGGGAGACCTTACTATCTATGCTAATTTTTTGTATAAGCTGCTTGTTAGTTTTCATGGAGTGTTCCACAAGTAGTAGATCCTTGACTATGCCCAGACTCTTCATCTCTAGAATGCAATCTGTGTTCTTTTCCAAAATTTACCTTCTGGTGAAATTTGCTTTTTTAAAAAAACATAAGATTTTCTGACAGGTAGTGTAAAAATGTTCGGCTCTGCTCTTTCATTTTAAGTGGTTGTCCTTCAAACCTGTTTGATTGCTATGACTTTCTTTCAATGGCAGCCTCCAGAAAGCTTAGGAAAAGTCCAGCTTAGTCTTTTTAATACTGAAAGATTATAGATTTCTGATTTCACATCTGTAAATAAATCCTAACCACCAAAATGAGAGATACTGAGGACAGCGTAGTGATGCAAAGGTATGATACACAGAAGTGATTTTGATAAAGAAAAGTTCTCATCCTTTTTGAATGAGATCAATCTATTTCTGAAAGTCTGCTGCTGCCATGCATACCTACAAATTGCTCTTTGTGCTGTGCTTAGATATAATAGATCCCCACTTCTAAATTTCATGCAGTAGCTTATCTGTTGCAAGAAGAGGAATCAGCACCCTGGAGTTTTATACATGATCTCAAACTAATTAATGAAATGTACAACATGATATATCTGTATTACAATTATTATTTGTCACCTGTGATCGGAGAAATTCATCCTCCATGAAGTACTGACAGAATTATATCTCCTCTGAAGCCTGTAGCAGAAATGGTTTCATGCAAGTGGTGTTAGCACTCCCACATTGACATAAATTCTTTGCTGTCTTGTTCTGCCCCACAGAATTGTCTTATTATTCATCTTATCTGATGTCGGCCATCTTAGTGTTAGAGATATACACTAAGACATCTCAGCATCATTACACTTATCGCAGACACCTATGACACAATCACAGAATCCTAGAATGGTTTGGGTTGGAAGGGACTTTTAAGATTGTCTTGTCCTAGCCCCCTGCTGTAAGCAGGGACACTTCCCACTACATCAGGCTGCCCAGGGCTCTAGTGAACCTGGCCTTGAACGCTTTCAGGGATGGGGCATCCACAGCTTCTCTGATCATCCTCATAGTTCTTCTCCGAACCCATTTTAACAGGTCCATGTTTTTCTTATGCTGAGGGCCCCAGAGCTGAATGCAATACTGCAGGTGGGGTCTCATGAGAGTGGAGTAGAAGGGTGAAATCACCTCCGTCACCCTACTGATCACACTTCTTTTGATGCAGCCCAGGATATAGTTGGCTTTCTGGGCTGGAAGCACACACTGCTGGCTCATGTTGAGTTTCTCATCAATGAACACCCCAAAATCCTCTTCAGGGCTACTCTCAATAATGTGTGTGATGTGTGCTGCCTTTTGGATTCCCTTATTTTCAACATCTGTTCTTCAATAGATGAAATGAATACCCACTCTATTCTTCTAAACAAAAATAGTTATGTTTTATACTTTCTTTGTATGTGTTTTTAAGGTATCTGAAATCTGAGAGAAATCAGGTGAAATATAACCTGTGCTTACTCAGATGAAATTTGTTAAATTATATCATGCAGCAACATAGTTCGGATACTATTATGAATTATTTTCAAGTAAATAATGCCAAAGGGTTATCTTTAGCTTAATGGCCACACCATGGTCCTGTGACAAGGCAATGATCTGTGGGCTATTCTATTGCACTGAAAGAAATTATGTACTGCTTGGAGAGGCAGATAAATGTCTCTTAATTTAGGAAAAGCTGAGGGGCAGGGGTTGCCTTTGTATGTGTTTGTGTGCAATATGTGCTCAGCACCTGGCATGCTTCATGATGCTTCAGCAGGAAACCTCACCGTACGCTCTTCTTTTTCTCCTATCTTGCTAAGAGGTGAATTTCCAATAGCAATACATTTTGCTATTGAGCTTCTAAGATCTGTGCATGGACAATATAATCTGCTTGGCATTGTGTCTGCTTTCAGCTGCCATAATTGCAAGGGAAAGAAAATCAGAGTGAGTTCAGTGAATTCAGAGCAACATTTTAAAGTGGCAATGCCTACCCTGCAAGGAGTCAAGCTCAGTCTCTGTCTCAAAATATCCATTCTGCAAGAACTGAGCTGGTGTTTTTGGTGGTGGATGGTTTCTGGTGCTTAATCCATCTCCATGAGTATGAGCTTGGACCAACAGCAGTATGTTGCAGAGCAGCTGCTGTCCCTCTCTCTCTGAAGAGCTGTGTGGCTTGGAGGAGATCTCAGCATAGTATTAAGAGACAGATTGTTGTAGGAGGCTCAGATTAAGCCTAAGTTTCAGAGGAGGCATATGCTGAATGCTTCTGCAGCGTGTTTCACTGGGGCTCAGGAAATGCCATATTTATACATTTATAGTGCTTTCTCCATCCTCTTGTTATAGCTTAAAGCCAAAGTCATCTGTCCATCCAATTGTCTGGAGATGCTGTCATCATTGCAGAACTGTCATCTGTGGCCAATGCAGAAATGTTTTGAGATAAGGTAAAATGTAATTAATTTGCCCGCTTGTATAATAGCATAAGGATTACAATCATTCCTTCAAAATATGATAAAAGTTATGAAAGGCTTGGAAAAAGGAAGGATGAAAACATGCTGTAGGGATTTGCCTGCTGTAGGGAACCTGCTCTGGCAGGGGGCTTGGACTCGATGATCTCTCAAGGTCCCTTCCAACCCCTGCAATTCTGTGATTCTGTGATTCTATGCTAATGGCTAATTTATATTTGAATCTAAGCATCTACGAGTACTAAAGGGATTGGACTGATGTCAATCTGTGAATTGTTTGTTTCATCAAACCTGTGCATTTCATCAAGGACAACATCCAGGCAATTCAGGTGCTCAAATCTCCTCTTTAGATTACAAACACAATTGTAGAGACAACTATTTGGACTAGGCCAAATGCGAACCAATAGCATTTTGGGATTTTCTAACATCGCTGGTAACAGCATCAGAGGAAGACTGGCCTCTGACAGCACTGCTGTGCTAATTTTCCTGCGCTGAGCACTCACCTAATTTTTCTTTCAGGTAATAGATGTAATGCCTTTTGAGCTTTTGCAAATCCATAGCACTTCATTACCAGAGCAGAGCTTTGGGGATTAATTTGTTGCAGCAATGACGTGCTGCCTGAAAAAGGGCTTCCGAGGAACAAAACAGCCCAAGTGAACGGTGCTTGGCTGTAGAAGCTGTCTTTTGTCTTCACAGTATTCTATACATATAGCTGATTTGGCAGGAAATTAAGGAAAATCCAAGCATAGACTTGAAAGATATCAAAAGATTTTTCAAGAGTAAAAGACTTACAAATAAATAAGAGACTACTCTTTATACCACCTAGAAAACTTTTGGATTTGTGTTTTTATGGACAAAATCAGATTCTTAGCACCTGAAATTTTAGAACACTGAGCTGGGAGAATGATGATCTTATATAATGGTGATTTTATTGTGTCCTCAAAGATCATTAATTTGTCTGCTAATATTATGTTTGAGGTTCTCATACAAAAAGTTATGGCAATTTTGAAACCCTTCTTTTCACAGAAAATCTTTGTAAGACACAGATTGGTAATTGGTCAGACCGGGACACAGTAGCTATAGCCCAAAAAGTATAAAGAAAATGAAAAACTGAAGTAGTTCCTGGGCATCAGCTGAGTTGTGCAAAATGATTTTGTTAGGTTCCTCTGCTGAAGTAGGAAACAATGTGGAACAATGTTAAACAAATTGCACTGACCTTACACAAGAACAGTCTTTGAAGGGCAGACTTTGTTCTCCACCCTGCCTGTGCTAACCTCTTGAAGCAGTCATTAAATATTCATTCCAACAGTTACTCTGTCTCCGGTTTGGATTGTTTTGCCTTTTTGCTGGTGAGAATTTCTAGTGCTAGGAGTAAACATTTTGTTGTTTTTGTGTATGGTGCTTCCACTGAATAGTAATGAATACAGAGCACATTGAGTAGCAGGCTGAAATTTATTCTGGACCATAGATTCCTGAGCCTTCATTTATTCTTTGTTCTAATCATGTCCTGCAGTCTTTTTCATGCTGTGGTTTAATTTTTGTGCAGTTTGCAATCAGTGTGGCAAAGAAGCTGTGACTCGAGTTGCTACTACTAAGAAAAACAATAAACAGAGAATAAATAGAAAAAAAAAGTGTAGCAGATTTAAATATAGATTTTTCATGTGTGACTGCAAGCTTTGGCTTCCACTGTATCTGGAAAAGGAATTACTGAGCTAGGGTAAGAAAAACTAGAAGCAAATGGAAATAAAATGAAAACCTCTTGTGAGGTTCTCAGTCAGCCTTTTAAACTCAAGACGTTGGTATATATAACATAATGCTTAAATGCTTTCCTGGATCAAACTTCGATGATTGTTTCTTAATTACTGTTGATGGATCATCTGGCAAACTGGACCAAAGCTCTCATCTGTACATCACCTTGTGTATTTACTGATTATGACCTTTGTCAGATAGTCAGCACAAATTTTCTCTCTGTGATGATGGTAAATGGACTTTGGAAAGTGTTTTACATTATAAAAGAAAAGCATTCAGTATTCATTATATCACTCCTCAGGAAATTTATCCTGAGAAGCAGGGTCTGTGCTGAGACAATCACAGACTCTGTTCTCTAGGAGACTGAGCAATGGTGGCTTTATGTTTCTATTTTATGCTAATAGAACAAAAGAATAATGGAAAAGAGTCACATCTCCATAAAAGACAGTCCAGATTTTGTGTTATTAAAGCCAGCTATCTCTGTTGATAGCTTCTGCAAATGGCAAAACCAGGGCAGGCATGCTTCTTGTTTGTGACAGAGTCCTGCAGGAGATGACCCCAGTCCTGAAGTAGTGAGTTAGTTTTATACTTCTGAAGAAAAATGTGTTGTAGCCTCTTTGGGACACTAGTGAAAGTCAAAGAAGTCTTGTACTTCAGTGTGCATAAGAGTGAATGTGAAAGCAAAGGTGACACTGTCCTTCCGATAATGTTTTTGTCAAGGAAAAGTGATGGGAGAATGCCATAAATAATTTAAAGTGACATCTCCAAATCATATATTGAAGTTATGAACATCATAAATATGCCTTATAGCAGAGGCAGTCTTGTGCTTTATACTTAATACTGAACTCTTTTACAGAGTGTGTTGCCTCTCAATGCAGATCAAGTCCCCCTCCCGTCCATGGACATACAGCCTGCTTCCTTTCCTCCTAGAGATCAAATAGTAGGTATAAGGCAAGCTCAGCAGTTCTCAGAATGGAAAAGCACTATGTAATAAATAAGTAATAAATTAATATTTAATTAAAGCTTTTTTTTTTTTAATGAAAGTTAGCACCTGAAGGGAGATGGGGAGACAGACCTATGTGAACACTTGTCTCTCTGCAGAACAGGAGTGACCACTTTGCAGAGACTTATGTCAAAAGGATAAGCTTACATTATGAAAAAGAAAGACCTCCTGCCTCCCTTAACTGATCTACATGGTCAGTGTGTGACTAGCACTGCTTGGAATGCAATTATGTGGCCTAAAAGCCTTGTGCGATAGTGCATACTGCAGTCCTGTGGTCCACTGGCCAAAGGTGCAACTCTGAAATGACTATTTGACTTTAGTCTTTTTCAGTACTAGTGTGTAGCTTTTGTTAAATATGGGTCAGGAGGTCATAATGTGAATGACTGCCTGTTGGGACTTGCATTTTCTGTAGGAAGAAATTTTTTTGTTAAGGTCAGTTTCTGTCTATTTATGTTTCCATAGCATAAAGGCAGTTATGGTAAGGTAAGGGCAGCTGCAAACTTCAGCTTTTTGTGACTTCTCACCAGCTTCTGAAAAGTTGCTGGAACAAAAGTCAGTTATGTACAGGTTGTATGTTCCTTGCTTATTATTCAGTTTTGCTCAGGTTCTTCAGTAGATGGAAACAATATGTAGATTTTTTGGTAGAGGTTCAGGTGGTATAAGTGGCTCAAATAGTTCAGGGTCTTCCTTCCTGCTGGTTTGACTCGCTCTGTGCAGAGAGGGGTTTAGTTCACTGGTAATGGCTACACTTTTGAATATGCGTATATCTAAGTGACTGAAAGAACTATCACCTTTTCACATTCAGCCCAGCTCAGCCCACGTATTAATATTCCTTGCATTTTCTTGTGTATTTCCTGAGAGAGAAGACTAAAATTAAAATTCTGCCAAGGTTAGGTAGCAGAAAGGATTAGTGAGCTAGGACTTCACCTCTGGAGAGAAAGGTGACATGCAAATGATTGGACCGGACACATCCTTATTCTGCCAACTATTTGTATGAATAAAAAATCTCTATGCGACTGACAATTTGTGCTGAAGAGATATCCAGGACCAAAACAGCAAAGAGGCTGAAGGTCAGAATTGAAGTACAGTACATTGAGAGGCTTATACAGACTTTGCCTGTTTATCTCAAGCTATTAGCATTTCATTTTCAAGATCAGCTCTTTACTGAAAAAACTTTTAAAATTATGGTGCCCAGTCCTACACAAACATTCCCCCAAAAGCTCTGAACCAGATGAAAAAAATAATAATAAACTTGACCAAAGAAATAAAAATCCCTGTCTCATAACTGCTTTGTAATTTAAAGGCCAAATGTAATATCTCATTTTTGAGGAAAAACTTCAATGAGATTTTCTCTTGGATGAGCAGAGAACTATTTGAGCAAGAAAAAATGAGCACTGCACTGCTCAATTTCATGCCTGTGTTAGGTTTAGGAATTGAACATTTGGCCTAAATCATAAGGATGAAGATAACTATTGTTAAGCACAGAAAGGGGACCAGTAAATGTAATTGAAGGAATGTCCTTGCCTGCATAATTCACCTTGCAAATCTTTTACAAAAATGGCAGGAAAATGAGCTTTCAGAATTTGCCCTTGCTTTTTGTTACCACATTGTTAATGCATGGTAAAACTGGGACATATACAGACACTATGTACACAATCCATAGAATATATGGATATATAAATATACAGAAATTATACAGAAACATACCTGTGGACCAACATCACCCTTAAATATAGATTCTCCACTGTTTGGTTATTATTAGCAGGAAAACCCCACCAACAGTACAGTCATCTGTGCTTCTGAAAAATGTAAATGTCAATTTTTGGTCTTTAAAAATTATTAAGCCTAGTAAAAGATAGCAATTTCCAGTGTTTGCTTGGTTGGTAAGATGCAGGAGAGTGAGCATTACTCCTGAGAGCTGCCATTGGTTAGCTGGAGGGAAAATGGATATCAATTATACATAATCTAAGAAGCCTCTGCATAATAATCAGGCCCAGTAGGGGCTTTGGGGCAGCTTCGTTATTCTCTTGTAAACACAAGAGCCCAGATAGACATGTCAGTCAGGAGTAGTGGCTGCAATTCTTCCTTTTTAACACCTTCACATTCTATTGCCTCAATATGCAAACAAGGCTGTTTAGCTGAGGGTTGAGGCTGTGCTAATGAGCTCCCTGCACTAACCCTGAAGTAAAAAGGTTCTGTTTCACAGCTGCTCAGAGACGAGCTCCTCTGGGCATGCTCAGGTATTGGAAAATAATTCCTTTTAAACAGAGAAATGCCAATCAGGATTTCTTGCATACTGTCCTCTTTTCTCAGCGTGCTAATGCAATTACCTCATAACTTGTGAACTTTTTACAGTGGTGGAAAACTGTTTTGTCTTTGAATTATGTATTTTTTCACCAAAAAGAAAAGAGGACTTGGAAAATTCGACAGATGTAAAAAATCGTAGACTCCCTTAATTCCTGGAGGACCATAACTCAAGGCTAATTTTCACATTTCCCTCTTAAAAGTGGACGGTCCTTTCATCCTTCCTCTCCATACATTTCTCCTGGTAGCATCATTTCCATTTTCTTTTAGCTGGTCAGTGTCATAAATGACAGAGGAGGCTCCTAGCGCAGTGCTGCCAGATTCATTCTTGCTTGGCACTGAATAGGCTAACTTCTGTTGGTTGAGGACCTTGACTGTCCTAGAGCTAGGTTTCAGGGCATTGCTGAACTTAACCAGCTGCATAATTGCCTTGGTAAAAACACATGGATCCATGATAATCCTTTATGGATGAGCCGACATTTACAACTCACAACACGGAACATGATGATCTCTACAATATCCAATTATTCTTATGAATAAAGTAGTTTTCTGCTCGGAACAGTCAGAAATCCCCGCTGGGTTAATTTAAAGTCTTATAGAAATCATTTGAGTTTCCTGTTTAAAATAGGACAGTGTATGATTTCATACACCATAAGATGCTTCCTGCCTTCATTCATTCATTCATTCTTTCCCAGGACCATGCCTTGTGGCAACATGGCACAGGAGAGCAGACCTATAGACAGAGCCACATAAATGTCTGTCAAGTACAAGCTACAACTATCTCAAACCATAACACATTCCTACGAAGAGAGACAGCACATTTTTAACTATTTAGCAGTCAAATATTGTGATCTACTCTTTTTCACTTTGTTATCTCTTGGATTTCTAAATGCTGTCTCCATGCACAACAACCCATATTACTGAGTCAGCAGGAAAGTCTTGGCTTTGTAATATTTCAGCACTTTATTTATTATGTTAGCTTTATGGCATATTAAAACCCTACCTAGACAGGTAGAGCTAACTCCCATCTGCCTTGCTGAAACTCATTAAATGGCCATCACAACTGGACAGACTTAATTGTGTTACTTCCAAATAATTCTGTCATTTGGATTCAAATCCCAAGCAAATGGCCTACCCAGAAATATCACTTATTTGACTGTGAGTAGCAGATCATTAAATGATTAAAATACCTTGTGAGCTGTTTACTTATGACACGTTGGTGAAAATTTACAAGTAAAATTAAGAAACTGAAATAAGATGTGAATTCCATTTTTTAAATTATACTATCCCATTTTCCTATTAGTGTCCCCAGCTTGCAGAATGCTTATTTATTCATCTTTTTTAAGGTATCTTAAAAATAATAGTTTCCAGTGGTTACATTTATCTGCAGTTTGGAATTCAAATTTTTTTCTAGCTCAGAGATTAAGTGACAGAAAATATATCTGCTTTCCACTCAGGTCAGCTTTCCATATGTCAGTTTACAATTCTTCAGTTTGCTTTGCATGGCCCAAGTGATGAGTTTTTAGCCACTGTTATTATGGAATTATTCTGTTGCCTTACAGCTTATAGAATGCTGAGGTAATTAAAACATCTTTCTGGGGCTCAGAGGATGCCTCTTCTTATGAAAAGTGTCTGTGTCATTTTAGTGTCTGTGTTTTTAGACAAGTCACTTGACATTAAGGTTTTACAAAACACCTTTATAAATTTAGGTACTTTTGGAAAAAACTCACTGGGTGCTTCTCCCTTAGGTAGTCATATAGCTATATTACAGGTAGATACACAGTCATATACAGCTAGATTGCTGGATAGCTAGATTACAGGCGTGGGAATGGTCTGCAACTCAGATGAGTGCTCAGTCCAAGACAGGGGCCAACTCCAACATATGTGGAAAGTTTTGACAGCAATGGAGATCTAAGAAAGGTTTTCCGAAGTTGATCAGCAGTTTGAAAGCCTTCTTAACAAGCCAGGAGTAAAACCTCGAAGGGCTAAGTTGAAAGGGGAGAAGAGCTTAGGCAGGTAAAGAGCTAACTAAAGCAAATGGATCATGTTCTGGAAAAAAGTCATTCAATTCACTTGGGATCATCACCTGGAGTCAGGCATCCTAACAGGTTCAGCTGCATATGTCTTCCTCCTAGTAGCTGGATCTGGCTCTGTCCCCCAGCCACATTTGTGTTTCTCTTCACATTCTGCATTTCTGTGTGCATTTTGTAAATCTCTCCTGCTATTTGCCTAAGTGGTCATCTTATGGTAATAGTAGACCTGAAAAGATAGAGGGATATCCAGATTACACCTACAAGACAGCTGTGGTGAACGGTATTTGCTTTTCCTTATGGCAGTGAATCCCACTTGAGGGCTCCAAGCTCTGACTAGTTCCTTCACTGTGTGGCAGCATGAGAGAGAAGACCCTAATGCTCAGAGGTTTGTGTGGGTATGAATGGATGCTGAGAATGTCTTTGGAAGTGTCAATGAACCCTAAGTGAGAGATCTTAAATGCCCAAAGAAAGCAGCCCAGGCTTTGTGAAAGAAGTTGATCCTCAGCGTTATGGTATCCTCAGTCCCCACTGTAAAAGTACAAGAGTTTTACTTCCTTTATTTCTTTGTCTATTCAGGCAATTAGGACTACTTCCCCCTCCCACCCTCCCCCCTTTGTCTTGAATACCTTTTGAGATTAAAAATTCCATTCTGATTCTATTCATTCTATTCATTCTCTACCAGCCATCTAACAGGTAAAGAATTTTATACACACTCAGTGATATCTAATAGAGGAGAGATTACTCTCTTGTAGGCATGAAAAAAAAAAAGCTGTGAAATCCTTTTGTTACATTCATATGCAATTTGCTATTGACATTTCAGTTCCTACAAGAAGAATGTGGTTGTGACACTAAAACTGAGAAAAATACCTTAGAAGTAGTAAGTGAACTGTACTGTATGAGTGGAGAAACTGTGTAGTAATGTTATAGTTGCTTTTGACACTGAAAAGAAAAAAAAATTTGTAAAGAAAGGGTAGATCTGCACTACTGCTCTTTATACCTAGTATTGCTAAAATGCCAATACTTATCATTTCATTCAATTTAAAAATACTTTGCATAGTAATTCAAGGCAGTGATGGTCAACCAGTCAAAATACAGCATCCCAAAGAGCAGACAATTTTTATGAGCTCACAGAATACTTTTCTAATTCTGTAGGATTTTGCAAAAGCCTTGAAAGATCTCATCATGAAAGCTGCTTGTTTGAAAGATTAAACATAAAAAATAAAGGACAATAGGATACACTTAATCACTCTTGAGATACCTTTTTCTTCTTTCTAAGCACTTATAAAAACCTTTTCTACATGTTTATTCATTTGATTTTATGCATGTATCTGTTAACACATCATGGGCAATGTTGATTAGCTGGATACGGATTTTTGATGCTTAATGCATCATTGAACGTATAAAACAATAAAAAATGATCTTACACAAATATTATTATAGAAAATACTCTACTTATCTGAAACTAGAGTATTGGAGGCAAGAAATTCAAGCTAGATGGACCTGTAGTCTGCTAGGAAGTGACAATGCCTGTTGTACATTTTGGGCTGTGATATAGATAATTTGTTGCTACTTTGATTTAGAGGGTACAGATTTTCACAACTTGGGGCTACTAGGCCATGAACTGATTTGGGAGGTGAGTATGTATGAAATAAGAGTTTTGTTCTTATCCCTTGAATATGCCTGAGATGTTCGTGTTCAGCTCTGCTTGAGAACCACACAAAAGCTTGTTCACTCTGGCTTCAGAAATAGCATGAACCTGTGTAATGCAATTAAAACCAAAACTATTCTGAAAGGGAGATCAGCAAATTTCCCTAAGAAAATAAGTACCTCCACCAGTAAGCCACTAGTGAAACATAGTAATGAAATGGTCTTTGGGGCAAACACGATGGTTGTCCTCAGTTGGGGTGGGGATGGAGTTGGATTTGTCCACTGTATGTACCTGTGTAACTTACCCATTTCATTGGTGGGAAGCAGGCAGTGCCATGCTTTAGCTTGTCTATAATCCCTTTGAGTCTAATATTGACTTTGTTATATTACATACTTAAAGATTACTTATTAATTTTGTTTTCTTTCCATTGAAGGAAAAGCAATTTTGTTCCTGGTTAGTTTCATTAAACATTTTCAGTGTACAAATGTTTTCAGATTAAACACTGATTCCATAAAATCATGCCAGGTACTGTCTTAGCTTCAGGTCATTAATTCTATTTTTTAATGCATTAATACATGTGAAAGAACTTTGTTCTTCGTCTCTGTCTACTAAAGTGCCTTAAGTAAACTTTCTTCTACTCCTGCTAAATGACTAATTAGTTCTGTGTACCTCAGAGATGAGAGCCTTTGAGGTCGGTAAAGCTTGTGTTTTCAGCAAAAGTTGAACAGTAGTTGGTGGTCTGGGTGACAGATTTAAGGGGGAAATTATATAAGCAGTTGATTAAAACAGACACAGTGTAATCAAAATTTTTCAATAGTCTAATTTTACTACATGAACAAAGACATCTACCCCCAAAGAAGAACATTATATATCTTCTCACAGAAAAGTGTTATTGACTTGCACAGTTTCAGAGCCTGCTGGAAAATCCTGGGCTTGGGCTGGACATGTTGTAGCTGTTGGTGCCAAACCCATGACAGGTGAAGTTGTGTAGGGAAGGTGCTCTCCTACTGCCTTGGCTCCTTCCCTGCACAGAGCAGAGCAACAGAAAGCCAGGACTGAGGCAGTTGCGTCAGGCTCTTAATACTGTTCTTGGAGCTCAGTCTCTCTATTGTGGGGTAGATTTGCTGAGGCATGAAACATTCACAGTGCATATCTTAAAAGCAGAAATGCCTATTCACATGTTTGAAAAGGGGAAGGTGGAAAAATTACAGATATATCTACCCGCTTATGCTCCCCTTCAAACAAGATTTGGAGATTGAGCTGATGTTCTTGGTGTTAGAGTGGATAGTGTCCTTAAGAGAACAGTTGTAATGTAAAGTGCTGGCTAATATGTAGAGGCTACTGAGTTTTCAAATATGGAGAAGGAGGGAGAGAGAAATTAAGGAATAACGTATTTCTTAAAAAAAAAAAAAAGGTTCTGAATAACAAAGTAAAGAAAGTCACACCAAAAAATGTATGACCAAAGCAGCCAAACGTATCAATCTTTCAAGCATGAATGTACACAAGATCTTTTTAATTATGTGCTGTTGTTTGGGCTGAAAGAGTAATGAGATATCACATAACTTTGCAACAGAAATGCAACTTGTAACTAAAACAGGGAATATCAAATAGCTATTGCAGCAATTAACAAGCAAATTGTTTATGGAGATGGATATTATGATAGGTTTAGCTGTTTTTTTTTTTTTCTTTTTTTTTTCGGAGTAGTATTTTTCTTAGTGGACAGTAGAATCATAGAATTGTTTGAGTTGGAAGGGACCTTTAAATGTCACCTAGTCTAATTCCCCGGCAATGAACAGGGACATCTACAGCTACATTGGGATGCTCAGAGCCACATCCAGCCTGACTTTGAATGTCTCCAGGGATCGGGCATCCACCACATCTCTGGGCAACCTGTTCCAGTGCTTCACTACCCCTATTGTAAAAAAACGTTTTCCTTATATCCAGTCTAAATCTCCCTTCTTTTAGCTTGAAACCTTTTCCTTGTCCTATCATCACAGATCTTGCTAAAGAATCTGTCTCCTTTCTTGTAGCTCCCCTTTAGATATTGAAAGGCTGCCAGCAGATCTCCCTGGAGCCTTCTCTTCTCCAGGCTGAACAGCCCCAGCTCTCTTAGCCTGTCCTCTTAGGAAAGGTGTTCCATTCCTTGGATCATTTTTGTGGCCCTCCTCTGGACATGCTCCAACAGGTCCATGTCTCTCCTGTACTGAGGACTCCATATCTGGATGTAGTACTCCATGCGAGGTCTCACAGCACAAAGTAGAGGATCACCTCCCTTTACCTGCTGGCCATGACTCTTTTGATGCAGCCCAGGATACAGTTGGTTTCTTGTGTTGTGAGGGCACATTGCTGGCTCATGTCCAGTTTATCATCTACCACTACTCTCAAGTCCTTTTTGGCTGAGCTGTGCTCTATTCTTTCATCCTCCAGCTGTATTGATAGTGAGGGTTGCCATGACCAAGGTGCAAAACCTTGCACTTGGCTTTGTTGAACCTCATGAGGTTCTCCTGGGCTCAGTGCTTGAGCCGGCCTAGCAATTCCTGATGGAGTCAAAGAAAATTCAGAATGTAAACTACTGGCTATAATGATGACTAAATGGTTGGAGATGTTGATACTTGGAGAATAAGGAACACAGGAACAGCAAAGAATAAATATTGTTACCGTCGCACATCAGGAGCTCTGCAAAAGTAAGTAAACAAATTGTTTAATGTTATTTATTGAGTCATTATATGTATTTAAGAAGGGCTGAAAGCTAAGGCAGGAAATTCTAGCCATGTTTAATATCAGAGATCTGTCAGCTTTTTCAGTCTTTACTTGGAAAAGGATTTTCCTAGGCTGTACTTTTAGATGGTCTGTCTTCTAAGTTTTACTTATTTAGTTTAGCTTTGTCAATAATTTCCATAGTGCACTAGTGGAATTAGGAAGAATACTAAGAAAACTATTTACTTTGAGAGCACAGAATGTATTTCAGATACTGAAACTTTGTCCTCGCGTGTAGTCACTATTGTTCTGAACACCCTAACGAAGGAAACAATAACTATGTTAGAGGGTGTTTTGAGCCCATTGTGAACCAGAATTTTTGCACATAGAACAGTAACATACGTTCCCCAATGGCCGTATTCACTTTAGCAGACTCTTTAGAAAAAAATATTGCTTTTGGGCAATGATACAGGTATGACTTTGGTATGGATGTCTTCTGTAAGTGTTATTTAAGTAAGAAAACTGAAGATCTTTTCTTCAGTGGTCCTTTCATACTGGAAGTTTTAATAATGGGCACATGATGAGTTACACAACCTCTCTTGGCTTTTGTTATTCTAAGATTATTTTGTTATTGCTGATCTGCTTCCAGTGCTGGCCCTGACCACTAGGAGACCTTATGTTAACATCTTCCAGAGCCTCCATGGGAGAGTCTTGAGAAATCTCTTCATTTTTTGCAGCTCTTATGTCCCCCTCCTTCCTGATTTTGCTGGAAGATGGTGGTTTCTCAGACTATTTCACAATTTTGATCCACATTCAAGCGATTTTTGATTAACTTTCCAGTGGTCTGACTGCACACAAAAAGAAAATGCTTTGGAAGCAGTGAGGTGATAATGGGAAGAGAAGAAGGCTATGGCCACTTCTTCCTGAGCCCCTTCAAACTGCAGGAGTCCCTCCCAGGTGTGCATTCCCATCTACATGCTAAAATTCAGACAGTTCTCCCAGAAACCTCACAATTTCTCTGAGGTCCTACCCAGGAGGATTCATTTATTGCTGCTGGAAAATCATATATGTCTACAAGGCTGGATTGCTTTGAGGTAGGTCTAAGTTATAGTATCAACTATCTCTGAAACTGTTGTCCTAGTTGGCAGCCATTTTGTGATGTTCAAGACCGGATCTGATGAACACAGATATGACTGAAGACAGGTATCTCTTCAACTGTTCTCTTGCCCAATGCCATGAGCCATCCAGGACTGCCAATTCAGCAATAAACTGTGGTGTTAAAAACAAAACAAAACAAAACAAAAAAAACGATTTCAACCTCTTAATAATTTCTCCAAGTAGATTACTGGTATTAGATCATTCAAGTTAGAGCTAACTCTCTACTGGTAGATTACTGGTATTACATCATTCAAGTTGGATCTGACTCTATCCTTCATTTTACATTTCAAAATCATACACTGTTGAGATGTCTTTCTACATAAGCTGATTTACATAGGTAGCTCTGAAAGTAAAGCCTCTTATTTATTTCCATGGAAAAGAGAACAGATACAAAGAGCACAATTACAGTGTTGGATAGAGCAAATCCTCAGCTACAAAACACTATTTTTCAACATAGTCACCACCATTAGCTATGCATTTTCACCAGCGATGAAGAAGAGCCTGTACGCTGCGCTCATAAAATCTGCACCGGTGGAAGTGAATTGCTGTTTCACTGCTGCTATGATGAGGTCATTGCTAGGAAAACGTTGCCCGTGCAGTCCATCTTTCATTGGCCCAAACAGATGAAATTCAGAAGATGCCAAATTCAGATGGGTGTGGTAGGACAGTCCAGCCAAGACTGGCAATGTGCTCCATGGTCTTCAAACTGGTATGGGGCCTGGCTTTAGTTGTTGTGTTGCAAGGGAAAGATTGTCTTCTTTTCTGGCCTGATTCTGGAAGTTTGAACCTTCAGCTTACTCAGCATCTCAAAGTAGTGGTCAGAGTTGATGATTTGTCTGGGTTCCAGGAAATCCAGAAGGATCATCCCTTTCCTATCGTAAAAGACCATGCACATCACTTTACCTGCTGAGGGCTGTGTTTTGAACTTTTTCTTTGATGGAGAATTCACATGTTGCCACTCCATGGACTGCCATTTTGACTCCAGCTCACACTAGTGACATCATGTCTTGTCACTGATAATGATGTGATCCAGGAAACTGTCACCTTCAGCCTCATGTTGATTCAATAGATCCTGACTAACTTGCATACAGTGATTTTTCTGTTCCTGTGTGAGCATTTGTGGGACCCATTTGGCGCAAACTTTGCGATATTCAAATGCTGCCACCATTGTATCTGATGCATTGAAGCCGATACTGAGCTCTGTACACAGTTCCCTGGTCGTAATCCACTGATTTGAATGGGTGAGCTGATTGAGACACTCTTCATTTTGTGGCATGACAGCTGTGCAAAGCTGTCCAGAATGTGGCTTGTCTTTCATGTTGCTGGCACCACCACTGGAATGCACCACCTCACCATGAATGTGCCTCACTTTGGTAACCTCCACTGTTTGCTCTCCATAAAGGTTCAGGAAGCATCAATTAATGTCAGTGGATGCAATTTTTTCTGCATGTAGGAATTCATTTCCACACCTTTGCTTCATATGCACTTACATGTCAGACGCCATTTGGTCAGGCTGCCCGCTGCTGCCATCTATTGCATGGCAACAAAATGGAAGGGAACATCTGTGGGAAGGTTCAACCTCTACTGCTATAGCACCAACATCCGCCATTGATGTTGTGGGCCAACATAATAAAATAGGAGACATTACTTTCAGAGCAGCCCCTGTAGATGGTAGGAGGAAAGAATCATTTAATATGGAGTGGGAGGAGGGAAGATGTTGGAAATATTGGAAAATTGAAGTGAATTACGAGCTCCATCTGCACTGTTCACAGTGACAGTAGAGAGAGTGTGGAAGAAAGTGAAGAAAGGCCCCAGATCACCTGATAGATATGGAGCATGAGGGATCCATAATAATAGCTGTCTCTGAAAAATTTGCCATGCTCACCAGAATGATGCTTTCCACCTACAAGTGGTCAGTATTTAGCATGAGCTTTGCCTTGAATCTTGCCTTTCCTTTGGCTCCATATACTGAGTTCCTAGGAAAAAGAATGAAGTGATTTGGAGGAGAAGAATAGTCAAGTAAAGAGAAGTCATGCAAGAATCAAAATCCGCGCTCAGAGCTCTCTTTATGATGTATCTCTATGTTGGGCAGTTTGATTAATTTCCATAGTGTGTCACAGTCTAGATCTGAGCACTGGGATATGATTCCTAGTGGGGTGACATAAGTACAGCTGCTCACTGCTTTCTCTGTCATTAAGTAGCAACACTCATCCAGTGCCAAGGCATGTTCAGGGCTTGGCACAGGCCAGGGACAATGCCCAGGGAAGTCTAGAATTACGAGCTGTAGGGTCATGAGGTGTACTGTGCACTCTGAGCTCTCCCTGAGATATTTATTTTACTAGTATTCACGTCACATTTTTCATTTGACACACCTGGGTGTTTTCTTGTCTCTTGAAAGTGAAATGAAGGTCTTTGATCAGGCATGGATTTAGGCCTCCTTAGCACTGGCAGTAAAATCTGGTATAATGGTGTTTGGTTGTGTTTTGTCCTACTTGAAGATACTCAAAAGCCATCTGAGTATGGCCCTGGGCAACCTGCTTTGGGTGTCCCTGCTTAAGCAGGAGGGTTGTACCAGATGACCTCTAGAAGTCCCTTCCAGCCTCAACCATTCTGTGAATCTGTGTTGTGTTCGCACAGCTTAAGCCACTGAGATTGACACCTGAATCTTGGGACGCTTTGGGAAGTTTTTTCAGCAGTACTTCAGCATTATAACATTTTTACATGGAAATACTTATGGGCTGAGGGCTTTATCTGCTTACAGTCATTTGCATGTAAATCCTGCAAGTCAGTCCCTTAATCGTAAATGCCAAGATGGCTTTCCCAAAGACCTCCCCATGCAACAGGTTGAGGGATCATTAATTGCTGCAATTCTAGACCTAAATGCCAGGTTTTCTAAGCTCAAATAGTCTTGAGTAAGTCAGCCATACACTTTATACCAACTGAAAAGTTTTGTTAAAGCAGCAGTGTGTTTGGCAAGCATGACATCACAGGAAAAACAAATTCAGTGCAACAGGAATGTGAGATTAGCCTGCTTGTGGCTGAGTTTATTTGATAATTGAAAACTATTAATGAATTATACTGTTTCCTGTATTGTTAAAGTAGACATCATCAGAGATTTTGAAAGTACAGCTTTTTTTTTTCCAATGTTGCAGAAAGGATTTAGAGTTTTGTGTAAAGCATTATTACTTAATAAATTCTTTTCATAAGTTCACATAACTCTCACACCTGTAGCTCATTTCTGCAGCATTTAAGTAAAACTCTGTTTCCTGAAAATAAGGGAACAATGCTGAGAGAGTGAAGGTAACTTTGTTTTTACTGATATTTTTGTTAGGGTGAGACTGTCAAGCAGGAGTCCTTCCTTCCCCCACTCTTTTTGTTTTTCCCATACAAAGGTCAAGTGCAATCACAGATCACAGTGAAAAGGCTTAGGAGACTCAATAGGTTGTGAAGAAGTTACCAGTGGTGACTAGGCTACTGAATCTAGATGGGAGAGACCTACGTTAGGCAAATAGTGGGTCTGCACTAAGTAATTTTTTCTCCAAATGGATGACTTTGTTCTTGTGGGGCAGAACTCTGACAAGCTCTGCAGCTGAGGCAGTTTGCAGTGTACTCAAATGACCCCTGAATTAGAACTGGGACACGTGTGATGCTTCAGTACAGTGATGAGGATGTTTAGTTTGATCTCAGTACTCTGAGAAGCAACTGGATAATCAACAGCACTCTGGTGAGGGCATGCTCTGCTGAGGGCTGTAAGAAGTTTGCCCTCAAATCTCATAGGCAGAAACAAGAACTGTAGCTTGGACATTACAGCATATGCTCTGGTGAATGCACTAGTGGATAAGCCAGTGCTGGCTAACATGCAGCAGATTTGTGAACCTTGTCCTTCATATCCTTTTTTTCCCCCTAACAAGTGCACTTAGTTATTTAATTTTGACTCCTAGAGAACATTTTGTACAAATGGGAAATTTATGTTTTCTTTTTTCTTTTTTTTTTTTTTTTTTTTGGATTTTGGTATGGAAAATAATTAAAAGTAGTTTCAATTTGGCTATTTTTTGTTTTGTTGTTTCTGTGTGGATTTGGGTGGAACGGGGAAAGAATGGGTTCAGCAGTCAAATGAAGGATCTAGCTGTGTACAGAGCCTTACTCTCAACTCACATATGCCCTTTTGAAATACCATGCTTTGTCCTCACTAAGAGGAAAAGCTGTTCCTTCATGTGTTAGTTAACAAAGGTTAAGTAAAGCATATTACAATCTGAATTATACACGGCTGTTGCAGCTTGCTCAAGTGTTAGCAGGTCAAAGAGAACACTACATCCTTGATAATGTTTTAGTTTGACCTGCTAACAAATGTTAATACATCTATCTTGTTCAATGTGTTTTTGTGTGTGAATGTGCATGTATTTAAGGACTAGAAAACAAATGCTGTATGTCAGATGAAGGCCCTTCAGAATTCAGCAAGTGTCATTTAAATGAGCAGCAATAAATCACAGAGGAGCAGAGTACACTGCACATCCCCTTTACGGGGCATGATGTTATAGAAATAAAGACTCCAAGCACAATATTTCTTCAAATATTGTTCCATTTTCTAAAGTATTTTCACACAAATATTTTCAAAGCCAGGCAATGCTATAAATTAACAGTTGGCTAAATTCATCAACATGATCATAACAAACAGTAATTTTTGATTTAGGGGAACATTAGCAGATAAATTACACTACTATCACTTCTTTAATTTTTATCATCAAATATTGAAGGTGAGTCTTATCATTAACTTTTGTTAATTTTATAGAAGAGGATAGGCAATAAGCATTGCATTTATTCACTTCTTCTGAGCAAATATTTATCTGTTATTCCTTGGTTGTATGTTACCATTGCACTTGCAGTGGTTTCTGACCCACCTGTAAAATGTGATCTGTGAACACTTAGAAGGAAGAAAATTCTTCACCACACTGCAAGACAGACACAACAGGTAGGTCCATTGAAACCAGAGGAAGTACAAAGAAATGAGTCAATGCAGAGCCTCCATGTGTGGCAATGATCTCAGGGCACTGGCTGCCTACCCACTGTCAGGGACTTTAAACGTGGAAGTCCTTGTTTGTGAATTTAAGATGTGGGCAACATTTTGCTCGAGCATGAGAACCAGTAGGAGCAGACTCTTGAACGCAAAGGTTAGGAGTTCATGGCTGATGAGATAAAAAGTGGGAGTGCTGGAGGTACACAAAGAAAAGAGCAAGGTGTTAAAAGCAAATAGTCCAGGAAATGGTTGTAAGGCTGGGTGCATATGAAATATCTCAAGCAGTTATAATGAGATGAGATTAATGAGTGTTCTAGCCAATATTGCAACTTTGCTCTGTGATGTCTTTTCCATGCCGAATTCATCACCTTTCAATGCCCTTTCCTCCAGAGGGGTCTTCTTTACAATGCTGAAGATAACAAAGGTCCTCTGAAAGAGGAAAGTTGTGGCTCTAGCCACTATAGAATCACTGCATACCACCAGAACATATAGTAAAATGTAGGAGGAAAAAGAAAATGAAAGGATCACAGCTATAAACTGAAACACTTCTGTTTAGCAGATTCCCCCCCCCCCCCACCATATTTTGCCCTGCTTATTTTACAGATTACAATGCTTTTCAACCTGTTATTAGCAGGCAGAATATCTTACTGTGTTGTCTGCAAATTCTTACTTGCATAGATTTGTAAGTAAAAAAAGTCTGTTTGTTAAAGCATGTGGTATTCTGCACTTAACTAGGTAGATGAAAAGTCACAATTGTGCTATGATGTTTTATTTAAATAAAAAAATAGCAAGCCATCAGCGCAAGCCAATTAAATAATACTTCTTGCCTCCACACAGATTTAGCCTACATACAAACTTATGTTTATGTTTTATTTAGTAAAAAAAAATTAGCCTTTACACAGTATAATCAGGCTTGATATTCCAGAAAGATTAGCTATCCACTGTTGCTTGAAGCTCAAAAATAAATAATGATGAAAAAAAATTTACTCACATACATCAGATATTGTAGAAACCTGCAACATATTGGCTCAACATGACAATTAATATGTACTGAATTCTTGCTCATGGTATTGTAAATCTTTGTATTTTCAGTTTTATGCCACCAGTTCTGTATTATTATATTACCAAAGAATGATCTTAAAGCCTGGAGAAAAACACATCCCATGTTCTAATAAATTTCGGTGTAGGTTTAGGTAATAGTGCAGTAAAACATCTTCATAGATGTGAACAGAAATTTTGAGTATGAAGT
Source organism: Penelope pileata (assembly GCA_013396635.1). Classification (NCBI taxonomy): domain Eukaryota; kingdom Metazoa; phylum Chordata; class Aves; order Galliformes; family Cracidae; genus Penelope; species Penelope pileata. The sequence continues at coordinate 83,793 of WBMW01000577.1, read as the reverse complement.
TTCTTTATGAAGGCTTTAAAATCACGGCTGCAAAAAATTCATATCCAGAGAACTAGAGATTGTTCTGGGTATGAATTGTGCTGTTTTTAGTATACACGTATCTGTGGTTCTCCTCATTGAAACATGCCTAGAAGACATCATGGAAGGGGTAGTTCAGTACCTTCCTCCTCAGCTCAGTTTTAACAGCCAGTACCAAAGCCCCTTCATTCAGAAATCCACTTGTTATGTTTTTGATTTGGTGCAAGAGGAGTTTATAAAACTTGGCTTGCACTGCATCCTTTTCTACTAGTAGTTCAGTATGGAGACTCATGTAATTTGAGAAACTGTTCTTGTAGCATGAAAATCTGATTCTTTTTGTAAGCTTTTAATAGTTGTCTTTTTATGAAGCACGCTATTTAAGGAAGAAAAAAATTAAAAAATGTAACAAAAGTGGATTTTTACATTCCCATTTAAATTTGGGGTTTATATTTCATTTTCAGAAGCTTTGCTTATGTAGTCAAAATCATCTTCTCCAAAGATAAGAAGTTACAGTGTATAATAGAGAGTAGACTTGTTGACAGCTTGCATCATATCATGGATTAATACCTCTATTACATTTATAGAGTATGTTAAAATATGTTATCTAGGTAGTTAGTCAACTTCAGCCACTAGTGGTAAAATAATTTGAAATGCCTACCAACTAATTATGTTGAGAACTATATATCTTAAGTTATACTCTGGTTCAGTGGATTTATGCATGTGGAAGGATAAACTGAAAAAACCTCCTTTAACAAATGAAGGTTTTTCATTTTTATTTTGATGTCTTTCGTATATGTTATAACGTATTTTACAATTCACTAAACATAAAGTAAATTAAAAAAGCTTTCAATATTCTTATGGTGTTGGTGCATTTTGATGTTACTTAAACATATTTGCTTGGATATTTTGCTGAAACAAATTTCTACCAAAATTAATATTTCTGAGAGCTCTGGTTTTCAACAGCAGTATTTTCTGAGAATATAAATGTTCTCAGAAATCTTTTAAGTGAATTAACCTGCTAATTGTGCGCCTGTTTAAAAGACTTTACTCATGAAACTTTAAAACTTTCAGTTTTATAGGGAATTAAATATTTTGGTGGTTTGGCAAGATGAGACCAGTAAGAATGAAACACTCAAAAGAAACGATGTAACTCAGGGTTTTTGATCAACACCTCTTCACCAAAAGAGAGTACTTTTTCATTTTTTAAGCATAGTTTCATCTTGATTCACAATCTGGGGAAACTCTTTCGGGAGATCTCTACTGATTCCTAGAAGTGAATCAATATGGTCCAACTACCTCCTGTGAAATTATATCGCTGCAAGCCATTTACAAATCTGGTTCATCTCTTCCATTAAAATAAATGCAAGAAAGATGTGTCCAAATGACCTAGAATACTTTTAATCCATATTTTCTTGAATTGTGTCAAAACAATGCTTTTAATGACATACATCTTTATATATGTTGTGTGTGTGAGTATTAAATGTACTGAATAGCCTAAATGTAAACTGTCATTAATTACTCCCATATGAGCCTGGTCTGCTCTCCGTCCATTGGTTATCATACAATAAAAGGCTATTTTCATCAAGGACTTGGCATTGTCTTGAAAACTGGATTTGGATAATGCAGCAAGAAAGAACATAATAGAAATAAGGGAGTTCATCAACTTAAGCCAAAAAATCACAGCTCAGATGAGCTTTTTTTTTAAACCAAAAATGATTCTTAACATCTTTACTTTTACTTCTTACCATTTTTGCACTTCACTAAGTGCAAATGAAATGATCCAACTTTATAAAGGTAGAATCTAAAATCTGTTCTTCTGTTGAGTAGTCCCTTACTACATGCACAGCTAACCTGTTTTCAGTTGGGATGGTTGATTTTTCCTTCATGGTGTCTGGTACGATGCTATGTTTTGGCTTTAGGAGAAAAACAATGTTGATAACACACCAGTGTTTTAGTTGTTGCTGATCAATGCTGTACAGAGCCAAGAACATTTTAGTCTCTCAGCTTCTTGTATTGTCCTGCCAGTGAGGGGAGCTGAAGGGACACAAGGAGCTGGGAGGGGACAGAGCCAGGACAGTTGACCTAAACCAGCCGAAGGGATATTCCATACCATATGACATCATGTGAAAAAAACTTGACAACTGGGGAGTTGTCTGAGTGGGCAGCCACTCTTTGGGGACTGGCTGGATGTTGGTTGGTGGGTGGTGAGCAATTGCTTGTGCATCACTTGTTTTGTATATATATATGTTATTATCATAACTATTATCCTTTTTTTCCCTCTTCCTTTTGTTTGTTTGTTTGTTTGTCTTAATAAATAGTTTTTATCCTGCCTGTTCTACTTTGGTGTCCCCTCCCCCCCCCCCCCCCCCNNTTTTTTCTCTTGGCTCCCCCCCCCCCCCCCTCCCCCCGATTCTCTCCCTCATCCCACTGGGATGGGACTGTGTGATGCTTAGCTACCTGCTGGGTTAAACGACAACAACAATCTGTAAGTAAGGCTGTTAGATCTGATTTTGTATCTCTGGGCATTTCTGGGGCATTTTTTTAATTAATCCTTTTCAGAGAAACTAGAAATCATCATGATATGCTTCTACTTCACATGAACTTTCAAAAAGTTGGTATAAAAACCAGATTATTTATCTTCCAGATTCTATTCAGGTGCTAGACCAAAATAAGAGTATAGCTTATCTGGGCATTAGAATAACATTTGGATGGAAGTCACTCTCTATTATGAGACAATCCAGCAGATGCTGAATGAGATGAGATCATTTTTAGCCATTTTGTTGCAAATAATATTGGCTCTCGTGACAAAAAATAAGGGAATTGGGATATAGCAGAAGAGCTAGTGGCTTTTGCTTTTCAGAACTTTTCTTCATAAATGTGATCTGAACTCTTGCACGTCTTTTCTTCTTGTCCTTAGCTGTCAGACTTCTGGCACAAAGTAGTGTGAACTATGTCCATATAGATATTCCTGTTTTCTCTCAAAAATGCATTTTGTGTATTGTTTTGGATAGCTTTTAGAGTAAGTGCGTTCCCTTTGCTTTTGTTACATTCATAAGATTTATTGCTCCTCTCTGGATGTGAAACTCCTTTCTGGTGGAGATAGATGGCAACTGTAAAAAGGTTGAGCCCTCTGGAGAGTTATCTGCTAACCTAAATATTGATCTTTTTTTTCAGACTTTATCATCCCCACATTTTCAGATGCCCATAGTTATGGAACTCCACTAATTTCACTGGAAGCCAGACAGAGGTCAGAGTTTATCCCATGTGGAGCAATTTCTGGACCAATGACTTTATGGAATCCATAGACCTTTCTGTGCAAAGTTCATGAACTGAAAAGTGTGAGTTTGTTCTAAATGATGGCTCTGATTAGCCTGCAAGAGCATGTACTGTTGAAAACATATGTATTTTCCATTAAAAGCTTTTTTTTTTCCCCCCCAGAGTCATGCATCTCTCTTGACTGTGGAATATCCGTGTAGGTATGCAAAGTGTGACTGCTGAAACATTTCTGTCACTGTTACAAGAAGCTCTTTTGAGTCTGTCCACCTTGTACAACCTGGGAGTGATCTCTCAGAACATTCTTTGGCTCTGTACGTTATAGATTATGCATTACATTATTTCTGATTATCTTTAGGTTTGTAGTATTTGCTAATCCTGCAGACTTCAGGAAGGCTATGTTGCTGGGCTCAGGTAGAATATAGCGATATGCATGAGTTTTGTATCCTCTTGTGTGGAGGTTAGTGAGAGGAGCACTATCTGCTGAAGGGTTCGAAGGCAACATCAAGACATCAGTCTGTGAATATATGATGAATTTACAACCCACCCGCACTTTAATTTCTTAATTAAAAAGTCCTGCATGTTTAGAAGTTCACAACAGCTACTTTAATCTTGGAGTTTTTTCTTCCTAAACTGTAACTGTGTTTGGCAGCAGGAGCAGATCCAGCAGAAGGTACTTCAAAGCAGTAGCCAGGAGACATTTGAAGACAGAGGTTAGCCCCCAAGGCCAAAGATAGCCTTTGTAAATACCCTCCACTACAGCTTTCATATTTTTTACACAAATCTGTAGTACATGAAACTGCATTCTATTGCTCTGGGAACTGGCTAGACACGTCGCACAAGTCAGAAGTGTGTACCCAATTAACATGTTTGTTTCTGACAGATGGTGTATTACAGTGAAAAACTAAGAGACTGCCATGTATCTCATAATTAAAGAACCAAAAAAATAAGCTAATGAAAACCCAGTCTACAAGAATGTCATAATATTTGAATGCTCTTATTTTTAAAAATTAAAAATGCAGTAAAATGTTAAGTCTTTTTGTTTCTCAGAAAGCATTTTTAATTCAAAGGAAGATGATTTGGAGGACTAGATAAGTCAACTGTCATCTCAGTAACTGTGCATATTCCTTCTGCTTTGACTGTGGTTTTAGCTGAGGAAGTCTGAGAAGTTGAAGCATTTCTCTGACATTGATGTGTCTGAATCTGTCAGGTATGGCCTGACACATCTCTTCTCTGTATCTGCAGGCAATTTGGAGATTTCTCATTTGCAATTTAGTATAAGCAGTTATGTCCAAGTGCTTTAAGGGAATTTCCAGAGACCCTACATCCCTGCATTACATTGAAGCCTATGTGCAATGGCTATTCACTGGTCTCAGAAAAGAGGAAATCCTGTCTTCTTGTCTATGTTCCTAACACTGTGGATTACTTTGTCTTTTGCTTCTTGACTATGAAAAAATCGTTTCTCAACCACTGCAGGTTACATAACAGGAGCAATTGTGCAGGGCAAGTGAACAGCTGTGGGCTTATGAACTAGGAGATCTTCATCGTAGCTCTCACTCTTGGCAGAAGAAGCCCCAGAAGACTTCTGTTAACAGAGGAACCGCTTGAGTGTGGCAGTCAGGATACATCCTTAATGTACACATAGCATACCGTGTGGTCCTAGCAAGAAATACAAAATAAAAGGTAAAGTTGCTTTTGTATATCAAATGATTCTAAAACTCGATATATCAGATAACTTGACAGAAATCAGACAATTTTAAAACTCTGTAATTAACAATGTTACTCTTAGCAATTTTTTTATGGATGAGAAAGGATTTCTTAAATCTTATCAAGTTCCTGTGACCAGTCATAGAATCAAATAATCATTTACGTTGGAAAAGGCCTTTAAGGTCATCAAGTCCAACTATCAACTAACACTACCAAGTCCACCTCTAAACAATGTCCATGTGTGTCACATTCACTTTTCTTAAATACCTCCAGGGTGGGAATTTTACCACCACCCTGGGCAATACATTCCAATGCCTAAACACCCTTCTTTGAACAAGTTCTTCCTGATATCCAGTCTATGCCTTCCTGATGCAATTTGAGGCTGTTGCCTCTCATTCTATCACTTGACGTGAAAAAAAGGACCAACACTCACTTCACTACAACCTCTTTTCAGGTATTTGAGAGCAACGAGGTCCCCCCTCATTTTAGTTTCACTGGGAAAGTAAGTTAAGGGAAAACAAAAAGGTATTTTCCAAAATAAATAAAATAATATTTTATATATTATTACTTCTAACTATAATATCAATTAGTAAATTTAAATGCTAAAAATATTAAGCATTCCACACTTAACTCTTGCAATGGTGAGGGAAAAGAAAAGCAGGAATTAAATGCAACAGGAAGATTTTTTTTGTCTTATTTCCTGAAAAAAAAAAAAATAATAATGATCAATATAAAAATTTTCATTTCAGTATTTTTCATCGAACTTAAGTGTATTTCTTACCAATCAGCTGAATGTGCAATGAAGAAGTCACAGCTAACATAGCAGAAATGCTAGGTGACATCCTGACAACAGCAAAGTCAATGAGATAATTGTCCAAATTTCCCTCATAAGCTGCAGCTTCTATTCTAATCATATTTAAGTCAGTCTTGCCCTTCTAAAAGCTCTTTCAAGATGAGTTTTCCATTACTGGTGAGTCTGTTTTGGATTTTCATAAAGCATTACAGGGGCTACTTCTGTTATCACAACATGAGAACGATGTGCTGCTTTTGATACAAGTATTCAAACAAAGAAAAAATATGACCGATGCCAACTTCAAGCATGGCTTGTTCCGTTGTTCTCACAGAAGGAAATAAAGTAGCTCAAACTGAAATGAGGTTATTCTATATCAAATATACTAATATGTAAATATTACATGGAGATTTAAGTGACTTCCCAATGGTTACACAGAAATCTGTAGGAAAAAGAGGAAATTAGTCTAACTCCTGAGCTGCTAAATATTTCACTATTCTTATGGACCACTTTGTCTTGATTTTAGATTTTTCATGCAAAAATTCTATACCCAGGATGAAATCAGCTCAATTTAATCATGATCTTAACTTGTCCCTGTAGAATCTCCTACTAGTCTCGTGTGAATTAAGTAACACAAACTTTAATAAATCAAACTGAATAGAAATGTTTCGTATGTTTTATGTCAGTGAGTTGTGGGAATGCAAAATAGCTTAAATGGAGTTATAGATGGGAAGACTACGGCCCATTAACTCTAGGAATTTCCTGATTTGAGGGGTTTATTGAGCAATATAAATGTTGCATTTGAGGTTAGATTCTTCATTTGGCTGTGTTTACATCTTATACAATTCCACATATTTTATATGAAAAATACTATATGCTTTACTCACACATTATATACTGCATGGCATGTTTTCATACCTGACACAGTTTGAAGGTGTGATTTGTTCAGCAGAAGAAAGTCCGTTGAGTATATGTAGAGCATGTATGCAGTTTGCCAAAATATATTCAACACTGAAATTCTCAGCAAGGATTTACTTCTGGGACTCAGTACTTCTGGAATTCAGACATGTAAGGCATGTCTGGTTTTCTATCATATAAAAGAAACAAAATCACCCGGTCAATGATGAGTTAAAAACTTTAGCTCTGATACTGTTGGAGATGTGTGAGTGGCCTCCCACAAAAATGTGGATTTAGACAGAAGTCAATGGGGCACGTATAACCTACTGATGAGCATGTGTTAGATATCTCCTGTTGGATATACAAAGTGTATGAGTTGACTATGGCCCCTACCTCATAACCCTGTTAGTCCCATTACTGAATAGATAGATGCATGCCTGTAATTCTCATGTCCTCAGGTTAAATTTAAGATAGAGAGCCATCATATTTGTAAGTGCGTGGGCATATTCACTGTGTTGGGCTGGGATCAGGACTTTGAAATCGTATGTTGGAGTAGAGTTAGGTATAAATAATCCTTAGAAAGTTCACAGCTTACAGAGTTCTCTGAGATATTCCAAGCACACTGTCTCTTGAATGGTGTGAGACTTTGGTGCCCAAGCAGAAATCACAGCTCAGCTTTCACTCCTCTCTAGCAGTTCCATCCTCCAGTGCCAGCACGGATTGGTTTTGTGACAACCAGGAATTAATGTTAGCTTTGGAGCCCCAGGCCTTAATTCTTCTTTCAACCACACTTCCCTTATGTTTATTCATCTCATGAAATACATTAATGTGCTATTTTTCAGTGACTTGGGAAAACAATCGTTAATACTTTTTAAATGCAGTAGCTTTATGATCTTGGCTCTGTTGAGAACTGTTTAAAAGCTTTATTTACCTCTTCTGTATTAACTTTTTTCTTTATTGTTTGTGTACTGAGAAAGACTGAATAGAACAGCATCTGGTTTACTGTAGCAGATTAAGCTACTGATTTAACAAGTCTTTTATCCAGACTCCTAAAAAAACTATTATAGAGGAAGATGACACCTTTCCCTCTGCATTCATTCTGCATCTGGAAAGTGTTTTATAAGCAACAAAATATTGGTGAGCAGTTTAACTCACAAGTTAAAAAAAAAAAAGCATACTTTTCAGCTTGTCAGGTCAGGAAATAAAAAATCTCACTGTCAAGGAATGAAAGGGTGAAAGGGGAAGAATCTAGCTACTGGACATACATGATTTTGCCAACTTCATACAAAAAATAAATCAACAGCAGTGCCTTGTTGATTCTACATCCAGTCAGGGTGGAACAAAAAGGAAAAAGAGCTTTTGAAGAATGCTGAGGACATGGCCCATAAATCAAAACATTCCTTAGCAGCTTTAAGCATCTTAGCCAAAGGCCCAGTAGCACTTTGGTCATTGCAGTTAAGAGAGATCTATTTGGGCTAATTCTCGAACATTTACTTTATATCTTAGGGCTTCTATTTCATAGGCTTTAGTTGTCCATTCTGAGCTCTGTGCTACTTGGCCAAACGAACTAACTAGCTTTAAGATACCTGAATGACTTGTGGTGTAGACATCCCTCAGTAACATGAAGAAGTGGCTTTTCTCATGCCATTCAAATAGACTGGAAAAAAACATGTGCTTCTTATTTTGTATAACAAATGGCATATAGCCAGCCTGCTTCAGGAGGTGCTCCAGTTGCAATGAATTAACTGTTGTGAGACAGTGGAGCTAGTTTCAGTGTTGCTAAAGAAAAACATAACAACTTGGACAATGCAGTGCTTATAGATATATTTTACTTGGGAAAGATGGTTTGAGGATTTTTGTATCTCACCAAAATGAAGATTTGTTCCCTGACTTGCAGTTCTAAAAGAAGAATTTTCTGGTGTCATCAGGTGAATGTCTCTGAGCAAGTTGGCTAGCACATGCTCCAGCAGGCTGGGGAAGTGCAGAGAGAAGGAACCTTTAGGGAAGAATTTAGAACTGTTACTTTGCCACTGCCTGTCTCTGATTTCTATGGATGCTGGAATAATTAGATGGCTAGGAGAGGGTATTTCATTGTAATGTACTCCACAAAACTGCCTTTAATGAGAAAAAAAATATTCTAGCAGTTTTTTTGCAAAGAAAATTCTTCAAGGAAGAACTATATTCTACCCTGGGAAAATTACTTAGAGGAGGATGCAGCAAAAATATGTTTTGCTCACAGCAAAATCTGTAAACCTGGAGTGGATGAGAATAACACATTTCTATGCTATTTGAAGTTGGCAAAAAGCCAGATTTTGCTGCTTCACTTTACCTTAACCTTTTTTGCAGTTGTATAAAATACTGCTATATTTATCTTGGGAGAGATACAACATTGGCATGAAGTTTCATGAAACTCTGTAAGACTACAGAATGAAGTTCAAAATGGACCTGATTTTTCTTGCGCTAATTTATTTCACTGAGCTAGGCTAAATTCCACACATTTACTCTAGGCTCAGAGAATGAAGATTAAAGCAGAAGGGTTTAGCATGACTGGAATGTGATGTCATGAGACTTTTTGACTTTATTAATTACTTTGAAAGTGCTTAATATTGCGGTAGTGTAAGGATTCCAAACAAAGGCAAAATATGTAGTTACATATAACCTTGCCTGAAGTTCTTTTTCAGGAAAGAAAGTTCTCAAATGAAATTAATTAGGAAACTGCCATATCTTAAAACTCAAAGTTAGATTCCTTATTTGAAGAAATAAGGAATCAATGCAATTAATTTCTCCTTGCCAGCATTAAAGAAAGAATGAAAATGAAGATTGGAAGTGTTCCATGGAAAACTGTGGATGGAATGTATGAATGCTTAGGTGTGAATGCTTACTTTTTTTCTCTATTGCTCTGAAAAAAAGTAATGTAAATAATTCTCTATTATTCATCTTGAAATGATTAAGCTTAAAGGAAGTCAATGCGTCAAATACACATTAACACATATTGTAGCTCTTCTGAATTTGCTGCATAATTGTGTTTCAGCAACTTGGATTTCATTGAAGAGGAAGTGGGACTGAGTGATATATTCTCTAACATTGGAGCTCCAAAGTAATTTTAAACAACTGTACGGTTGTTCAGTGCCACCTGTTTGGGCTGCTAGATAATCCAATTATGGTGCATTTAATGTCAAAGAGATACAAAATATAAAGCCTGATAAAATTACTCTAAAAGTTTGACACTAATTTCTATTTCAGCTAGCTTCTACCTAGGAATCTGACTAGAGGACTAAAGCAATGTGGTCAGTGTTGGTGGGCTGAAAGGGAGCAGAACTGTGGCCACATCACATAGTGATGGGGCTGGAGCAGGATGATGGGTGCCAATGCAGTATTGCATCGTGAGATGTGGTACATGGACTGTGGATATGGTGTGTGTTCTGTACATGCAGTACATTTAACATCGCTGAAGTGGGACATATTGCATGGACTGACTGCTCATATGCAGCTCACTGATTATCCTTCTCTCAGGTAGTTAAACACGGTGAAGAGTGAACACAAGTGCCTACAAAACTTTTGTTAAAACTTCCAGCAGCAGTATTTTGATGGTTGCAATTTACAAGCATGAAAATTTCAGAGCAGATCATCATTTGGAGTAACGGCATTTCTAACGGCTTTTTTTACACTATATGCTCCTGTAAGTTTATAATGTTGACAGAAGTTCAGGAGCCTCAGCAACTAACCTACACAATTTTATTTAAAAAAAAAATTGAGAAAAATAAAAGTTAGATTTTGAGTTGAAAAGCTGATCTTTCCCACTCTCAAACCAAATTCAGAAATGACACAGTTTTTGCTGTACAATCCTTTCTTCTTTAGCACACAGCTGGTTTGGACTGGAAAGATAAGTTGTGATGTATGGCTGCCTCAGAGCTGATGGATGTAGAGTTGATAATTCGGATATTTTCACAACCAGGTGAAGATGATAAAGCTAACCACCAAGAAATTTATTCTTCACCCTCTAGTCAAAATTTATTTATCCGCTCTCTAATTTTGCGGTGCCTGACAAGAAAGAGTTTGGACAGACCTCCATTCAGCTTGGATTCTGAGTGTTTGTATGAATTTTTTGAAGACTTTTATTCTGTAGCCAACAGCTTCAGCCAGGCTTCTGGAAGTTAGTAATCATTGATAAATGAACTGTACAGCTAACCATTGCCTTTCTTTGTCAGTGAGAACTTGGGAAACTAGCAGATATAGAAATAACAATTACTAGCTAACGATAATAAGTTACAGTGTGCTAATTAGCTACGTGTAAAAAATCATAGCTAGGTATATGTTTATTGCACCAAGTCTCGCTGTTGTAGCTGTGATCCAAGACTGAGGATATGGATTGGAGTCTTTAGCTGAGAAAAAGGCCTTAGTTGCAAAGTGTGTGCTCATAACTTCATATTGTAAGGACTATGCACGCCTACTGTTTCAAAGTGCTGGGATACTGGACTATCTGCCTTGCTGACACTATAGTGAATAAGAGTTTGATTCCTATTTGGAACATTTACACTTTATAAATTAAATAGTAACTTATTTTTATACAAATCTCAGGCACATGTATCTTGTAATAGATGTGAGATGTGGCACAAGTGGGTGTGTGTGAAAGGGGAGGTCTTTCTCTTCTAAGTTTAAAGCCGGTCACAGCTGCCCCTATTTCTGCCAGAAAGCTTTGTTTTTATTTGCCAAGATCACATGCTCCTTAAATCAGAAGTTTCAGCTGCTTCATGTCTCTATTGATTTTCTGAAAAATACAGCTTTGCCTGGATGATTTTTGCATACAAACATGGTAAGCTGAAAATATTAAATGATGGTTCCAAATAATTAATTTTCTTCTGCTAGCTGCGCAGTCATCCATGTATATGAATTCAGTTTTGAAAAGCTAACGCATAAAAGTGAAGATTAAGCATCAGCTCACTAGTTGTAGTGCTATCTGTGTTTTTTGATCTAGAAATGAAAGAATCAGAGAGGAATGTAGGTTTTGTCTCAGCTCAGTTTTCTAAATAAGAAATCTCCTTTGCTTATTACGCTCAAGTTTTGTGTGTCCTCCAAGAGATGCCAAAGGGAGTCCTTTTATTTGGCAGATGCCATATTATGAGTGTCCAGAGGCTGTATCAGTGAAAAAGAGGGAATTTATCATACTTTAAAGACTGATCAGGCAGCAGAATTACATAGGCCAGCTATGCTTAAACCAAAGATGCTTTCCCCCTCCAGCTGCTTTTGAATGCAAAACAGTTGTGCAGGTATTTCTTGAATCAAATGGCTGGAGCAATTTTGTAATGTGAAAATGATATAAATAGCAGCTGCAAATTTATGAACATTATTTGTAGTTTAGAGAACTGACACCCCTGGTTTTGACCCCGTAATTAGGTAGAATTAAAAAAAGTTGTATATAATTTGTAGTTGAGTTAAAAATCACAGGGTGTGTATTTCAGAATGACAGTAAAAAGCTTATAAATTCCCCTCAGAACTTTTTACTCCTAAATTAATCCGCAGTGGCAACTTTGGAAATAAGAGAGATCATAGAAGTTCACAGGACAGAACCTAGTGACTGCTTTACTCTGCTAAGGTCAATCTTCAAGAGGGAGGAGTGTGTGCACTCTGGGCTCCTGCTCACTGTGGGCCTACTGAGAGCAGAAGACTGAACAACTGCCAGGGACAAAGACATTGCTTATGGGAAAATATAGGACTATTCATTATTCTTAGGAGGAGTAGACTGAGGCTGGATGTATGATAGTAGTCATCCAGTATTTAAAAGATAAAATGGAATAAAATAATATTTTCTCCGTATCTATCGTGGCTAAGGAGGAAGAAAAGATTGTAAGGAAATTTTCAAGTTAGATATGATTTTCAANTTTACACTGGTAAAAGAGGTATAGCAATTGTATAGACTTTCCAAAAGAAAGCTTGGCTATCCATAGTTGGAGATCTTCAAGAAGACGTTAGAAAAATAGGAACATCCTGGAGCAGAAAGAATGACTGACTAGACATCAGACTAGAAATTCACTTTGCTTTATTTTTAGTGATTCTTAAGGCATAAATTAAAAAGATATAGGGAAGCTTTCAGATTTAAACCTTGAAGAAACATGATGGAATAGGTCAGGAAAGTTGTTAATCTAATATAAAGTGACTGAAACTGTATTCTTAAGCAAAAGTATATAACTAAGATTGGAAAAATCAGACTTGGAAGCAACCAGGAACAAGACAGACCTGTTGGAAAGTAGCTTATTATTGTTGCATGTTAGAAAACTTAGAATCAATCAAATTAAATAATAAATTAAACCAATAAGTGATGCAGAGTTCCTGTGCACTGGAGTCCTAAACTGAATTAAGAACCATACACTTATGGGACTCTTATATTAACTGACAGTGAGTACAGAGAGAGATAATATTTTATTTAGTGTTGTGGAGGCTTGGGAATCCACTTCAAGAAATTATTATATAGTCCAAAACTGTAGTGCTATCATAATGTACTAAAATTTAACAAATTAATAGTAGTGAAAAAGAAGGAAAAAAGGCTAAAACACTGCCACGTAATTTCAGAGAGACTACTACATAAAATTAGGGCAGTCCATTAAAAGGGGCAGCCACAAAGATAAAAAGTCTGGTTACAACAAGGACAGTGTTACATATTTAGAATATGTGTAGTCCATTTATCAAAAAAACCTTGAAAAGAAACAAAAGCAGTCTAAATCTGGCTCAGTTTCATAGCCGGAAAAAACACAGAATAGTAGTAGAAATCCAAATGAGGAAAATTCTTTTTGTTATTATTGATTTCTGGACAATGTAAGGAGAATCTTTTACATAAATGGCTCTTTTGTGTTTGATTACTTGGCGGAAATCTCAGAAAATCATGAATTAACAGGTGATGTTTAACTACAGAACAATACAAAATATAGTAGCAAATTGTTGTGGTTATTCATCCGCAATCTCTAAAAGAACTCAGATAAAGAATGCAAACATGACAGCAGAATCTGTAATGGATTGCAGGGAGTTATGAATCAATGTTTCCCTTACTAGGAAGGCTGATGTAAAGAGTAATAAATAACAGAATAAACGCACAGACAGATTCAGTGGGAAAGAGCCACTACAGTTTTCGAAAAAGTGAGATGTCTCCTCATGAATCTGTTGGAGTTCCTTGAAGGAATAAAGAATCATGCAGATAGGATTGCTCTTGTTGATAAATTCTACATTGATTTTTTAAAAAGAAGTTTTATCAGAATTCCTTACTCAACGTTCTTAAATAAATAAAATGTCATGGAATGAAGTCCCAAAAAGTTGAAAGCTAAGCATAAGCATAAATGGTAATTTTTTAGAATGGCACGAAATCAGTGGTTGAATCTCACAGGGACTTGTTCTGGAACATATGCCATCTAGGATATTTCTAAGTAGCATGGAAAAAGGGGTGAAGTGGGAATTGACAAAGACTGACAATGGTGCAAAATTGTTCAGAGTGATAAAAAAAAAAATCAAATGGAGTATTAGAGAACTGAACAATAATCCTGTGATACTGAATGACTGGACAGACAAAATTTGTATTGCTAAATGCAAAGTAATGCACATAGGAAGTATACCATCTAATTACACACAGAATTGTGGACATTAAATTAGGCTCAGGAAGTCCCTAAACTGCTGACTGCCAAAATCTGGAAGGTTTACATGGGCAATGTGTGCATGCCCTATATTTTATATGTTCTCCCTAAACATCTGCTACTAGCCTCTCTCAGAAAAGCAGGAAACTGAGCTAGATGAACCTCTAGTCTGTCTCACTGCAGCTGTTTTTCTATTCAGGGGAATTTAAGAGAGAGAAAGAAAATGTGATTTTTTATTTTTTTTAGCAATTAAGATTAACTAGAAGCGTATAGAATTTCATAAGACAAAGAGGAAAGCACTTCTTTAACCCAAGGGCTCTGCTGAATTTCAAGGGTCTGCAGCGAAGGCTTCCATTGTGAAGGTACAGTGCTTTTCTTTTTCCTCCCTTAAAAGTTTATTGTTTTGTAAGGAAACTCAATTAGCAGAGTATGTAAAACTGTAGGCAAGGCATGTATTTCTTCCTTGGTGGGTCTCACTGATGGCAACATCAGATAAAAGAATTAACAGGAACTGTACCATAGCGATGCACATCTCTCATTTACCTGGAGAAAGCTTTCTGCTGTCTTGACAGCTGCGTAAGTCTGTCAGCCAGGGGAGAAGACTCCTAGCTCGCACTGTAATTTAGTTGAAACTTGAACTCATGAGAGAGTACAACTATTACCTCTAGCCAAATAGAAATGAGTCAACATGTTGATTGTTTGAATGAATAAGCAACTATTAAAGAAAGAGAGTTAAGACTCAAATTACCATTCCCACTGCTGTGTGTTACAAACCCCAAACTCCTCAGAGGAGTGTTGTCTTCTCTGGATCTGCATGGATTGCTCAAGAATTGTGTGCTTGCAAGAGAGCTATAAAGAAGCTGTATAACCTACATATCTTCTTATGTTCTGAAATCCTTTAATAATCTATGCAACATGAACAGTGACTACAAAGGCGGGATCACATGCTGTCTCATCCCCTGAAGAACACTGGGCTGGGAATGAGACGTTGGCTAGCTATCTGTGTATGTGTTCAGCCCTACATTTCTCTGCTTGACTGCCATTTTAAAAGCCCACTGCATTGGTTTCTGTGACGTTTGTCTCCTACTTACTGGAAAAGAACCAATGACTCTGTTCATGCAGTGTTTGTAACTTCGGCTGTATTTGAATCAGCTGTCACAAGAAAATGGAGTTAAGCTGCTTAAATGTATGTACGTGTGCACAGGAGAAAGGGATACTTAATCTGCTGTAAGACAATCATGAAAATTTAAAAGAATCTTTGGAGGTATCTTGACTGCACTGGTGGCACATGCTTGGCATATGAAATGCTGGACACTTATGCCAGTGCATGTTCCTAATTACAATCTCCTTATCATAAACAATAACCGTTAAATGCAGTGCATGGTGGAAGGGGGAGGAGGAAACCCGGGTAGGATTGTTTGGAGCTGCATGAGTCTGTGTTTGCCTCAGGCTTAGTTAGCTGTCAAGAAAACCCCTGGAGCACCCAGAATTCACAGACTTTACAGCTGATTGTAATCAATAAAGGCAACAAGCCCAAGCGAGGAAAGTGGGCAAACGTGTTGTCCTCTTGACCATTGCAGAATAAAACCGTGTGCTGCTAAGTAATTGTGAAGAGATATGGGGGTCAGAAACATGTGCTGTCTTTAGGTATCTGTAAGTGGTGAATGGAGCTCTGATCAAAGTGAGGTGATCGCTGTGTGTGAGGCTAATGTCTGCTCTTCCATGAGCAATAAGGATGTTTCGTTGTTTGAGTTCTTTGGGCTCCTGTGTTTCTTTATGTGGGAGGCATGGGATGCTCCCTAAAGGAGGGAGAAGGCACAAAATGTCACGCTGCTTGATAAATGTCAGCTAGCAGTGTGGATTGGCAGTGCTCTCAGCAACTCCTGATGAGACAGCAGCACAGGAAGAGCAATGGCTAATGTTCGTGAGTGCAAAACCTGCAGCAAATCCAGGTCTGTTTTAAAGATAGCTTTGGAGCAGACTTAAAATGATTCTGTATTTATTCAATTTATTTAATAAGGTGAGCTAAATTCTGCTACTATTTGCTATCTTATTGTATCATGTTCTATGCATTGCTTTAATGAAGACTGGGGAGTATTCACAGAAAAAAATCTGATTACCATTGTTAAATGTGTTAGGACAGTCTTTATGAACATGGTATTAAATATTGTAAAGGAGCACCACCTTCATGATGTGATCCTGACCTGAGGATTTAAGATTCATGATGAAGTTAATGTGGTTTAACGAAGTCTAATCAGTGAGGATACTAAAAATTCTGTATAGTTAAAACCTCCAGCATATGCAATGTCATTTGGTTTAGCATAACATAGCATAGCATGTTACCTATGGTAATCTTCATTATTTCTTCTGTTTTACAAACACGCATAAGGGCCGGTCACCACAGGGCAGGTGTTATAACTTGATTGTGTACCCAAGACCTGCACATTAGAACCACTGTATGAATATGTTCCTTGATACTAATGTCCTTTGTGGCCTTGCATACCTCATGTCTGTGCTTACATGCTATTGATGGGGGGGAATTACAAGGCGCCGCAGCAGTGTTGCAGGTTTGGGTTGAAGAGTGGAAGGGAGAAAAACTCCCCCTCCCCACTCCCACCCTCAACCATGTGCTGATAAATGATGCCTTGTCATGCCAGAGGAAGGGTAGATCAATACTTGGTACTGTGGATCTCTGACAGTCATTGAAAGCAATATTTAATATAGCTCTTTCTGTTAGGTATGAAAAGGTACTGGACCCCTCAGAGAATAAATATTTGGATGTCTTGGCAAGTAATCATGATAGCTCTGGTTTTATTAAATGATCTGTCCCTATTGCTATGGGATTAAAACACATTATGAAATTTTGCACTTCTGTATTCTTATGAAGACAGATCATGCTCTGGTGCTCTATATTAGTCCGTTTTTAGGGGATTGACATTTTAGTACATTTAGATGAAGATGGGATTCTGACACCAACTGAACAAATCCTACAAACGCAAGTGTCTACATACTTCTGTAAGAAATAGTAGAATGTTGTTTTTGCAGGACCCTCCTTCCTGTCTCCCAATTTCCCTAATCTTCCCCGAAGACTCTAGAACATACTTGAAACCCCTCCAAATGTCTCCCACAGGACCCGAAAGTGCCCTTAGAGACCCCTGCCCCTCCAAGTTAGAAAGTATAAGGTGAGTTTTTACTTGTTCGTCTTATCTTCTGTACCTTTATCCTTCATTTGGATATGTGCTGCTCTGCTCTCTAAGATTGTAGGAGAAGGATTCCTTGCTGCAGAATGTGCTGTGCCTTATTTATGATACTCTGTGTGTCAGGATGGCATGAACAAAACACTGACCAAGAAGGCCAGTTTAAACGCAGAATATCACATCAAAATGGTGTAGTTTTGGCTAATTCTTGGGAACAAGGCCAGAGAGTCTGTGCTTCTGAAGGGTACCAGGAGCAGGACCATCCAACTGACTCTGAGGCCTGAATTTGCTCAAAGGTTACTCAGAAAAAAGGACAATGCTTAAACCGACCATGAAGCAAGGAAGGGAGGAGAATTGGAATGAATTGTACCCAAGTCTTAATCAGGTGCACGACATTTGGCAGGATCGGATGGGTTGTAGACTGTAAACCCTGAAGTACTCAACAAATGAGGCACCAGGGCAGGAGAAGAATAAAAACTGCTGTACATTCCTGCTTGGTGTGCCTGCCTGCTAGGTCACCTGCTTTGCAAAGTGTCAATAAAGGGCCATTCACCTAATACTCTGCCTGAGCCTAAGTCATTGGCCATTGAGCATTTCTCACACTTCTTTATATCACATATTCCTATTCATCACACTGCAAGGCATATGTTTCTTTACCATTTCTGCCTCTCACCACCCGGGGAGAGCCTAAGTCATTGCAACTCATTCTCAGTCAACTCAACATCGTCTCTCCTGCTGTTACAATGTCCATCCTCAGAAAGATTGGTGATACTAAAACCTTGTTACTGTGGAATATTTGCTTAAAACCAGTTCCTTAGAAGAGATAAGCATGCAAAAATACAAGCTTAGGTGGGATTTTACTTTTATACAAGAATGAAAAGGGTGGTATTGGAAATTGTGAGGAAGGGCAAGGAAAGGGCGGTAAAATACATAGAGGATGGCTGCCAGCTCTGTCATTTAATGCTTGATAGTTATGATCTTTCCTGATTTAACTGAATAGCAATTGACTGAGTCAGTTTTTGTGGTTCCTTGAGGAGAGAACTTTGTTAAAAATCAGTGTTGCAGAATTTGGTCTTATGTAGATAATGTTTATAGACATAGGTAGTTTGCTCCAACATATTTATTTCTGTTGAAACTACAATAGACACAAAGAGCAGAGTAACACCGATTGAGCAAACTCTCAGCTACAAACAGAATTTTTCAACACTGTTGCCACTATTAGCTATGCATTTTTACCAGCAGTCAAGAAGAGCCTACATGCTGCACTCAAAAGGATCTGCACCAGTGAAGGTGATCGTTGTTGCCACTGCTGAAATGCACCGCCACTGCTGAAATGCACCACCACTGCCTCACTGTGCTCACATCCAATGTTTGGTCTCCATAATGTTTAGCAAGCATTGCTGAATGTCAATGGGTGCAAAGTTTTCCACATGGAGGAATTCAGTTCCACACCTTTGCTTCATCCACGCTTCCATGTTTTGCCCCAGCATTACCATCTTACAGGTATTCTCAGATGGAGTTAATGGTAACGCAAGCTGTAGGAAATAATTTGCTATCCATTCTTAAACTGTTGGTAGTTATCGGTGAACTACACGGCCTTATCGTTAGTCTACAACTAATCACTCAGAGTCAGAGAGTCTGAGACAGTGCTGTATTTTCATTCAAAACTGAGCAAAACAACACACTGCGTGGTGTTGCAGCCTATGCCAGTTGGCTGAATTTGGATGCTGCTACAGGAACAGTTCCCTGAAAAGGACAGCTTTTTCAGGTTTGACATGTGGCTTTGCAGCTTTAAGTTTTTTTAGCAGAGGTGGTATTTGTTGTCTGCTTGTAACCCGCTGAGGTATAATGGTGTAATAAAGAGTAAGCATTTCACTGAAATTGTTCGCATATTTTTTTTCAATATTCCTGCAGAATTGACAAAAACTCTGATTTCAATCTTGTAATTAAAAAAAAATGCATACATTTTATCTACATCTAAACTCTTTTGAAAAGGCAGAACTTAATTAAAATACAATTGATTTCCCTTGAATTTCTTTTGAAATTTTTTTAGATATGTCCTGGTAGAAATTAGCTTTAAAAACAGTTGACTAACTACAAATGAACTTTAAATCTGGCAGTTTCATGATTATCTCCTCTTTTAGATATAAACAAGGAGTTCTGCGTTTGGAGACCAGGATCACCACCAGAAGATTTAAACATCTTGACAAGAAAAACCCTTGTCTAGTTGGAATTTTTCCCTAAGACTTTTCAAAATATACATTTTACAATAGTTCTGGAACTGTAAAACCATCTGGGATTGTTTGGAATGAATAACTACTTCAGAAGTTAGCCAAGTTCAAGGGTATTCTTATCTGCTTTAGTGTTCCAGTCACAATTTCACATAATTCCGTTACTTCATAAAATTGACATCTCCAAACATTTTTCTGACCACTGTAAGGCAGTGTTTCAAGTTCACATGTGAAGCCCCCTCAAGTGTAATATACACTAAAGTACATAGGTAGCTCTGAAGCTAATGCCTCCTATACATTTCCAGGGAAACAACTACAGACATGAATAGTGTTGTAACAGTATTTGATAGAGTAAATTCTCAGCTACAAAGCACTGTTTTTCAACATAGTCACCACCATTAGCTATGCATTTTTGCCAGTGATGAACAGGAGCCTGCATGGTGTACACATCAAAATCTGCACCAGAGGAAGTGATCACTGTTTCACTGCTGCTGTGATGACATCATTGCTGAAACGCACCACCCACTGCCCCACTGTGCTCACATCCACTGTTTGGTCTCCAGAAATGTTCAGCAAATATAGATGAATGTCAATAGGTGCATTTTTTTTCATGTGGAGAAATTAATTTCCACACCTTTGCTTCATACACAATTCCATTTCAGACACCATGTTGTGAGTCTGTCCCTCTGCTGCCATCTATCGCACAGCAACAAAACGGAATGGAATATTGGTGGTTTATGATCAACCTCTACCGCCACACCACCAACATCTTTCTTTGGCATTGTGGGCCAACATAATAAAATAGGAGAAGTTACTTTCAGAGGAGCCCCTGTAGTTTTCAGCTGATTTAGTTTTAGTGTGGAAGGAATGTAGACATTCCATCGTAGTGGGATTTACCTTATTATTAATTTTGGTTTTCTGCTAAGACCTATTCAGACCTCTTTTCTCAGGTGAAATTCTTACAGAGAATAGAACCAAGGATTTCCTTAAGTAAGGAACACTAAATTAGGGAAATATGGGATGAAAGAATTACAGGAACTTGCCCAGTAATGAATTAGCAATTGCAAGACATGACAGCTCGCCCTGCAAGGAGTCTGTCTTTCTCTGATAAATTTGGAGATGTAGCTCTGGCAAGGATGTTAGTATTTCTACAGGCTCATTTAGAACTTGTAGAATACTGAAGTAGTTGATGGAAGGAGACTTTACAGATCAGCTGCAGTATGTTGCACAGCACAGATGGTTTTCCTTCTCCATAAATGAACCTTGTTTTTTTGAAGCTGGCAGAATCAGTGTTAGAAAAATGTCCAGGCTCAGTAGCAGTACTTCTATGTACAGATGTGGCTTGCATCTGTCAAATCTTGTCTCAAATCCATGGAGGCAGCTCAAAAGTTACATCAACAGCACAGGACGTAAATACTTGGCTACCAGTGCCCTGTACCTCATAGCTTTTGGCACACTTTTATGCAGAAGGTAGCATACAGGGCGCTGAATATCACGAGTCTGTCAACACACTGCACGCATTATTATTTGTCATTTTATTACTATGAGTGTCAGTAAGATGAGTTCCTTCCTTGTTTATCCTCCTACTATAGCCTCTTCGTTACTTGTTGCATTGAAATACATAAAGAGAACAGTATTCTGTGATGTCAGTACTGAGGATTTCAAACTCATTGTAATGACAGAAGTACTCTTGTTCCAAGTAGCTAGCCCGTTGTCTTTTTCTTTTCTTTGGATACTCAGTCCATGATTCGAGAAATCCAGACGCTTGTACACAGCTTTAATGGATTGCAAACTAGAAGCTTGTTCTCTGTGTTACAACTTCCTGAAGTTAAGTAATAAATTACTTTGTTAGGCAGTCAAAAAATGGTGCAAGGAGGCTATTAATGTTATCGCATTAGTGCTAGCCAAAATGTCTCCACCTGAAGCGGTATATAGAAATGAAAATCAAAGGCTCAGTGAAATATAGCAGACATCATTGAATGATAGATTTACAATGACTGTCTTGGATAGCTTTCTCTGAGATTTAAAGCCAATGAATATATTTTATCTGATTGTAACTTTTCCAGGAAAATAAAAGCTATGCATACAGTGTATGCTCCTCCAGACTTTACAGTATCAACTCTTTTTGGCATAGTAACTAACACAAATGAGTTCTTTTTCTCCTACCTGATGAATACCATAGTAATTTCTGTGACCAGAACACTAGGCATTTTGATTACCTGCTATCAGCTAAAAGTTATTTCCTGCTACTGAAAGATGCTTGCCAAATAAGTTTTTACAAAATATATACAGAACTCCTTGTTTTGGAATTTTCATGATAGTGCTGAAAGCCTGCAGGAACTGAAAAGGAAGAGATTTTCTAAGTCCTTCGTGAGGGATCACCATAGCTGTAGTAAAAGGATATTTAAATCCATGGGGGAAGATTTGAATCTATTGATAATAATGACCACTTGCTTTTATCTTTAGTTCTTGTTCTTAGCTGAAATTCATAAACTGAATTTAGAATGTTTTACCTAAATTTCTGGTCAACAAGTCTTTCTGTCTTAAAAAGAAAAAAACAACAATAAAAAAACCAATTCCCACATGTGGTGTACAGTACTCTGTGGTTACTTACTACGGGAAAAATAAAATACTTCCATAGTTTCATAAGACTGACCTCTTCAATTTGAAAGCAGGTCAAAATCTGCCCTGTGAAGAATGTCCTCTTGCTTGCAGACAGTTCAACACAAGATGTTCGGGGTTGCTGTCACCACCACAGGGTTTTCAACATATTCTAGATCTAAGCCTTCCGAAATCACAGACTAGCTTCTCAAGGGATCATAGCACTGCTGAAGAATAATTTTTTCAATATCAAAAGCTAATTGTTTAGGTATAGCAAATAATTACAACATCTCAAAGAATACTTTCAATATAAGTAGGTGGTTTTCTTATTTGTGTGTTTCAGCTGCTCAGAAACACATTTGCAGGTATTCCTTTGCAAACTCTTGTTTGCATATAGACTAGAAACAGCCAAGAAAAACAAATAACCCAAAAGCCACCGTTAGCTGATTCACGTGGATGAGCTGACTGAGACGCTCTTCATTTTGTGATGTGACAGGTCTGCATGGCCACCTAGACTGTGGCTTGTTTTTCACGTTGCTGTCACCAGTGCTGGAATGCAGCACCACTGCCCCGCTGTACTCACATCCACTGTTTGGTCTCCATAAAGGTTCAGCAAGTGTCGATGACTGTCAATGAGTGCTATTTTTTCTGCATGGAGGAATTCAATTCCACACCTTTACTTCATACATACTTCCATGTCAGATGCCATTTTGTCAGACTGCCTCTGTTGCTATCTGTTGCAAGGCAACAACATGGAATGGAATAATAAGTATCTTATAACTTACTTACAATAAGAATTATAAATATCTTGGTTGCGGGAGGCAAATGGAGGTGGGGAACCTCTTTTCGGTGGTCAGTGGGGACAGGACAAGGGGCAATGGCCTTAAGCTGGAGCACAGGAAGTTCCGCACCAGCATGCGGAAGAACTTCTTCACAGTGCGGGTGACGGAGCACTGGAACAGGCTGCCCAGGGAGGTTGTGAAGTCTCCTTCCCTGGAGATATTCAAGACCCGCCTGGACGCCTACCTGTGCAACCTGCTGTAGGGAACCTGCTCTGGCAGGGGGGTTGGACTCAATGATCTCTCGAGGTCCCTTCCAACCCCTGCAATTCTGTGATTCTGTGATTCTGTGGATGTTGTTGGGAAAGTTCAACCTCTGCCGCCATACTGCTAACATCATAAAAGAGAAGGCATTACTTTCAGAGCATCCTTGTTTGTTGAAGTGCATACGTGCCCATGTATGTATGTACAAGTGTGCATTCACTTACATGAACCCCGACACACACACTATAGATCATTAGCAGAATTGACTGTGGGATTTAGTGATGATTCCAGTATCAACTGGAGTGTTTTCATTGGAGAAAGAAGATGATTGGGAAAAGTCTACTTTCAACAGGACTAGTACTTCACATGGTGAGTGAGTTGTTTGTGTTTCTATATATTTTTGATGCTGTGATAAGAAAAATACATTCATTTTATTTTGTATTTCTGAAAAACAGCAAGTCTGGGACAGATTCTCTTTTAGTATCTGAATTAGAGAGAGCTGTCTTGAACTACTAACCCCTTAGAATGACACAGACATGAAAAGGATGTATGTATCCTTTCACTGTGCTGAGATATCAGGATAATTATCCAACATACAGTTCCCTCTTAGTGCTTTTCAGTGCAATTTGAATGAAGAGACTGTGAGGACAGCTGATTTTAATCTGAGAATCCACTTTAAAGGGGCTCAGGAGATTCAGTGCTAATAGAGGAGCTAAGTGATACAGAAGTATTACTTACTTCTCAAATGGAAAGATGAAAATGAGAATCCTTAGATAAAACAGGGTGGAAATAGATACCTGCTGATCTTCCCCCAGGCTCAAAAAAAAAAACAACAACAACAACAAAAAAAACACCTCAGTGAAGAGTATGGAAAGAAGCTGATGCTGTCTAGGGCTGTCCTTTATCAACTTTTCTTATTCATTTCAGTGGATGAGAACACCATATTCTAACTCAGAATATTTAAGGACCAGAAAATCTGAATCAAAGGGGAAGGGGGACTTTCTGTTGAAATAATGAACATAATGGACTGGATGGTAGACTGGAAAACTATTAATGATACGTGCTTAGATATAACTCGTGTGTCTGACTGTGACTTTTTACATCTGCATGTTTTATCACCCAGTTCCAGCCACTTCTTTTGGGACTTATGGATTCAGTTGTCTTCATGTTGTGCTCTAGAGATGGGCTGAATTCTTCCTGAGATTCTCAAAGGCTAGCATAATATAAACAAGAATAATGATTACTTACCAGAAAGAATAATGCAATCAGAGTAGCTCAGCTTTTGTTCCTCTTTGCTGTTGTACTTGTACAGCAGGTCTACAACATTATTTCATGAGGTTTGTCTTCTCACCTCATGGGCACATGCTGGTTCCTGCCAAACGGTACTAGGAAGTACTCGGCACAGTTTAGGAGTGCTCAGCAATCTCTGCATAGAATGAGATTTATGCCATTGATACCATTATTGCATTAGTAGCTGAAGAAAAATCTCCTGAAGGATAAATTGAAGTTATCTGGTACAAAATTGAAATTGCTCTCATAATAAATATTCTGGAGTATTGGATTAATTCCTGTTTGTTATTTACAGTATCATCTCCCCAAGAACTTTTCATATTAACTTTTATCAGATTACCTTTTCAGAAGGAGGGTCATTGGCAGCAACATTTACACATCCAGTAGAACAGCACATTTGGATCACATAGTGTAAAACACGTCTTTGCTATGAATCAGACCAGTTGTATTTTAAATGATGGGTAGGTGTCATCTCTGTCATACCCTTCCTTATTCCCTGAGAACAAAAAAGCATTTGCATGCCACAAACTATGTAGCAATCATTTTCGTTTTCATATTCAGTGTCACTTTTTCTCCTTTTTTCTCCCTTTTAGTTCCTATTTTCACTGGTGACCAGAAGATTTTGAGGTTAAAACAGGTTAGATTGATAGAAAAGCTCTGATAAATCTGGTGGAATGGTGAGAAATGCACATGAAAGAGATACATACCTACCACCCTCTTTCCTTCCTTCATATTCTTTTCTATCATGGTGAGACAGAGAGATGTTGAAGACAGAAAATGAGGATCCAGACTTCCCCAGAGTGAGTAGGTGCTAACTTGATTTTTGTCTGAAATACCTAGATGCTGCCTGACAACACATTAAAGGGAATATATGGAAACAAATTTGCATATACCTGAAAATGTAACTTTAGAAGACTTAAAATATATTCCAAATAAAGAAGCAAAAAACCAAAAAATCTCCTCCAATCACCCCACTCCCAAATTTCAGAGCAAAAGGGTCCTTTTTTCACACTAGCTGAGTTGATGCTGTCTACTTGACCACTTCAGTCATCAAATTCTTCCTTTCTCAAAGAGGAAATTTTTAAAAGCTTTTTGTGCTGGAGTCAGCTGGGACCAAGATTTGTCTGAAGAAGTTTAAAATAAAAGGATGGTTTCAGACAGAAAGGTGATAGGGTCAGATTGACAAT
Organism: Penelope pileata; assembly: GCA_013396635.1. NCBI lineage: Eukaryota > Metazoa > Chordata > Aves > Galliformes > Cracidae > Penelope > Penelope pileata. The sequence goes on along the minus strand of WBMW01000577.1, from coordinate 57,943 downwards.
AATACTTGAGTGCATTTTGTCACAAGGTTCTGCCGGGAGCTGTAAGTCAAATACAGTCTGATAGGAAAATTTGCAGGACACCAACCATTAGTGTGAATCTATGCTGATTCATATTCAGTCAGCCTTTAGCTCTCAAATACCACTTTTTTTCCAAGAAAAATTTCAAATCAGGAACTATCTTCTCAAAGAGTTTTCCATGGCTTAGACTGAACCGAATGTGTGCTATTGTCACTTCCATTGCACATTTGCAAAGTCATGATCTTCATTTGAACTTTCATTTGGCATAGCTAGATGGATGTGCGTTCATTTGACATTTTAAGCATATACAAGTATGTCTATCTTCATCATTCTGGTAGTGCTTTCACAGGTTTGAAGGTGATTTTGCCTCTCCAATAGCCAGAGCTGAAAAATCCAGCTACTGTTGAACACTTGGAAAACATAGAGAATAGAGGAATGAAACTCCTTTTGTTTGTGTTGTTACTGGAGGTGAGGGAAAAGACAGAGTGGTATGGTTTTGTTTCTTTAGAGTAGAAAGCTAAAGTTAGCTCTGAAAATCTAGAAGTAGCTCTTCAGCTGAAAGAAAAGGGCATATTTTTTGTTCACAACACGAATTCAAACATTTTCCGTATTTTCCCACCATCTCCTTTCAAGTGTACTCCTGGAAGTATTCAAAGCCAGGCTGGATGGGGCTCTGGGCAACCTGGTCTAGTGAGCGGTGTCCTTGCCCATGGCAGAGGGGTTGGAACAAGATGATCTCTAAAGTCCCTTCCAACCTGAACCATTCTATGATTCTATGATTCTATGAAGTTATGAATGAACAGTACCTGCATCCTAATATTCCACTGTCCTGCATATGATGTGGTTCTTATATTCATTTATTGTGTTCTCTGCTTTGAGAAACAATGCAAACAATATCTGTACTTTTTTCTTCAGACAGGAGCAGAACTGTTCAAACTAGTATGCAAAGATAATAAAATGCAAGTAAGGACCTTTAGTCACCTAATAATGAAAGAATGAGAGAAGTTTTATAAGAGCAGAGGGAAGCTGGAACTTTTTATAAGAGAACATTAAAAACCTTAATGATCAAATCCAAAATAATTTTTTAGGTCAGTAATCTGACAGTAGCAGTGATCACTAAAAGCTTTGTATTCTCTAAATTGCATTTCTGGAGCTGGTTTCCCCTATGGAGCAGGAGTTCTGAGCTAGTGTATTTATTTCCTGTCCTCCTGTGATGTAGGGAACAAAATGTTTCTTTGAATGTTTGTTCTTTGTTGAGTGCTGCATGGAGGCGTTTGAGAACCAACAGTCCCTTGTGTTTACAGAAGCAGTCACTTCCCCACTGCATGCTGTCCAGGAATTACCACGCTAGTCAATTTAGGGTAAATTTGCGAAGTGGTGCACAGGGAGTCACACAGTTAAATCCCATTGATGTTAATGGGAGTCGTGCAGCTAAATCCCTGCACATTGCTTTGTAATTTACCTCTTTGTGTTTCTCAAACCTGCTGGCTCATGACTAATTTGTGTCTCTAGTAGAAAAGCTCTAACATGTTTTCATCATATATGGAATGAGCACAGTCTATGTATTATTCACGCTATATCTGCCATATAAAAACTGAGTTCTGAAGTACAGACATTCTATTTAGTGATTGTTATCTTCATATATTTATCTATATTGTTTTCTTATAAGTTATAAAACAGTGATAGTTAAAGCAAGCATTAGTCACCATAGCCCTCAGAACCTCAAGTTTTTTCACTATGATTTTGGAAAGCTAAATTAATCTCATTTACAATAAGAAAAAAAAGAAAAGAAAATATTTGTTTCAGTGGAAGCTTAATGTCCTGAAAATTTGCTTCGTCATCTCTGAAAAAGGTTTTAGCTTATTTGTTTGTCTCCAGAACAGTTTAGGGTAGATATTCTAAATTTATTCAATTTTTGTGAAGAGAAGTCTATGCGTGGGAAGGAGCAATTGCAGACTGCAGACTTAGCCAGTGTTACTAAAAAATGAGGTTAAAAATATGGGGAGGTGGAAAGATACCGCCTTGAAAGTACTTTGCAACAGTGTGTGTCTCACTTGGTGTCATGTTGATGACTATCATTGGGCATATTTGCACTGCAAGAATATGATGCAAAGCTTCATATTCTTTCATCTCCTGGCTTCAGCTAGCCATGAGATGGCCAAAATATTCACACGCATGGCCATGCAAGTATCAAAGGTACAAAAAATTGTGTTGATAAAATACCGCATCCATAGTAATTAGCTGTGGCTCCAACAAAGTTAATTACCTCAGTTGCAGCACCCTGCTGATGTGGCAACAAAACTTATGATTCAAGAGCTGGCTCAGGTAGCATTCTCCAAGGAGTCTTTACATCACCTTTCATTGTATGGTGTAGGCATGCCTATAAAGAAGCTCATAAGATAATGAGTAACTTCATTTTCCATGAAAAGTTTATGTCATTATTAATATGTCATCAGACATATATGCAGATCAGATAACTGAGGTGGAAGAGACAACATGAAGTAGGAATTCCAAAACTGCTCTCTTGGTCACTGGAAAGTCTGAGACACAGATGTTGGCAATGCAGATCGAGCTGGTAAACCTACCATCATCAAGAGATCTTCTCAGAGTTTGTTATCATTTGAACCAGTTTTCAAATGGGTTTCCATGTGATCACTTACCAAACCCAATATTTTGGTTAATCTTGGGTTTAATTAAGATCATTGCAGGCAGCAACATTTAGTTGTCTTTTTTGAATAAATCTTCAGTCATTACTCACTGCCCTTTTGTCTGATCCTATCATTCCATTGCTGTCTAATTAACAACAATCCTTCATCTTCAGCTCCACATTCCCTAGGCTTCTGTGTGGGTATAGTAGATGAAAGGTAGGAGCATAGGGAAATAATACTTGCCTACAGAGGCTCACATCAGCATTGTCAGTTTGAATATCATTTGCAGGAGCATCCCTGCTTTTACCTGAAGTCCTAAACTATCTACAGTGCCACAGAAACTAGAGTAGATCCTTATAATTATTTTCTTCCATGATTTAAAACACATAACTGAGTGTGTGACTACTGAATTTTTTTGAAGACTCAGCAGTGACATATAGGGATGGCAGATTTATATGCTTGTTATGGTCCCTCTTCATCTTGCAAACTTTCAGACACTACTTCAAAGAACAGAAGCACAAAAGTTTGTCAAGAAATCACTTATATGAGTGTTCTCACCTGAGAAAAAGAACTTGTTTTTCTCTTACCCTTATTCAAGGAAAGTGGTATATAGCTCTGACTGAGACTTCCCTTTTCTTTCTCTCTTCCCTTCTTGCTCTCCTTCCATTTCACATGCATCCAAATGGATAGTCCTAGTATGGAAAATACTGGCTGGTATAATAAAATTCAGGAAAGTCTTAAGCATCAAAAGAGGATTTTTATAAGAGAAACGGAGGCAATTTTTAGTGACATTGGTACCAACTCTCCTTCAGACATTTTCAAAATCAAATAAAACAGTAAAGTAGTTAAAAAGAAGTTTAGTAAACAAAGTAGTCATAGCAGATGGGAAAGTACCCTTAGGAGTTTGTACCTACATGAAACCTAGACAGCACCTGATCTGATACTTCAGAAGGACGTCTTTTGGTTAAGGATTGATTCATCTCTCTGATGACAGAATGAGGCAGAATATAAATTTTTCTAACTAGATTGAAAAATTCTTTCTCTAGCTCTTTGCTATTTAAAATGGTGCAAAACTTGCAAATGCTAAAAAAAATTGTACAATAGTTCACAGTTGACACCGCAGTTGTGATGTAAATGGGGAAATAGTATCGATGTGACAAGAACCGTTAACAGTGCAAATGCTCCATAATACCCTCTGCCTCTCCATAGTCGTGTCTAGTAGAACTGACTCAGTTTTGAAGGAGGTTTTATCTGAAGGCTAAAAGGCCTTTGGAAAAGCTGTGGAATGGAAGGGAACCACTTGGATAAGAAACTGAAGGCCAAATATATGGCTCTGTTTAGGTATATGGGTTATTCAGAGAGTAACCAAGAGTATGGAAGAGGAAAGACAGAAACAGAATAAGACTTGTGGAAAACTGGAAAAGGAGGGTAGGTTTGTCTCAGATAATGCTGAATGTGTTTGTCTGTAAATGGATGTGTATTTCTTTCTAGATGAGTTACCCTGAAGACTCTTTGTATACTACTTGAAGGCAAATATGATCATTTATTTCCATTTTAGAATTAAAAGAATCAACTCGCTAGAGGTGTTTCTCTGTCTCCATTGACTGAAGAAAGCACAAGCTTTACAAGGATGTAGAATAATCTCT
>WBMW01000577.1:0-53622 GCA_013396635.1 Penelope pileata | reverse complement strand
TTTTTTTAATTATTATTTTTAGTGTACTTTTAATTTCAAAAATGTAGGGTAGTTAGAAAAGAATACATGCACATTTTCTTTCACCTTTGGAATATGCAGGTGTCCTGCAGTCCTACACAGCAGAAAGAATGGTAAACTCATTTCTATTTGGATTAGAAAGTAAGCTATAAATCTTGGTATTCTTAACGTTTTCTGGCTTCTGAAAAGTTGTAGGCATATGGAACTAGCCTTTCTCATAGTGTTTTGATTTTCATGTTTGACAATGTGTGATATGCTGAGACATAGAAGATTCTGTCATATCCAGATCCTTCCAAACATCTGGATAGAATAGGCAGAGTTCACTGAAACCTGGCTTCAATGTGTTATACTCTTCCACTTGGTTCTCAGGATGGTATCATGGGGTCTGGACTTGTTAATCTCTGCAGGCATCACATCTAGTCATAACAAGTGATTTTGATTGACATCTGAACAGCTGTGATAAACTGAAAAGGAAATCTGAAATGCAGACTAGTGACTGGCTGTGATTCTCAGCATTGCAACAGCTTGTTTTCACAGCAAAATCTGCTATAAGATAAATAAACAGTAGGAGATTTACAAGCTTCTGGTTCAGTGTTCTGAATAGAAAGTCATTGTTCTGATATGGTGCAGTCATTGGGAAAAAAAAAAAAAGAAAGAAGGAAAAAGTCCTGGTTGAAAAATGAAAGGACACCAAGGTAGTAATATATGAGTGAGCAGGAAAGAGATGGTGAAAAACAGGAGGAGGAAACTAAGGGAGACTCAGCAGCAAGAGTATATTTTTGCACTGTTTAAATTTTATAATTGCAGTTAAATTTCAAATACAGTTATGTGACCAATATGGATATACTACAAATCCACAAGGACAAGAGACTTAAGTCAAAGGGATGACAGACTCTCCAGGCAGTTTGGGTCTTACATAAAATTTCAAGAGTGGAGTTATGAGACTTCTCTGTCATTTCTGTATTGTGATTGTTCTACTACCTTCTGCTGTCACATCTATATTTACTAGGGAGTCCTCAGATTACCACTTCTGTACAGATACAACAGGATGTTCAGATTTAACAGCTCAAAATATTTTAGTTTTGAGGACATATCAAGAAAAGCTGTTTAAGTTGATATTAATAAAGGGAAAAGCAGACATCTAGTCAGGGAACCTCAAGTTGTCAATGAAATCCTCTCACTAGAAGGGTTAAAATCAGTAAAGAATTTCTTAAATGTATTAGAAACAAACAGCAGTTCAATAATTGTATCATTTTGACACATGCTGATATTTAAACTCTGATAATGAGAGAGAAGTTCCTGTATTTGGCAAAACTGGAGAAATACTGATCTGGAAAATAATAAGTGCAAAGTTAAAAGACAATAGTAAAAATAATGCAATTAACAAGATTTTATGAAAAATTGGACACACAAAACTTGAAATGTTTCGTCAGATTGCAATGATACCTGATAAAAATAAATGTCTTGTCTAATGTAGGCATCTCACTTGCACATATTTTTTAGTTTTAGTGAAGTACTTGATAAAGGCTGAGAGCACCTGCATACATTCTCTATGTAACAGTGGAAGGGGTGGATTTCTTTATAATGCTCTAGCGAGAACTGACATCCATCAAAGTTTAAGCACCTACATCTGCATTCATCTTTCAACTTTTATAAACAATTTTGTGTTTAATACAAGGTTTAATACAAGAGTAAAATGTGCCTTTAGAAGATGGCTAATCCTGACTAAAATCCGAGTTAGGGTGTCTGAATTGATCTGAAAGTGCATATCAATCCTTCCGTGCCTAGGAAGTCTGTGTCTTTCAGTCTATATATTAAGTTTCAAGACAGAAATCTAGCTCTTGAAGGATTTCCTTTTCTTCATAGATATTGTAACTATGAAATGACTATGAAAGCATTTCAGAAGCAGGGGTTACTAGACACAAACATTTTATATTAAGTAGATTGAATATGCCTTATGTTGATAGATATTTCGCAAGTCATTCAGGGCTTTCTGTTCTATTTTAAATCAGGAAGTTTTGAGAAGCTGTTCAAATATATGTTAGACAGATACCCCACTTGCCCGCCTATTTAAGAAAGTAACAAAGTACATTGTGTCCTAAAGTATTCAGCCAAACCACACTCCATTTTCAGGCTCATGGTTTTCAAACAGAAGTTATTTATATATTTATTCAGCCACAAAAGAATGTGAAAGTGATGTAGTCAGTATGCAGAGCTATGGGAACTGTCAGGAAGAAAAGAATGAGTTATATGATATAGTACTCTATAAATGAAATAAAAAAATGGCTTGCTGATAGATCTCCAAGTGTTATATATGAGAAGAATTCGTCATCCTGTGATGATCCTAGGCCAAATATTATTTAATACTTTTGTCAGTGATATGAAAGAAAGTATAAACTATAGGAAGGTAAGATAAATATATCACAAAGACTAGTAGCGAAGGTATTAACAGGATAAATAAATAATGCAGATCAATGTGAACGATTTGACTAAGAAATACTGAAAATATTACTTTTGATGCTGCCGGATTAAAAGTCAAACATCTGAGAATTAAAAACACAGGCTAGACTAACAATATGACAGACAATGCTCTGAAAGTAAGAAAGGTCTTCCAGACCTGGTAAAGACCTGTCTGAACGTGAGATTTTGCCATGATGCAACCAGGAAAGAATTATTCTTGGATAAGTCTAGGGCAAGTTAGGCAGGAACAAGGAATAGTGTTCTGCAAATGTAGTATGTATTATCCCTGCTGTACTACCAAGTCCCAGTACTGTATCTATACTTTCAAAAGGAGAATAGCAAATTGGATAAAACTGAAAGAGCTACAATGTTGATTCTCTGCCTAGTAAGGCCTGTGACCCAGATCTCTTTTGCGTGTGTAAAGAGATTATTTGATTACATCAATCAGTATCTTCATAAAAAAGGTGAAATTGAAGTGTAAAAAAGTGGCCTAGCCTCATCTCAGCTATGGGGAGAAAGCTAACAGTGAGAAGCTTTCGTCAGATTTAAAGAGTGATGAAAGAACTGGGAGTGAAAGCAAATATTAGCAGAAAGAGTAAGTAAACATTAAGCTAATATTTTGTGAGTTGCAACAGATTATCTGTCATTAGGAATGTTCTAAAATTAAGAGTATGTGTCTTTTTAATAAATACTTTCATTTAGACAGACACTATGGAGTTGCTGCAGGACTTACCAGGTGAAGGTTTGTTCCCTTGATATGCAAATGTCAGATCAGCTAATTAGAACTGTTCTTCTAGACTTCAAATCTAAGAATACTTATAAACATTTTGGGAAGCATAGGGCACATCAAGTTATCATCTCATTAACCGCTCTCTGAGTTCTTTTCTTCTCAATCAGTATAGTCCTTTGACACGGTAATAACCTCTATTTTTAGATGAAAATATATGTTTTCTTTGTATTTATTATTGCAAGCCTTTCATTATTCATGTTCATTTCTGTGCACTTTGTTCTTCCTAGTCTAATAAAAAGCACTGAATTTCTGAAGATCTATTAATGTAGCAATAAAAACTTCACCAATGTAAGTCCCATAATGAATTCTATAATGTTACTTGGAATTAAATGTAAGCACCTCATATTTCCTCTTGCCCTTAATTCAACATCAGTTTAGCAAAAAAGTGGTATCACACAGGAAAAGGAAGTATCCTGTGGGCTCTGCTGTAGTTTTTTGTATTGTAAATTTAGAGTGAGGGATTTTAAAGAAGGATTTATGTAGTTGCAGAAGAAGGTATGAGTGACATAGGAAGTACACAGGAACACAGAAGCTGCTGATCAGAAAAAAAAATTAAAAAGTGACAAATATTGTTTCTGCTCTAAAGTATAAATAATAATGAATCTACACATCTTATTCTCCTGAGACCAAGTTGAAGCAGTTTCTTTAATGTCTGTCCCCAAAATGAAAACAATGTGAAAATATGATAAAGTATTTCTTAGTAAGTAGACCTTAAAAGTAATAGTAAATGCTCTAGCATAAGAAGCTTCAAGAGTGATAAATAAAATTGCTCTAATTTAGAGAAAGTTGGACAGAACTTCTTTTGCAGTGTCTTGTTAGATTTAACAGAGCACAATCTGTTAGTTTCATCTTGATGTTACTGCCAGTCAGCTCTGGGATGAGAGAAAAATATTAGTCCTTATATTAGACCAAGAGAATAATTTCTTTCAGCATTAGTACAAGTCTCACCAGCACAAGAGAGTGCACAGATTGTACACTGCTCTGCTTTCTTTACACCCTCTGCAACTCCAAGGTTAAGTGCTGATAAACGCTGCAGTTGTCCACCTTTTGCACAGACATACTACTGGATGAAAAAGAAAATATGTTATCAAAGATGGTGGGTTGCATACTTAATTTACTTGAGGTAAATTAAAGTAGTAAAGTGGTAGTTGAATTTAAACGGTCTAGCTATCTCTGAAGCTCCATGAGTTAATGCCACATGGTATTGTGCATAATTTGTGCCAAGGGACAGAGAATGACTCTACCGCTGTGTACTCCACTTTGCAGCAGAGACTGAGAAGGGGATTGTCCCCTTAGGTCTTGTCTACAGCTTGTAAATGATTAAAATTTGGCAATTACTGCCAAAGAGCCTTACTGTGCTACAGTATGGAGAGACTAAAACAGCCACTGAAAAGAGCTGGCTGCATTACTCTTGGCTAGTCGTTAGGTTATGAACTCTCTGAGTGAGGAGCATTGGAAGGATTTCCACATTACCTAGCACAATTGGATGCCAGTCCAGGACTGTGGCTTCAAAGTACCACTGCTCTTGATCTGTGTCATGTCCTGAGAGAAACAAGCTAACTCCCAATAAAGAACTGAATAGCATTTTGAAGAGATAGTAAAATGTGAGAACAACAGTTTTAATTAATTTATTTATTTATTTTATGGTATGGAAAAGTAGTTCTTCCTTCTCACAAAACAATGATATATTTTTTTGTTTTTCTTATACATCTCTTTTTCTGGGTTGCAACCAGGACTGAAAAATGAAAATACAAGAATATTTACAAGAAAGTCTTATTTGTGATTTCCTATTCAAGCATGCAATCACAGCAACAGGAGTCAATTCAGCTCACTCCAACAGCTTGGAGAGTGCCGGTACTAAACCTCTGCATGTTATGAGGGATGCAAACTACTGTGGAAAAGTGGTGACAGGAGGAAAAAATATGCAGGGTACAAATTGTAAGAGCAACCCAAAGCAGATAAAAAAGAAGAAAAAATGATTATATTTTCTCTCTCCTTCTCTTTCTTTTGCTTAGGCAAAACACTTGTATTCTTAACCAGGCTTGAGGAAGCGGAATTGGACCAAATGAAGGAATCTGTTCTATGGCTTGTTTGGTTGTTGTACAATAGGATTGTTATATCCTGCTATGTGATGTAGAGGAACCATGAGACAGATTCTGTTAGGAGAAACTCTAAATCTTCTCCACCATACAGTTACTCTTCAGTACCTTTGAATTTCTCAGACAGAGTGGTGAGTGGTCACTGATCAGCAGGGATGTGTGATGGAGGAGCACTGCTGTACCAGTGACCTGGAAGCTTTAGGAGACTCTGTGGTAGCTGACAGAGACTAATCAAGGTCATCACATTGATCTCATGAAGAGATAAGGACCTGTGCATACGAGAGCATTGGTAAAGAAGAAATCAGGCAAAATGGACTAAAATAATTAGTGTTATAAAATCAGAAAGGGAGGATGAGTTTCAGTGGCAGTGATCAAGGGAAATAAACTAAAATGAGCCTCAGGCACGAGTCCTCTGCAGCACAGAAAAAATCTTACAGCTTTGTGTTGTTCAAATGGCAGCGTAAGAACCAGGGGATGGGGAATTCCACCTTAATGTGAATAGAACAGTGTGACGTGTGCAGGCACTGCAAATGACCTGAGTTGTGCCTTTATGCCATTGTTTATGTGAAGTGGGAAGATACTTACACCTGACTCCTGTTCACCTTCAGTGAGAAACATATTTCTGCAGACAGCATTTGAAAAAATGAGGCTCCATAAAGTAAGGTTTGGTTCAGGGGAAGATGAGGAAGAGCGATGAGGGAAGTGAACAGAATTAAGGGAAAGGCACAAAGGAAAAGCCAGCTATGAGAAAAAGAGTAGACAAATTGGATATTCAGTCACATTTAAAAGAAAACTTATTTTTATGAGCCATAGTGTTTGTGCACTTCAGTCTTCTATAGTGACTTTCCTCTCACAGTACCAGCCCATTACCCATGAAAATACATTCTTTCTTTCTTACAGATACTGGGAGAATTGAAAGGCACGTGAGCAGAAAAATGAAACCTATTTCTAACATTTCTGGAGGTATATGGACCCCTATGAAAGGGAAATTGATGACAACAGGAACTGATAAAATAATGTTTCGAGCATTTAAGGATATTGAACACTGAATATTTAAGATTAGACCTCCGTTTTGAGAAAGGGATTGAAAATCAAAAATTTGGCTCCATTCTGAATTGAAAAGATATCTATTTTTAAACTAGAATTTCCCATAACATGTTTCTACTTGAAAAAATTCACTTTAATGCCACTGTATGCTCTATAGGAGATCAGGTAACTGCTGTGGAGTACAGCCCATTTTTCTCCATTTGCTATGGAGTTTGGGATGCAGCTTTGCTGATTCAGACATGTAAATTTAGGTGCTTGTGTGTTCCCATGTAAATTGGAATTTTAAACTTCTGTTACAGGGAATGGAACTTTAATCTGAAGTGTGGAGTTTTGGGTCTTGTTTGCCTCACTCCAAGGCAAATGCCTGCACCTTGGCAGTTGAGCTGCTCTTGTGTATTCACTGACTGCATGGGCTCGAGTTGAGATTCAGTTACTAAGGACTGGCATCTCTTGGCATGAAAAGCAGAAAATTGGTTGTTTTCCCTGACTTCCAGGTGCTTCTCCAAAATTGAGGCTATTCACTCTATTCTTTGTCAAATCTACCATTTGTTCACGGAAATCCAGGTAATCTATGCTGTCTCAATCATTATTAGGTGTTTATCTTTTAGTATCAAAGCCCACCTGAGGCCACCCACCACACTCCAGATTGTCATGTTGGCTTAGGCATGAAGCTCACATTGTCTGAATCTGCAGGCTGAATCTGACCTTAAGAATAATCTTACTAAACACAAGATTCTAGAGATGTTTCAGATACCCTGCAGTATCTGAGCTATCCAAGTGAGGCTGATTGATATTGCAAAGCATTTCTGGAAGAACAATACTCTTCTGGACTGGTTGTGTCAAGCTGAGCAGAGCGTACTGCTTGCAACCAGCATACACTGTAGATATTGAAAGTCAGGTGACATAAGTTTCACCCACACAAAATCTTGTAATAGAACAATTGAATTAATGTGCAATGTTTTTAAAATTGTTGTTGACAGAAATATTCTGAGGAAACCAGCTGTCTTTCAAGCTTAAGAGATATTAAGTCTTGATACTGTTTGAGTAAGTAGCTTAATAGAATAGAATGTGTTTATTTTCCTTATATTTTTAATTCTTCTGAACATTTGTCTTCATATTCTACAAGAGTGGAACCTGAGATTACTGGCAGACATAAGCTTGAACCAGAAGCAGAGTGGTGAAAAACTAGTTCCGTTGATTCATATGAGGGAAAATCTTTGTATATACAAGTGAAAGGAACAGATAATTTTAATTTAAGAGAAAATATTAAGAAGGCCTGAATTCTGTCTACCAGTCCTATGTACCATATCTGTTTTCATAACTTGTGCACTACAAAATTCTCATCTTCCAGGGTGAAATAATTTTGAATTCTCTAGCTTTATACAGTATTTTTACTGATCTTTCCTCAGCTTTCAGGCATCCCTACATACACAACTGCATTCTCTCTCCTTCTTGCTCTTTTGGCCAAGTGCTTGGTGGTGTAATTTGATATAATTCCATTGATGTAACTTTGCTGATTTACCCTGGCTGAGGGTTTCCCTCAGCTTGGCCAGTTTAATCTCATTTCTATGATTATTATTGAATTATAGCTTTCACTAAACTTTTCAGAGTCAGAATTTGGAAACACTGAAAAACGACACTTTATCTCTTGAAGAACAACATTCAGCAATTCTGGCTTTTTTTTTTTTTTTTTTCCCCCAGCTTAATCTCTGTCTCATAAGTATCCCATTGACAAGAATCTGTTGCAAGTCTTTTCATTGTTTTCTCTTTGCTTTGTGGTGAGCTAAGTGTTTCTGAATTTCCTGGGCGTATGCTTCAGACCACGACATGCTGAATCTGGTTTAAGCTATTCTAAATACAGCTTGAGGTATGTAGATATATCATTATTATTATTATAATTATTATTAGTACTATTAAGATTGCTGTCACTTTTTTTATTGCTGTTATTATCAGCATTTGGGAACTATTGAATGTTGATTCTGTACTGAGCATATCTTAGCATAACTCCAACCAGTGTAGCCAGGAGAAGCCTTGGTTTTAGTTTGGCTCTGCTTTGTAGTGCTGGTGGTGACATGAATAATGCAGGATTCCAGCTGTTGCAATGCTTGGAGTGTAAGTGCTTTTTATTCAGCCGTGGGACAGAGATTTTAGTAACAGGACACATTTCTTTATTCGTTGAACAAAACAAAGAGACTTTCACAACACCTACATGTTCTTTCTTGTTCCAGAAACTCCTATAAGCCAGAAATATTTGTTGTAATGTGAAATGTTCTGTGAGATAATGATAGCTTAGTAGAAATCTGGAAGTACATTGTGGAGCAGAAGCTTTCATTTTCATGAGCTTACGTTTGCAGATGTGTTTAGCATTACTTAATAAAGATTATGATAGACTTTATGACTGAGAGTCTTACACACTTCCTTAATGGCCTCTTAATTTAACAAAAGGAAAGGAAAAGGTTTGAGTGCAAAAAGCACTAATTAAAGCAGCAAATGTTGGGTATGTCCTGCTGAAACTTTAAAGGATGATTCTGGGAGCACCGTCCTTATGGTTAGCATCACTTCATGTGGCTGCCCAAAACAAAGGGACCACAGCCCTGCCTCCTCAGGCAGCTCAGGGTAGAAGACAGCACTGAACTAGAAGCTCTGTGGTTCTTTTGCACAGAGCTGTATCTTTTGCTGCTGCTGTGCTGGCAGGATGCACAGGTTGGCTGAAGCATGTCTGTGTGACTGAACTGTGGACCACAGCTGGTTTGCATGCCTCCAGTGCAAGCTGCTGCAAGAAATAACTTTATCAAGGTTTTATGAGAGATTTGCTACTATGTAATGCCAGGCAAACATGACTGTACATCTCTAGAAAAGTTCTAGACACAAAACAGTGCCCTGCTGCTCCTGCCATTTACCATCAAACTCAGTGCTTTTAGAGACATTCCGCAATGTTGACTAACAGAAGGCCTAAAAGAGTAGAAAGAGTTTTAGAATACATTGCAATTTTTAAAGGAGTGTGTGTTTACATTTATTTAATTGAGGAAAAAGATCAACTTCTATTAAAGATCAATTCCTGAGTGTCATAAACAACGCTTTTTTTGAGCTCCTCTTCCATAGCTTGCAAAAGTTGTTTGTCAAGCCTCCCAGTTTCTCAGTACCTGTAGACCTAACTGTTCAGTTTTCTGAGATATAAGGAAGGCCAAAAAGTTATTACTTCACAATCCTAAGCTATAAAGTACTGTGTAAACATGTGCTATTAACTACACCTATTCGTTATGCAAGGCATGTCTGGGAATTGTTCCAGAACCAAATCAATTGCACTCCACAGTTTTGATTCTGCGAGATGTAGCTATTGGTTTCAGGACTACCTCGGGGCTTTCAAAATGGCCTTGGTCAACTATTTACATCAACTCCATTAATCTTTCTGTCTGTCTTTATTATTGATTGAAAAATGATTTCTCTATGTTGCAACCTATTCTTGTGCCCAGCAGTTTAGATACTTGGCTGGACAGGATGTTAATCAAAATCAGTTATCAGCAAACTTTATTTCCATCATCTTCTCTGTATCACAGGCCAAGGTTGGAGCACTCAGCAATTTTAAGTGTTATCTCAGCTGTGGGCTCCAGAGTCAGATTACTGAGTGAGCAGTGATTCAAAATCTGTTCAAGATCCCTGCAATTTTTCTTGTGCTAATTTTTTTGTGCGTACTAAAATTAGAGTGGTAATCATCCACTGGACCAGGACTTCCCAGCTTGTGGACAGGTGTTGCTATGGCCCTCCTCAAAGCAGAGATGACACTGTGAGGTTTAAATGCCGAACTATTACAACAGATATAAACAGAGAGAAAGGCCAAAGTTGTATCAAGATGCCTGGTCCTTTTCTTAAAGATTCTGAGGTTGAGGTCACCATTGGCTGTGTGTTTAGTTTTGAAAATTTAGAATATGCAATCAAGGAATTTGTGTGCTATGACACTATGAATGAACTCAAACTCGAGGTGAAATTATATATTCTTGTCTGCTTTCCACTCGGGCAGGAAAAGGAGCTCCCTTTTCCTACATTACAAAATAAATCATTTGGCTACATAAGATTATAGAAGAGTGTGCTATCATACCTGAATTTAGAATGTTCACCGTAGTGTGTTATTATGGCACTTGTATACTTACCACTGAAGGGCTTTGGGAATGCTCTCAATTCTGTATGAAAGCATATTCAGTCTGTCCAAGCACAGACTTAGTAACTCTTAGTAAATCTGCAGCACGTGCAAAGCAGAACTACTGCAATTTATCTCAGCATAAATTATTCTTATAAAGCTCAGTACTGTGTACAAGATGAGAATCTGAGCTGGAACAGAATTCCCTTTACCATTGATGGTTTTTGGGGACCTGTTTATGACTGTGCTACAGAAACAAATCTTGTTTATCACAATCTGGGTTATACAAACATTGTTTTGAATTCTTATTTGATGCTATTTTCCATATGTTACTGTTCTCATATCTAACACATTAGATGGGCAAATAAATACAAATTTAACTTTGCCGGAATTCTTCCTCTGACTGAACTCCTGAGATTGGATTGACTCTCAGAAATAGAATTGCTTGTATTGAAAAATTGACTTAGGCTCTCCTGGTCATCTTTTCAAGCTTATTGCTGGCTAGTTCAATAATTGACTACAGAAAGATCCTAATTACTTAATCAGGAAAGCCAAAATTCAATATGAAACGTAAGAGTACAAGGAAGATGACTTCTAAAAGTTATCAACTGTAGTTATTGACATATGCTCTGCTGTGAACTCAGAAAGCTGTGCTACACATGCTGACAATCATAAAGGTAATAAGGTAAATTGTTCATTTCAGTCAAAATGACAAGAACAGACTTGATTCAAATGGTATAAGATTTAGATATAAAACTGTATGTGAGCATGACTCCATAAAAATGATAGCTGTAAGGGAAACATGAAGTCACAGCCTGAATTAGTGATTGAGCACCTGGTGAAGGGTGGTGGCTGGCCTAAGGAACACCTGTGCCCCCCTCCATGTGACCAGGAGGGGTGGACCCAGGGTGGGACTACCCTGGGCTTATTTAAGAGCCAGCCACCATGGGCAGAGGATCTCTGCTGTGTGGGACCTGACTGTTCCTCATCTCGGTGGGAGATTGCGATTGTGAGTAAAATATCTCCTGTTCACTATCATTAAACCTTTAATACTTTACCTGGGATTGCTTCTGTGATTGCACCACAATAGTTCTGACCTTGGTGTTCCTTTTTGTGGAGACATCAACTATGGTCACTTGCAGAACAACTTTATGTAGATGGTGTTGCCAACTCAATAGATTCTTCTTGCCTGTTTCTGAGTAGCTTTTTTTGTAATATTCTGTGGCAGATGCTGAATTGCAGATGTTAGCAAAAACAATTTTGAGCTACCCTAGATATTTATGGAGAAATTTTGAAATACTCATCTGAATCCACGTCAATAACTCCAAAAACAGAACAGAAAGTTTGTTTGCCATTAAACTACCCCAAAACATGTATCATTATTCATGTGCTTTTGCAAGTTCTCAAGCTTAGAGTTTTCTTCCATAAGCATTTCATTGATTCTCTCATGTGTTCTCAAGTCTGACTTTGTCTCTTTCATGGCATTTTCTCAGGGTATCGTTATTTACAAATCACTCTAGAAAGCCTGTGTCTTTTATGTATTTTGGTGCACGCTTATATCCAAATCATTGACATCAAAACATTTGTGAAGAAACATGAAATAAAAAAAAAAAAATTCATTCTCCAGCTGTCCTTTATCATAAATTGTTTGTCTTCCCATCTAAAAGACACAGGCCTCATAGAAGTATGGGGCGATTGCTAAAAACATCGCTCTCACAGTAGTTACAGCTTTCAGTTAAGTAACCAAATATTTCTAGAGATTAGATTATAATTTATGAGACATTTCAAAGCATGTATTATTGACCTTCTAAGGAAGATTTAAAAATACCATTTTGCTGACAAGTAATAATAACTTTAAATTCAGTATAATAAGCTCTCTGTAAAGTATATTATACATGTAAATAAACATTACCATCTGTTCAGATCTCTGCCATGCTCTCTGGTTCTTTCTTTTTTTAAACAGATATAACACATGATTTACCATACCTGAAATCTTCTGTGATTGATCTGTAACTGAAAACACAGAAGAATGGAGAGAAAAAGGTGCTGAAGTATTAGGAAAGTCTCTTTCTATTCATGAAGGCTATCTGCATTCTGATGGAAAGTTAAATTACTTTCCAGCATTTTGTGAGAGGAAGAATTACCTTCTGGCTTGCAGAAATTAATAATCAAGATCTCAATGAAAAAATCTCTGTTAATGGGGGCACCAGAGCAGAGGAGCCAAACATGACTTTCAGGTTGAGCTTGCAGAATTTCCTCCTGCTGTTTCTTCCCTTGTGACAGTGCAGTTACCATGCACGCAGTACAGGTCAATAAATGTTGTATTGTCACTGCAGGTGTTCTTGTGTATTAAAAGCCTTAACTAAACAAAAATAAAAAGAAAATGACTATCATAGAGAATCTGTTTAATCTGCATGGCAATGGAATTTATTTCTTCAAAGGTACAATAATCTGATCAAAAGACAACATATCAAAAGAAGAGTGAAAAATTACTTTGTATAGATTGCTGAATCGTCAGTAGATATACTGAATTATAAGGATGTGAAGAGAAAAGAATTCTACCATTACGGTAGGCAGCACAGAGCCTGTCAAAAAGATAAGACCAAATAAGCTAAATATTGTTTTTTTAAGACTCAAGAACAGGGTTTATTGCATTTTAATGTTTGTGATTAATGAGGTAGAAAGCAGATGCTCTAACAGTTAAGTAGAGATAATATCATCAACGTTCAGAGTAAGGAGTAGTTTATTATTTCACAAAAGCTTCATGTCCTTCTGGCCTTGCTTAAGAACTTGGCCAGGTATGAAGATGAATGATAGTTTAAACAGAGTTCACCGTTCCTCACAAGACCTTATTAGTAAAATAGCAATATGAAACATAGTCTTGCAAGATTAGTAGCATGTGCAGGACCTCCTGTAATATACGTTGTTTTTTTTTTTTTTTGAATAATTGATTAATAACACACAGGACAGATCTCATTATTGAAGTCTATTGATTTTTCTCTGTTCACGACCTGTTGCTAAATCATTTCTCAATTATGTAATAATGTTGTAAGTATAGAGGACAGATCTGAATGGGAATCTTAATAATTCAATGAATGCAGCATTATTTTCTATGTGGAGGGAAACGAGAACCAGCACAGAATGGCTGATCTAAGTATGTCTATGAACACAGCCTTTAAAAGTAAGAATGATGGAAATTTTTAAGTTTTAAAATGAAGTAGTAAGAGTATTTTTTGTTGTTTCTTTACCCTAAGAAGGTGCAGCATGTAGATCCTCCCACTGAGAATTTGAAAGGCCAGAAAAACTATTTTATATTTGTGACAAGATAGTGTTACTGTCCGAATTCTTGAAACTGTAGGAAAAAAAAAATCTTACAGTTAAGAATCAAATATGATAATGAAAGGAATAACTTAATCTACAGCTGAACCTTAGAAACACAGTCATTTACACTAATTTTTTATATAAAGAAGTCCCTAAGCATCATTAACACTTCTATTGAATTTTAGCAACATCGTTTAGCCCAAGAACTCTAAACATCTGGAGAAAATGAAAGGGCTTTGCTGCTTAAATCTCAAGATTATTTTCATGTTGCTGAAGACAAATATTACAAAGAAAGAGACACAATTTCCTAAGTTTGTTTTCCAAAAGTTCACAGTTGATTATCCAGACTCCTCTGTGAGTGGAGGGTAGTTCAGATAGTTTTCTTTGGATCCTGTACTTCAGATGGGCAAATATCACTCTAGAGGTGCTTATATTGATATTGAGGGATCCTAGTGAATAGCTTTAGACTGAAAGGTGAACTTTCAAATGCCTAAGAAAAGGTGAAGCCAGGAGGAATGCACTTCTGTTTTTGTCCTGCCTCATTTTTATCTCATACTTCTTAGGCTATGCATGTTAGGAAGAGCTTGAATATTAAAGAAGCAGAGTATCCATAGCTGTAGCGTGCAATAATCATGGTAAAAAATCAGAGAAAAAAAAAAAAACCCACCCCGAGATAGGAAACTTTATTCACAATAACTTTTAGGAGTGCATTAAAGTAGATCAATCAAGGCAGTCATTAGAGTTTTTTTGCTACAGTTTTGACTATGGACTATGTAACAAAGTTCTGAAATTTCTTAGCTTTATTCTATAAGTCAAAAAGATAACTGTTTACTTGTATTTAGTTAATTCCAGTTCCACATTTATTTACAGTCTTTAGTAATTTTTTTTTAAATTGGATAACAGATATTTATAGATCTTTTCTACAAAATAACATCAAACCAGTGAAAAGTGTTTTGGATTAAATGAAACATTGACACATTGTTCATTTTTCCAAATGTTTTTTAAACCCCATTAAAAATACAGATTGATTATGAAATGAAAAGTCATCTCAGATGCTAAAGCTAAAGCATCTCATTTTTCAATATTTTCAAAAGAGTGAAATCTTTGACAACTAGCTATTTCCAGTTCAGTACTTTAAGACTACTCAGAACAGCAAATTTTAGATCTGACAGAATTCCAGACTGCTTTGAGATTCCACAGGTTCTCCTGCACATTTTCTATCAGTTCCAAAATCCATAAACTAGTGAAAGTACACACAAATGACTTTTGGAAGGTAGTTTGAAGTAACAGCCTAAATAGATAATACAAGAATGCATTAGGCAGGCAGTGCTGCATATTTAGATAAAGGGCAGTCAAATTCTTCTCGCATCATCCACTGTCTCCTCACCATGCATCAAGCCTTCAAACTCTAAGTGCATTCATAGAAAAAAATTTGGCTTTATGAAGAACAAACAGGCCTGTAGCCCTCAGCCCTGACAAAATCTAATTGTAAAACGTGCACAAGTAACTAATAGCAGTACTATCTACCACTTGGGAAAACACTCATAACTGAGAGATCATATTTCTGCTCCTGAAGAAATGTGATTTTCAAATGACTATACATTAAAAATAACTCCATAGAAGAGAGAGGAAAAACAAACAAAACATTTTTGGGCCCACTCCAAAAGATACAATGTACCAGCACAGGTATGTCCTTATTTAGCCTACATTATTTCTTTTTCTAAAAAAGACTTCAGCTTTTTTCCTCATATCCCCTCCCTGTCTTTATGATGACACTGTAACTTGCTGTAAATACATGTGAGCTTACTGTTGAGTGACTTGAGAGGCAGAATTTCTAGCAAATACATTTAACTTCAGTTTCTGAAACTGCAAGATACACAAGCTCACTAGGCTTATGATTAAACCAGGGCTAATTGTGATTATATGTTTTTTAATCTTTGTACTGTTCCTAATATTTTATCCTGGGAAGTATTTTGGGGCATAGAAGATGCCTCACTTTTTTTCTGTTTTACAGCAAGCTTCTGAACTATGTACCATGTGAGATGTCTCCTTTGTAGTGATTAGCTTTCTTGGATACTTGCAACAAGACAGGCAAATAGCTCAGAATAGTTTCCAGGTTCTTAGGCAGCTTCTACTACCCTGCTGAGCACTGTATTGCCACAATTAATTTTGTGCCGAGACCAAAGATAACTTAAATGTCTGCACAGGAATATAGTTATTCTGAATGCATTATGGCATACCTTAAGTGGTGTAACACAGAAATTGCAACTTAGTCTGTGTGAAGATAAAGTGACAGTTACCACTGTGTCTTTCCAAAAAAGGTTTTGTAAAGCGAAAACACATTGCAAACAGAACACCATGCAGAATGCGTAGGAGCTAGCTTTTGCATCACTTGATCACTGAAACAAGGATCCTCTGTGACTGTAGACCTTTAGCTGGTGGCAAGCATCCCTTCAAATTTATGTAACAGTGCTATCACTACTATCACAGAATCAGAGAATCATATGGGTTGGAAATGATCTCTAGAGATCATTTAGTCCACTCCCCCCTTTAATGCAGGTTCCCTGGAATAGGTTGCACAGCAAAGTGCCCAGGCAGTTTTTGACTATCTCCATAGAAGGAGACTCCACAACCCCTCTGCGCAGCTTTCTCCAGTGCTATGTCACTGTCAAAGTGAAGAAGTTTTTCGTCATGTTCAGATGGAAATTCCTATGTTCCAGTTTGTGCCCGCTGCCCCCTGTTCTGTCGCTGGGCACCATTGAAAAGGGCCTGGCCTCATCCGCTTAACACCCATCCTTTAAATATTTATGAACATTGATAAGATCCCCTGTCAGTCTTCTCCAGTCTGAACACTCCCAGATCTCTTGCCCTTTCCTCAGAAGAGAGATGCTCCAGGCCCCTAATCATCTTTGTACCCCTCCATTGGACTCTCTCCAGTAATACTTAAGTATTTAAAACTCTCTCAAATCTACCTGAATGTACTGCCATCACACCTTCAGCACTGGAGAACTGTCTAAATAATGTTTAATTAAATACCTGTTTGGGGAATGGAAATCCTTTTGAGTTTCCTCTGTTCTACATGTTTAGTCTTGTCCAGAATGCTTCTCAGGTGAGTTACGAAGACGAGGATTCTGTGAGTGGGAGTGAGATTGTGGGAGAAACAATGTTGTAATGGGAAGATAAAGAACACAAGCTTGGTCCTTGAGATGTAGAAAGGCATTTGGGTGGAGGTTTTCTGTGTGGAAAATAGAAGATGTGAATATTGTAGTAGGTAAGGGAGACAGTTACCTAGAATTGCAGGTAAGAGATTATCAGTGTGTGAAGGCAGAGGTCTTGAGGTTGGGTGTATAAGAAGAACAAAGGTGGGACACCTGGCTTTGAGCTTGGAAGCCTTCTTTCAATACCCTGTGGTGTCTGTAGTAGTCTATATTCCTCCCATTGTAAAAATAGCAAGGAAATATTAAGCAAAAAACATCTTGAAACCATGTGGCACTTAGAAATAGTGAATTTTATTTTACTAGGTTTTGGTCTGTTGAAGCTCCAACACAGGAAAAGGGACAAAAATAGAGGACTGCATAGGCCACAGGATGGCTGCAATTCTTGTACTGAGACTTCTGAAAGGATACAAATACACAAATAGTATTTATATATTCATATTGTAATGGCATCTGATCTCTTGGATAAACTAGGAAAAAAATGAATAAGCGGTGCACCTGAATAGGACAAGCCAGATGGTGTGTGTGATCCTGGTCTTTATTGAAACCAAAATTTATTTCTGTTGTGGTTTGAGCCGGCAGGCCTGGAAACACCACAGAGCCTTTTGCTCACCCCTCCCTCCTCCCAGCTGGGATGGGGGAGAGAATTGAGGAATAAGGTAGAACTTGTGGGTTGAGATAAAAACTATTTACTAACAGAAAGAGGAAAATAGAGTAAAATAACAGTAATGATAATTATATACAAAACAAGTGATTGTACAAAGCAATCGCTCACTGACCGCGACCAATGCTCAGCCAATCCCCAAGCAAACGGACACTCCCAGCTAACTCCCCTTCCTTATATTACATGATGTCATATGGTGTGGAATATCACTTTGGTCAGTTTGGGTCAGCTGCCTCATTCTTGTCCCCTCCTAGCTCCCTGCGGCCCCCTCAGCCTCTTCAGTCTCCTGGCAGAGACATACAAATGTCCTTGGTTCTGTTCAATGCTGCTGGATGTTATCAGTTTTGTTTTCCTCGTTTTCCAAAACACAGCTTTGCAGCAGTCACTGACAGAGAAAGTTTCAGTTAGAAATGAAGACAATTTCATAAAGTAAATTACTATATTTCATTTTTCTTAAATAATTAACATTTTAGCAACACAGATTAGTTACTTAGAAAAATATTTACTATTTACATATTGTTCATCTCTCTTTTTCTTTTCAGGTAGTGGGTTTTCACCTGTAAATACACATGGACAATAATTAAGCATGTATATAATTACAGAATTACAGAGACAGGATGTGGTTTAGAGGATTTCAAGGTTTTTTTTTTTTTTTTACACTGCCATGATGTTCATGTCTTGTCCTACCCAGCAACCAATATTATATTAGCTTCTATGAATCTCAATCAGGACTGATGTTACAGTGTTTCAAAAATACAAAACAACCTTAAGCTTATGCTTCTAGTGGTAAGTGGTTTCACCACCCTATATGCTACTTCTCCATGAAGATAGCCACTTTCCTCCTGTGAACTTTAACATTGTTATCACATACTATAGTGGAAATTGCTATGTGTTCATTATTTGGCTGCTCAACACTGTTATTGCTCCATATTCATTAATTTCAGTACAACCATAAAGAGAGATTGCCAAGGAGCATGATTTCATCACAGGATATGTTAACCATTTACGCCAGGGTCCCAAGCAGACAATAGGAGACCTGAAAGAGGGTACAGCACCATAAAAAATAAAGATGCAGTTAGTCATTTTGGTCTATTTAGTCACTTCAATGTAGAGCTGCTGAACAGGCTGACACATGTCTAAGTGTTAAGTGGGAGAGAACTTAATGCAGAGGTTATAAGGAAAATTCTGATTCTCTAAGGGTAAAAAGCAGGACTTTGGTTAACATTTATTTATATATGTATATATTGTGGGCTGGTCAAATCAGGAGCCGCGTGGTGATGAAACATTTTAGTATCAGAAAAAAAGTTGAAACTTCTTTTCAAGGTATAGGTATAGGAATATTTTGATGATGCAGAGGGCAGGGAAAGCTGAATGTCTGTGGTGATTCTTTGTTCCCCTTTCCCCCTTTTCCTTCACCTTCCCTTCAAGACAGCCTATTTCAGAATGTCTAAGAATCCTATGTATTTTCTTTAGTACTGCAGAAGCCTCTAAATGAAGAAAAGCCTGGTTAATCCATAATAATAGCAGGTCTGTTTATTGATTTCATAAATTGCACTTTACTTGACCTGTCAAAAAGGCAGCATTCCCAGCATGTGCTTTCCTGCTCCTCTCAGAGCCTCTCTTCACCTCAGGCAGATTGCTCCCCCCAGCCTCTCCCCATCTGCTGGCAGCTGTTGTAAGCCCTGATCTAAATTCATTAACCTTCCTCCAAACAGTCTATTTGAGTTCATCCTTTAGAAAGTACAGAAGGAGCAATAAATTCTCAATACTTATTTTTCTCCCCTGCCTCTCATAACATACGCATGCCCAAGCTGTATATCCATGTTTCTTCTGAAAGGAGGAAAAATTAAAACAAAGATCAATAGGAACTGAAATCAGCACACAGACTAGGATTTTCTAATCAGCAGTGCTGTGACTTTTAGACACTGCTAACACATATTTAATATCAAGCAAAAATGTGCACACTAATCTAAGTGGTGGCCAAGTAAACAATGGCATATATCCGTAAGAAACAGTGAGGAATCCAGTGCTTAATAGAAAACTGCTCAGTGTAAGTAACTGATTAGCTCTACTAGAACAATACCCTGAGGTGCGATGTTATGGTTTTCATGTGGATACCATAAGTGGATCTCCAGAGATACTCTTGCAAAGAGGGGAAGCTCCATTTTGGATAAAATGGATAAAGTTGCAGACAACTTCATAGCTCAGATGTTGGTGTTTCCATATGAGGTTACTGGATTTTACTGATTTCAGAGAGGTTTTGCCCTCTGAAAATTTATTGCTTGATATTTTATAAAAATACCTTTTAAGAGGATATGTTGTTTTCTTCAGAAAAGATGTCTTAGCAGTATAGTGTCTGATATGACAATGTGAAAATGGAACAGAATTGTAGGCCTGAGGTAGAGTGACTGTATTTTTCACTGAAAACAAAGTGAGAAAAGATGTCGAGCTTAGGTGAAGGATCCTGTTTCTGAGTGACTGTAGATTGGTGTGATGAATCCCAGCTAAAAGTTACTTATGTGGCTAAACTGCAGACTTTGAGAGAGCAGTTCTGCAAAATTTTTTGCAAGTCCTGCTCTCACTTGTATTAGCTTGAATTAGCCATTCTGGCTTTAAATTAACAACAAGACAAAAAGTGTGGCTGACAAATTCTCAAAAGCTAGCTCAAATAGATGGCAATGGTAAATATGGCTGCATGTCACACGTACGTTCTGCCAGCTGTGTAGGGATGTAAGGCCACCTAAGTGGCTGGAGTGCATTGTAATTTTTGCAAAAAATCAGAAAGAGGACAGACCTACTTAATGTTTTTTGTATATCTAATATTATTAGCATAAAAATATGCACATCCTACAAAATAATTTGCAAGGACATCTTGCATTTCAAGTCTTGAAGATTGTACTGTGCTTGGCGTTTATCTAGGCCATTAAAATGTTTTAGCAAACTGATGAGGGGAGACATTGAAAAACAGAAAGTACGATAGAACTGCCGCTTATGTATTTTTTTCCACAGCCTTAGTAATGATGTTATTAATATGTTCAAATTAATGTCAAAAATTTCCCTGTCCCTGGACCTGAGAAAGCATTTTAGGACACAATGTCTTAAAGGCTGTGAAAACACAAAGGCATGCAGTTTGGATGAAAGCTATCTTTACTTTTTTCTCTACGAGAAGATGGAGGTGAGTTACAGTATTTTGCTATAGTAGATCATAAGAGGTAGAATGGTTTTGAATTAGTTCAACGTGTACTTTGAACACAACAGAAACATTATTTTAGTGGGAGTTGGATCAGATCAAATGGCTCTGGCTTGCCCTCCTCTCCCCATTCAAATGTCTCCTCATCTTCAGGTGTCTACTTCTGATGCCCCTGGGATCAATGAGCAGTTTTGTGGACTGGTAGCTACAGGATGCGAGTGGAGATATGGAAACATGGCTCACCCAATTTTCAGTTCTTTGCTGGCTTGCCCTACCTTTATCTCCAGGGGACTTAAGACAGTCCAATCTGCAATCTTGTGGACATATATACATTCAATTTTTCTACTGTCAAAGGGCAGTAATGCTAGAACATTAAAATTCCAGTGAAAAAAAGCTGTTCAATGTCTGGCATTTCTCAGGAGAGATCATGTGTATATTAAAGAAGTTGTAGGAGGCAACGAGGTCGCTGGAGGACTCAGACTTACCTTTCCAAAAAGCAATCTTGAGCAAAGTCAATTGACAGGTTGTCTGAGTTTGCAAGAGAAGGGGGAGTTCTTGGAATACAAGTTCAAGGATTGATTCGGATGACTCTAGTTTAGAATTGTTCAGAAATTGTTCATACTTACTGAAGCTGTGACTGAAAAATTCCCTTATTTCCAATAAATTATGGTACAAAGGCTGGTGTAATGGTCAGCTGGTATAAACATTACTTCAGTTAAAAACAATGTATTGATTTTCAGCATTACATAAATAAGCTCCCACTTCTATCTTAGCTTATCTGTATTTAGCCAACAGCACCTGATTGATAGGAATGTAATGATAAACCAGCTCCTCCATTTAACGAGCCAGAGAGAACATGCAGCTAAAGCAGTGTATGTTTCTGATATCCAGAGAACAGGCTGGAATGACTGCCAAAAGTTATTGAGCTGGAGAGAATTTTAAATGAATTAATTGGGCATGAGTCATGTCTTTCCATCGAGCAACTGTGGGCGCTGGCTGTCAAAGTACTTGAGAAATCAACAAAGGTCCCTTTCGAGGGAGCCAGGGAGAGAATTTCATAAGTGACTTGGAGCTGGAGTTCTGCTATGCATCTTGGATAATAATACTGTACAACTACAAAGGTTATTTAAAGACAAGCAGCTTTGGTTTGTAAATAACTCAAATACCAACAAACTTGGGTGGTGAAGAGCGGCAGAGTGTTAATTGGTCTGGAAGCAGAATAAATACTTTCTGCATTTATCTCACTTACAAATGTTCACTGGTGATATGTTATCAGTAGTTTATGATGTGCCATGACAAACGCTTACATTTATGACAAAAATAACAGTTAGAGGAATGAGGATTCTTCTTGAATGTTTTCAGCAAGCTATAGGGAGAATTTCTTTCCTTCCATGCTTGAACTACTAGTAAAAATTATTCAAATTTGGCAGTTTTCTCTGTTGCCTGAATCAAGTTCAGATTTTTAGTTATTCTAAAGACCTTATACATGCTTATATAAAATTATAATATGAATTATCTGCATATCCAGCACGTGAATTACCATGCAATCATGATTATAAGTACAAAAGAAACTCATGCACCTTCTTAATTCTTGATGCAGACATTTTTGCTTATTTGGTTTTCTTTTTCACAGACATAGTAATTGTTACCAAAGGATGTGTTCTGAAGGAAGAGTAAAATATGCCTCAAAATTATCAAGTGTGGTCTCAGTCTGAGCTTCACACCTCTATCAGGGGAGTGCTGTATTGCCCCAAAACTTCATACAAGGCCTACCAACTCCAGGATGCCTCTCAGGTGCAGGGAAATGAATGAAGATCAATTTGTTACTGTTAAGTGTAACACTGTGGGTAGGGACTGCACTGTCACTTTCATCCCTAGAGTAAGAGACTCACCAACCAGAAGTGAGAAAAGAGAAATGCTTTCTGAAGATGGTGACTGCTATGAATCCGGAAGACTTCTGTGTTCTGAGTGATTTGATGTCTGGAATCAAAATAACATACTATCTAGGCATCCTTGACACATTTTGATTTTCATGCCAGCATCAACCTTCTATTGAATACATGGAGTGGTTTTAGTGCCATGTCTTTAAGTGTATTTTATTTGTGTTATTCAGTAAACTCCAGTAGTGTTTGTCTTGAAAATGAAGAATTTAACTGATTCTTGATAATTTAGAAGGTTCTGAATTCAGAGAGAACTAGAAATCAATGATGTAAATTATGGTTGCACTCAAAGACCACCAAAAGAGATCATTGTTGAAGACTGAAGTCAGAAGCAATTCACTTCCTTAAGTTTCCTCTTAGTAAGAGAACTGGAGAATACTGCAATCAATTTTTTAAACTCTGACATCCAAAGGTGATTGAAGACAACTGAAAGGCACCACATAATCTAAGGAGTCTTGTGTAAATCCTGGAAATGTTGGATTTTAGTTATAGATTTAGTTATTTATATTTAGTTACGCTCATGCTCTTTGTTCTAGAGCCACTTGTTTCATAATTCACCTTTTTTATGCATCACCTGACATTTCAATTCTCAGCTATGAGCTGAATCTGGAATCAGAGCACCAAGTGACCAAGCACTAGCAAACTCCAACTTTACCTCACAATCCAGGGCTAATTGAGGTCACTGTGGCCATGACAGAGTCACTGGGACCAGTAATGTAAACACAATTTGTGAGATTATGAGGGATATACAGAGCACAATGTCAGAAAACTAGTGAAATCTGGAAACCGTAGGAGCAGAGGAAGGAAAGTATCACCATTTTAGCCCTTTATCAAAACTGCTTACTCCTAAACTGCAAAACAACGCTGTTATATAAACTCCCATACTCATAGGCTTTCTATTAGACCCAGAAGGAATAGAGCACAAATGCCTGCAGACTAGATTTGGAATAATAATTGCAAAGGAAAAATGATGATTTTTATGTTTGTTTGTTTGTTTGTTTTTCTCATTCCAAGAACCGAAGCTGTGTTTTTACTTCTTAGAGAGCGGGTGACTGGCTTGTTTCAAGGGTGAAGAAAATATTGCAGGAATGCTGTGTAACAACAGGGTGAATAACTGGGCTTGCTGCTTCTGGAACAATGACTGACTCAGAGAGTTCTTTTTTTTTTTTTTGGTGAAACTGCTGTTATGCTGTTATCTCCCAGCACCTGTCTTCAGACATTGAGCTGTTATGGCTATGTCAGTGAATAAAAATAATTCAAAGTTAACAGTAAAAGCAAATAACAGTTTAAAAAAAACCCTACAACACTAAATTATCTAATTTTTCAGATAAAATCATTAGGAAATTTATTTTGCTTCTGAAAAAAATGATCCTTCTCCAGATCCTCTCTTTCTAAGATTTTGTGTGCAGGAATGCAGTGTGTGCTAGAGGAGGTGGCCAATTCTTTTAGACCATTTCAGAACAGTAAATTTCAGCTCCCCAACCTGCTTGGTTGTGGAAGCTCTGAGCCACAGAAAAGCTTTACCTAGTCCATGGACCTGGGCTGTCTGCTGGAAGAACAGCCAGGAATGATAAAAAAATGATAATTTTGTTTTTACTGCTCCTCTCTGCTGTAATAAACTTATTCTGTATACCTTTACACAAAAAGCGTATGGACCCTCTTTATAAACTCCTAGGGAAAAATTTGTGCACGAAAGTAACGTTCTCTTTCTCTTCACTTCTGTTAGTGATGTCTTTTTATAACTTGTGGAAGGTGTCCAACAGGTTGGAAAAATGCATTGAAAACCTAATCCAGACATGTCAATACAGCACTGGTGTTAGTTTAAACAAAAACTAAGCAAGTTTTCCCCTTTGCAAAGTAGTGTCTCCAAAAATACTTCTCTGATTCAGAGTACATTTTTGTTCTGGCTTAACTCCTTCTGTACTGAATAACAAGCATGGTTATTTTTACATGGCATAATACATGTACTTACAAAAACGTTTATTTCTCTAACATCAGGACAGGTTTGATCAGAAGTGCAATAATTTCTAACATGTTTGGCCAAATTCTTTGATAGTACAGAAAGAAATTAGCACAATACCATTTATTTCTAGTAGTGCAAAATTTGAACCACAGTGCATGAACGAAGTCCAGTGGCAAATAAAATGATGCGTGTTGTCTAGTTTTTTTGATCCAGTTATGGGGAGTATGAGTTATTTTGGAAGAATTGTTATATAGATTTTTCCAGAAATTATTCTTTTGGAGTATGAGTGATATATATATATGCCTCAGAACTTGCTCTTTTAGAATTTGTTGATAACTTGACGTGAATTGAAATAATTTTTTAAAAATGCATGTAAAAATCCCTCATGATTAGTTAATAACTAGACAATATTGAGATTTTTGAAAGTGTAGGCTCTATATTTTCTTTCAGTGAATGGAAGGAGAATATATCACTCATAGAAAACACTGTATATGGATTAAGAAAAATATCCACACTAATGTTTTTTTTAAAGAAAAAATACATGTTGATACAATATTATGTTGAGTAATTTTGGTTTGTGTAGTTGAACATGAATGTATATGATGAGTATGTACCAAAAGAATTAAACTCACTCATTCAGAATCAATTTAAAGTTGGAGGTGAGAGAGTTGTACCCTGAACTCTACCAGTTACACCATTGTCTGTATCATACAATGAACCTGAAGCCCAAATTGTTTTTTCTTTTTATTTTTCTTGTAGATATGTGTATGTAAAAGCAGAAAAATACGATCATAAGTACTTCCACTCAAAATCCTTTTTTTTTTTCCCAGAATATATTCCCGCTGAATGAAAATTCTGAGTGTATTTTACTGCTGAATAAAGTGAAGTGGGTTGGCAGGGTGATAATATTGGTCAAATGTCTGTCAAAAAAAAAAAGACAAAAATGAGCATATCATTTCCTAGCTGACACATATAATTTGTTTTGTGGATATTTCCTGTGGGGTCGGAGATGATGTCATTTGCTTGTCATGTCCTTTGTCTTTGTTGCAACTGAGGCTCTGCATGCAATGCTTTCCCACTCATCCAGGGAGGGCAAATTAGCAACTGTACTACTTTGCTAAGTAATGAGACAACATTTTGCAGTTAAAAACCTGTAAGTGTTAACTAATAGGTCCTCTCAGGAAGGGTTTTGTGACATTATTAAACCTTGGAAAGAAGCTCATGCTAGAGGCAAGCTGCAGAAGTGCCCTGTGTGTCCTCAGCTCCATCAGACACCTTTCCTTTACAAACCTAACCCTACACAGTCCTTCACATTGTGGCCAGGGAGTGCTTCTGCTATGCAGCCCTTCAGGGGACGTACTCTGTGTCAACTCCTTGTGAGCTAAAGCGCCTTAAGTCTGTTGCCCTCAGTGTTTTAACACGCCACTGAGGAACTGCAACCTACTGGTTACAATTCAGCTGAAACTGAAGCGTGGAAGGTTTTTGATCAATGCTTTGTGTTTCTAGAGCAAGCACTCCCTAAATATTGTCTCAGCAGAGGGGTCATGGAGTTAATGAGCACAGAGACTGAACTGATCTGCTCCATCTAGAGGTGATCCTCTAAGTGTTGCAAAAGACTAGGGGGAAATCTATGATCCCCTTTGTCTTCCTGATGGTAAGCAAACAGAAAGCTTCCTCCTCTGGGTTGTTTCTTGTGGCCTTTACCGTAGCACTCCTTTGAAAAGATGAGAAAATATATCTTTAAAAACCAGCCATATTTCTGGAATTCTTACAGTCACAAGGTCAGACAGCTTAGTCATTAGAGAATTTTGTTTTGTTTTGTGATATTCTTCCAGCCAGCAAGAAGTGCTGTTTGCTTGCACGCACCCATTCATATGATAGGGAAATGTCCTAAGACATACATACAATGGAAAATGTGAATAAGCAAAATTGTAATGAGGTGGTTTTAGTATTCCTGCCAAGACAAATCACAGAAGGGAATAAACACACGTATTCAGAGTATTTCCTCTCATGACAAAGATGTGGCTATATAAGTGTATGGTTTGAGACAAAAACAGCACATCTGAACCTTCAGCCATGCTTAGAGTTCAGGAGGTAGCAGTACAGCAAGTTATCTGATATGTTTACTTCCAAAATCTGCCCAGATACAACCATAGATCATCTGCTCCTTTTCATTTTATTTGAACTGAAGTAGTTGTTCTTACAAGTTTGTGAAGCAAGACACTCTAAGCACCTTTACCTGTACGTACCTAAATGTGGTAAGTAAAGGTTCAACCTCTAGATCTGGTGAGTATGAGGTGGGTATTGCTTTAAGCAGTCAGACAGAATCTAAACCTGGATGAGTAAAATCAATGCTCACTTGTCTTAACCAATGATCTATTAAGATTTTTCTCTTTTACATTCTAGAAATATTAAAAATTCAGTGTTAATGCAGAAAAAGCCTGTCCTAATGAATCATCACCCTCTGAAAAAAGAAGTTTCCCTGAAATACACTCAGCAGTACTGCCACTACCACAAGTTACTTCCTTTTAGGATCCAGTCTGGTTCCTGTAGAAACAATGAGCATTGGTCAGGATTAGGCAGCTTCTGTTGTACCATAGCTGTTAGGACTGTTCTTCTGAAATTAATGCTGTAGTAGTTTGCCCCCAAAAGTCACTGACTGTCAGAAACCCCATCCTTTTCTTAGAATTGTGGCTGAGAAATTTAAGGTTTATTGTCTCATAGAATCAGTTCCAGGCTAAGATCTCCATGTACTTTCTTTTCTGACTTCTTATCTGCACACTAGAAATTTTATCTTCCCTTCCCCGGTCTTCATCTGATTTAAGTCTCTGAGCCAAATCACTGTGATATTGAAACTGCTGGCTCTGTACCAGATTGATTTCTTTAAGGTGGCTATTTTCAAAGTATTGCATGGATATTATGGGGACCTCTTTTTTGATAATCCTCTTTTGTTTTTTTTTTTCTCTTGCTGTAAAAAAAAATCAATAAATAAAAAATCTCATCTTGTTCTTCTGTCTTTTTGTTCCTTTCCTTCTGCCTGTTTCCTGCCCCCTCATTCTTCTTCCACAGTTTAAAGAGCATCTTATAAAATCTGTTTTAGTTTTCCATTCTGATGCCCAGACATTCTGTTCCTATTTGTCCCTTCCACACTTTTTCTTCATCTCACATCTAATTGTTTACTTGGCACATTATAATTACTCTTTTTAACTTATTTTCCCATGAGAGTAGACTGGAACAAAAGCATTCAAGAATTCAAGCCAGCATGTATAGTGGAGGTCCTGGGGTCTCTGAGACATAGCATTGTGCTACAGTCAATGTGAAACATAATCTGATGTTAATTACTGCTCTAATCCAGCAGATAAATTGCTGTTCTGGAGCAAGGAAGAAAGCACAGGTGAGCTACATGGAGGAGAACAAGGAAGGCAGGAAAGGGGAGAGACAAGTGATGTAAAAGTGAAGAACTGAGAGGAACAGAGACCAGGAAGCAGGACTGAAAGTGACTGGGGGGAGTAGGGAGCTCAAGGGGAGAGCAAGGAGGAGTGGAGAATAAAGCACCAAACCAAAGAGAAATAATGGTGAGGGAAGGAGATTAAACCTGAAGGGAGTGAAGTGGAAAAGGAGAGCAGCTTCCATCTTTACAATGCTTCATGGAGGTTTAAGAACAAAGATCAAAGACAGCAGATACTGCAAATTCAGGACATGGTGCATAACTGAGAATCAAAATGGTGCTCACTTTAAATGACCCAAGGCCCAATGTGCTTTCTGAATTTTTATTTTATTTCAGAAATCATGAAGTCCACACATCATGTTTGCTGAAACTCTGACCTTTTTTTTCTTTTTTCCCTTCTTTTTTCCCCTCCCTTCCTTCCTTCCTCCCTTCCCCTCCTTCCTTCCCCTCCTTCCTTCCGTCCGTCCATTTTTCTTGCTTTAAACCATGATTCTTTTTTGTATAAACCAGGAAGAAGGCAGAATTCTTTCTCCTTCATTTGGAGAATCTGTAAAATGCAAGATGCAAATAAGGTTCACTATGAGTATACCTTAGGTAAGGAAGAATGCTATGCTCTTAAAGCTAGAGAAAGCATTTCCATTGATCTTCCTGAAACAACAGAAATCTCCTGATTTTGGTTACTTATTTGTTACTGTCAGCGCCTATGGGGATTACTCCTATTGGACACTGAGAAATTAAAAAAATGACAACTTTCCTGCCTGTTGTGTAACGAAGTCTCTTAATACTGTCTGATTAAGAAATGATAGTTGACATTTACTCCACATATGTTGGGACAGTAGTCCAGTCCTATTACCTGCAGGATGTTCTTACCTGGGAGCGTTTTAGTGAGATCAGGTTGTTCATGAGCAGTCACCTGGATACAATGCCTGGCTTTCAGCCCAGGCTCAACAATTGCTTCTGCAAACTGAGGATCTCTTCCACGTAATCTTGAACGCTGGGTTATAATACGTGTGCAGGCAAAGCAGATTGAGGGGACTCGGCCACAATTCTGTAGAGCAAGATCAGCCTGTGTGGGGAGGGGGTTGCTAAATCCCAGCAGTTGTCTTATGTCTGTCAGTGGGAGCTGCAGCGCCAGCTGCAATGCCTCCTGCTCCGCACTTTGCTCATTTCTGCTGGGAACTCTGCAAAACAAATAGCAATTTGTTAGAGCCTGATGACAAATTCACACATTGGCTACAAGTGCGCATGTAAGAGGTAGAAAAAGCAACTTCCAGCTGGACAATCTCACAGCACCTTCCATCCATTTGAGTTGACAAAGGTTGCGTTACATCTCATCTCATAGAACTTTTTCCTAAAACTCTTGCTGTATTTGCTCTGTTCCCATATGGGGAAACAATTAAATGCCATCATCTGGGTGAAGAAATCAATTGCACAGCTGATGTCTGCTTCAGACCTCCATCTAACAGTCTATCTGATGGCCTCGCAGCACATAAGTAGCTTTGTGCAGGCTCTGTCAACGTGTGTAGGTGCAATAAATCCCACAAACAGAGCTAATTTTAATAAAGAGCTTCTTGGAGACAAAAAGAAAATAAACTCTTCTCTCATTGAGTGTATTTCAAGATTGACCTGTAAAGCCTTTCCAGATGGTATATAGCTTGATGAATCTATGTTTTCTTTCTCTGGGAGCGAAGTCAGATTATTCTCATTGTGATGAGCTTTTACTGCTTTCCCAGATGAGATCTGGAGAGTGTTTGCTTCTGTAGTGGTAGATGTGTGTCCCAAACGGACAAGTAGCAGTCCTTTAGATTTAACCTTCTGCCAACCATTTTCACTCTTTAGCAGAACTGTTTTGGAAACACTTGTCCTACCCATTTTATTTTTCAGTAAAATTCAAATACACTACAAAATCCCACATATTTTGCTGAAATTTCAGAATTTACGAGGGGTAAATGTGAAATTGCTGAAATAAAATGCTTCACCCTTTTATCAAATTTTATTTCAGTATATATAGGAAACATAGCCTTATGATATCAGTAATTCCTACAGATGTTTTACTATGAATTTTCTTTTCAACTGCATTTCTTCTCTAAGTCAAGAAGGTATTACTAACCAGTACACAGAGACAGCAAGCCATTTCACGTTACAACAATATGGACAAAATAATTCACAACACCTTCTCAGGTGAGTTATGTCATCTTTTTAGAGAACCTGGATAGCTTCTTGTGCTTAACTGGGGTTAAGCAGTGACTTTCTGGGGAAGTGACTATTTGAAAAAGAATTCTTTTTTCAAAATCAGCATTCTTGCACAGGAAAAAAAAGGTGTCAGAATTCTCTGACTTCCCATATGAACAGGCTCTGCCATTTTCATTTTAATTTTTATTGACCAGGATGAAATGTGGATATACATCTTTTCCCTTCCCTTCCCTTCCCCTCCCTTCCCCTCCCTTCCTTCTCCAATATAATCCTTTTAGCGAAAATATTTCCATTTTTAATTCTACTGTTATTTGGATTTGCATTATTTTCAAAATGTGAAGCTTTGTGTGGGAGAGATGTACCTTTTGGAGACAGTTATATCCTTTAATTGTGCTAAGCTTAGGAGAATGCTCCTAATATGAATATGAATAGAATCTACAATCTCTAATGATGTTACAGTTATCTGTACCCCTGGAATTTCCAAACTGCATCATGAAATTTGCTTCATACCCAAAAGTCATTGCAAAAAGTGTGAAAGGAGTTATTTATGAGTGGTAGTTGAAGGGAACAAGTCACACTAATGCACCGATACGTTCCCTATGAGCTTATGGGTGATTACCATCGATTTGTGAATTTGTATATCATTTGGAGCCTTCCTAATTAAGAGGCTGCTTCTCTTTTTCATTACTTCTTGACAGCAGAGGTCTGTTGACTTGATATTATTTCATTTGAGTGACTGATTTTATAAATGACTGTGATGGAAAGTTTCCAGGAGAGGATCTGAATTTTGTTTCACAGCAGTTTTGAGAATTTTTCTGATCAGGAAATCTCTATTCTCAAGGATTATTCTCAAGAATTTTCCTCAGAAAATACATGTACTTAATTTATAGAGGATAAATTGTTAATTGATATATTGTTTTCTACATAACAAAAAACATTTTGGACATTGCAGAAGTGTTGAGAAAGCATGTAATTTAAAAGTTTTATAAAATTATTAAACTCAATAATATTGCAGAGTTAAAAACCAAAAATATTTTTGATGGAACAGTGTTTTCAAGAAACCAAATATTTAGTATTTCCTAAATAAATTTTTCACTATTGTGACGATGTGGAGAGCAAGGTCCTACTCACACTAGAATTACGCTTTTATTCCAAACAGTTTTCCTTTCAGGAAAGAAAAAGAGGAAAAATGAAACTTCTTGTGTGGACTTTTCATTCCTTTTAAAATTACCTTTTGACTTCCCAAAATTCCTTTGGTGATAGTGCTACTGGCTTTGCATAAGAAATACAATGAAGTCAGAAGTCTCCTCAAAACAAGAAAAAGCACATACACAGAGTAGACAAAGCTGTGAAAGTCAATATTGGCGTACTATACAGTTTTTCTTATGCACAGGAAAAGACATCAATAAAGTCCCTATTAGCAGTCAGTAGTCTTACAGTCTGATTTTGAAGCCATAAGCATGGTAAATCTTTAAACTGTTATTATATCTTAAGTATAAATCTGTTGAATATGTATCTGCATTGCCCCAGAATACTTTAGCAGTTCTCTGAGTGCGTGATATCCATTCAGGCAGGCTATCACATTATATGAAATACATTTTGGTTTGATTTGCTGAAAGCAGATTAACAGTGTTCTTTTATCCCTTGTGCTGGATGCTCTAGAGACCAACTTCCTCAGATATTCATTTAGCAGGTCTCCATTGCATGGGATTTTGTATGATGGCAGGAAAATCTGTTGCCTTTAGTAGGCTGGTTGATTTCTTTAACAGCTGTTCAGTCTGCTGGTCTCTAACATCTAGAGTTAAGTTTTCTATTCCATCTTGAATAAGACTGAGTATAAAAAGGTGAGAAATAGAGAGAAAAAAAATCCCACATCACCTAATTAGAACAGATGGATTTTGCATTTGATAGTGAGTCATGTTTATCCAGAGATAAAAAAAAAAAAATAGAGTTTATGGTTCCAGGGAAACTTCAATATTTGGAAATTTTATTCCACACTTATTTGGAAAACAACTGAAAAAGAGGATTCTTGTGAAGGAGGCACTTTCAATAATAATGACAATAATGTTATTTGAGGTTGGGTCCTTAAGTTGCATCTGGTTGAAGAAATTGTTGAATGAAGACTTGTCTTTCTTGTTTCTCCTCTAAACAAAACTAGAAATTGGGCATGGTGGAGAATCCTCTGGCCAGGAAATATGAAAGTTCTTACTTGCATTTGAAAGGGGCTGCTTGAACCTGTGAGTCTCAGCAGAGCCCCAGGAAGCCTCAAGCCTTCCAGAAGAAATGTACTCGGAATCAGGCTGAATTTCATCCATGGAAAGGTCTTTCTGTGACACATTTGGGCCAAACAGTCATCATTTCCCTCAAAAAATTCCTTTAGAATATGGAAAATTCCTTTTCTCCTCATTCAACCTCTATAAATACCATTTGGGAGTTTAGTAGAGATGTGGGGAAGGTGGCAAGAGGCAAACAAGGAGTTTATAAATTTTTTTTTTTGTTTCTCTGCACCCATTGTTTAGGGATGGATAGTGATTTTATTTTCGTCTTCTTTTTTTGTTCTTTTTCCCCTGGTTTTCATTTTTTTTTGTTTTTACTTTCTCCAAAATACTGCTATGAAGTTTCATGACTCAAGTGTTTCAGTATTTATAATTTTTTTCAGCCTGCAAGGTAGAAACATAGTCTGGATAAGGATCTAAATTTTGAGCTATTTATCTGAAGGAAGGCTGGGTGCTTGCCCATCACTGGCTGCAAAGCATGTAGGCAATTTTGTTCTCTACCTTTGCCTCAATGCTGCATCTGTTTGATTAATTCAGCAGCAGTTGGGCATTAGCTGGATGAAATCAGCACTCTAAATGAACATAATAACCGAGGAGCATAGAGTGAATGAAGAATTAAATTCTGAGATTAAAAGGAATTGGAGTTTTCCTACTGTGATGGATAGTTGCTGAGTTAAAAAAAAAAAGCTGATTTCTATGATATCAATTCTATATTAACTCTTAAGGGACTAAGGTTCTTCTAGGTGGTCATTATTCATGTCTTCGGGTAAAGAGACATTTACCAAGGAACATTTCATAGAATCATTTGAGTTGGAAGGGACCTTTAAAGATCATCGGGTCCAGCTCTCCTGCAATGAGCAGGGACATCTACAGCTAGATCAGGTTGCTCAGAACCTGGTGCAGCCTGACCTCAAGTGTCTCCAGGGATGGGGCATCCATCATTCCTGTTCCTGAAGCAACGTGTTCCAGTGCTTCACTACTGTTATCGTAAAAAAAAAAAAATTCTTATATCCAACCTAAATCTCCCCTGTTTGTATCTCTATCTCCCATCTAGTTAGACATTGTGTGGACTGGATCAAACCACGCACAACACGTTGATGAAACCAGGTGAACTGGGCTGTTTTGCTCTCTCTGCCTTGGAAGAAATGCAAAACTCTCCCAAAGGAGGAGGAAGATTCTTATTTAGACTGCACTTGTACATAGTTTTTCAGTATAAGCACTAGCAGATTTCCTTTCTGCCATTGTGCTTTTAAAGATCCTCCCAGGGAAGGACTCAGCCATGCATGACTGCTGTAAAAGCAAGGCATTTTAAAACATGAAAATGAAAAAGAGGGTGGAAGAGGACAGCATGAAATCAGCATGGTCTGTTCAACCAGAGGCAAGAGCTACAAGTGAAGCTAACATGAGCAAGGTTTGTATAAGCAAGGAAAACTGGCATGTATGAAGATTCAGGCTAGAAAACAGGGTACGCAGCTTGGACTTCGTTTGTTTGGTGTGGCATTGATACAACTATTTGCTTCAGTGGGGCTTATTGCAAAAACTAGCCTTTTTTTTTTTTTTTTTTTTTTTTTTTTTTTTTTTTGTGCAAAGATAAAAGACCTCATGTTTCATTATGGAGAAATATAGTGACATTTAACTTAAAAGAACAATTGAAGTTATTTGTATGGTAGCTTTCCTTTCAGGAGAAAAAAGTACAACAATTTTATAAGTTGTTGTAGCTCATATTATTTTAGGTGGTTTTCATTTCTAGTAATTGGTAGATTCTTTTCATTTGTGGAGAATACATGGTACAGAGAAACTATATCTTAAAATATACAGCGTAGTATATGGTAACTCAGGTTTTGCTCCCACTTGAAATTGCAGTGTTCCCATTGATTTGACTCAGTGAGGCAGACATCACTGCCTGGAGGCTGAGTCAAATAATGGCTCTTATGAACCTTCTTTTGAGCAAATGACTAACATAAAGAGAAAATTATTTCCGAGTAGGCAGCATGCAAGCAAGAGATCAAGCTATCCTGACCCTAATTTGATCTTTCTGACATTCATTACAGTCATCTTTTGGTTAATTATTTGGCTTGAGTGGTGAGACTGGTATGCGTCTTCCCACATTTATCCAGGCTGAGGCAGAAACGAGGACTCCTTTCTGACCTCTGGAGATGGTGAGGAGCTGAAGCCCAGGCAAGAGATGTTGCTGCATTCCACATTTTTTTTCAGGATATTCATTTTCTTCATTGTCACTAAATGTTACTATTACACTGTGCAGTTGAAAAATGAAGGAGACCACAGATCTCCTAAATGTACCCTTTCTTCATGTAATGCATGAGCTTCTTTCTGCCAGGCTCATAGGTGGTCTTTGACCTTGACTGAGTCACTGTTTAATAATACAGAGAGTTTTAGCTTGACTAACCAGGGAATTATTGCCTTCTATTTTCAGTTCTCTGAGTGAAAACAATCTGTATTATAGTTGGTGAAAGACAGGACTACTTAGAGGAGAGTTTGTAGATTTGGTGTATAATGACACTTTGTATACTAAAGGATGAGCAATAAAGTTTTCTCTGAGATCTGTTGAACCCATTCTCCGGTTGTGTGGGAGACTAAGCCTTGTGGAACAGGCCTTCAGAGCTAGTGTGGATTTAAGACTGTGAATAAAGACATTTTTATTTGGACTAACTAATCCAAACAGCAGAAAATTATTGCAAACTTCCTTTGAATTATTCCTCATGGATCTTATTTGTGTATTCATCTTGCTCACATGGCAGATTTGTTTCTCTTTCATTATTCTCTTTCATTATTTTTTTAAAAGAACAGCAGATTAGCAATTGTTGATGTTATTTGCATTCTGCTCAGCTTGCAGTCTTCTGCCTGTTATATGTAGGTGTACTGGCTCTTGGTCATACTGTGGCTATGGTGAGGTCCAAGGGGCTTGCTTACAGTGAGCAGGAACATCCAGGATTTATCTTTTTCCTTTGGATTTGAGTGTCTGAAAGTCACAATGTCAGCAAACAGAAACTTTCCATTCAGGCAGACTAAAGAAATTACCAACCAAAATGGTACATTTACACACACAAGACAAGACTTTTGTCTGCTTGGATTAATGGATCAGCCTACATTCCCAGGCACTTGACACTGCTTGGTATATTGAGATGAATTATGGCCTGGTTGGTGCTGAGAGTACATGAAGGTTACAAGAGCAGCAGTGAGTCACTGGAAAAGGAAGCTGTTGGCTGAGCAATGAGAATAATGCTTTTTAATTCACAATCTAATAAAGTAAAGTAAAATGAGGTGTGCATGCTGTGCAGTCCAGTTGGCTGGCAGAGAAACAGTGCCTCACACACATCACGAGGTATTGAACAGCTGCCTGTGAGAGATAATATTTCATGGGGACTTTTGGAAGCATTTTTGTTAGTATCTGGCCCTTACGGCTGCTCCTGCTCCTACTTCTCTCGTCTTTTGGACCTAAAACACTTGT
This sequence comes from Penelope pileata, assembly GCA_013396635.1. Classification (NCBI taxonomy): domain Eukaryota; kingdom Metazoa; phylum Chordata; class Aves; order Galliformes; family Cracidae; genus Penelope; species Penelope pileata. The sequence goes on along the minus strand of WBMW01000577.1, from coordinate 17,394 downwards.
ATAAGCTGCTGCTCCAGCCTGATGGTAGAGGAAAGGAAAAATCCTAAAAGTGGCTGCAATGCAGATGAATTACATTCTCTGGACTGCACAGAGGCAAGACAGGGCATAAGTACTTCCTTGTCTCTCTGCTGCTTCTTTCCCTGGCTGTGCTCAATTCACTGCAGAGTTGACACAGGCTGTTCCCACTGAGGATGCTGCACACCAACCCACACTCTTTGGAGATATCTAGCAGTTCACTGCTAAGGAAAAGCTATTCTGGCACGAAATCACATCTGGCAGCCGTTATTTGACTACAGAATTTTCCTCTGTATAATACAAGATTTAGGACCAGTCATTACTTTGTACTAAAGTTGATTTTGTGTGATTCTGTGTGATTTTTTTTCCAATGGTAAAATTAAAAAGGTAACTGTTTTAAAACCGATGCTATTTTAATCCCAAACAATAATAAAAAGGAACAGTATTCTTGATCATAGTCGGAAAAAAGTAGTCTGTTTGTCTAATTTCAGATGAACATAAATGCCTGAACCCTTGGAATTTCTTAGGAGCAGTATGGTCCCTCTGCTTTAGCGCTTGTAATCCCCACCCAGGAGGAGCAGTGCTAACCCACCAAAGTTCCTGTGCTGTAAAGTGAAGGTCTTTTCATAACATAATTACTGGAGCTTGAAATGTATGAAGAATGAAACTGCCAGTTATCCAAACATCTTAGGGAAAGATAGACAGAGCCATACAATTTTGGAAAGGAAACCCATTTACCATGATTAGATTTAATAATATGTTCAGCAGTATTCCATAATGTTGTATTTCTCCAGTAACGATCCTTATTATGAAAGATAATAAATTAACAGCCATGTAAAATATCCCTGCTCAGTCAACTTAAGAAAATAAGGGAATAATCTGAAACACTCATTGGCTATTTTAAGGTTCTTGACTAATGTAATTCTTGGCATCACAGAAGAGAGCCTCCAATCCTGGAGTTTGAAATTGAAAATGTGACACTATTACTTTGTTTGCGATGTCTACATGGAATAATAGGGGTGTAAGGTAACCCAGAGAACCTTCCCTCTCCCCAGATAACATGTACCTTTCTTTGGGAATAGGTAGACGTAGACCATGATCTTGCGAACTCTCACACTTGTGTTTAATGTAACCACTGTGAGGAGTCCTAGTGATTTCAGTGGGACCACACACAGTAGAAAAATTGAGCGTGGATAAAAATCGCTTGCAGATTCAGACCAAAGAATGTAGACTAACTGGACAGAGCCCATAAAACTAGATAGCTGACTTCGACCAGGGGACTAAATTTCATAAAGTACAAGGAAAGCTGACATCCCGTTCTATGAAATATGTCAAGACAAAAATTTGGCGTTGTTCCAAATACGGTCGAAATGTCATAGTTCTGTAGTTTTCTAAGATGAAAAAATCTGTTCAACGTTGGCATTTTTTACTGTTACTTTTTTTTTTTTTTAACAGATTAGCTGTTAAAATTATATATATATATATTTGAAATAAGGTATTGCAACATGAGAATTTTCCTCATTGTCACCAGAGAACTGCATATTCCTGCAAATTTCCTACTGCATTATATACCTAATTACTAAGACTTGCTGTGTGTGCTGCACAAAATGACCACAACTTACAGAGAAGAAGGATGTAAAGGACTAAAGAATGATAGTGGCTCAAGTTTTCAATGGGAATGAACACACAATACAGTGGAACATAACCAATAGCTGCCTCAAGGCTGGATTTTAGATACAGGTAGTACTTAATTATCATAAACAGAAATCAGAATCTCAGTTGTGTTAGCTTGGGTTGGGATATCCACTGAATCCAGTGCTCTTGGGACTGAGGACCTTTGGGCCCCACTAACATAGCTATAGATCTTTCAGGTCTGGCAGTTATTGGGATATTGGTGCACAACACTCTACTGCACAGTGAAAGTAGGTTCAGAAGCACCAGTACCTCACTTCAAAAAGAACCTGGGTACTTGGAGGTTCATTTTCCAAAAGGACCCTAACTAAACACTCGTGATTAATGTACAGATCCTTGTCCACAGCACGTTTCTTTTAAAGTGAAAAACTAACTGCTATCTTAGCTGTCTGTACATCACTACCAAAATCCCACTATCAAAGTCCCCATATACTCAAAAGCTGATGCCCAGAGAAGCTTGAACTCAGATTCAATTACTTGAGGAGGGCTATGTTTGTGGGTATTTGAAATAAATGTTCTAATCATGACATTCTAAGGGAATATTTTTGCTTCTACCTTTCTTCACTTTTTTCTGTGGCAGGCTTAGCTTCCTACTTTGGCAAAGTTCAGGGCTTTGAGTTGAAGCTAAACCCACAAAATGTCCCCTGGCTTTGCCTTATGGAATGTTTCTCCTCTACATGGTTGCTGATTGCTGGGGAGATGTTTCTGTTATGCACTAATCTACAAATTGTACAAAGGAAGTCCACAAGCATCCATTTTAGGTCTGTGAAGGTCAAAAAGTCTTGACTTATAATGCTAGGTGTAACTTCCAGTATTGGCATACCTGCAACTGAAAATGACTGCAGCAGCCAGTGAAATGCAGCAGTTTGAAGACAGACAAACAAAGCTCACTATAAATGAGGAGACTAGCTATAGCATTGTCATCTTCCGCATTAAATTCCTACTTGAGGCTTCTGTTAGTCTTGTGCAGGCAGTAATGCTGCCTGTGCTACCAAGGACTGTGGCCTCCAGGGCCACAAACAGCTGGGAGAAAGCAGTGGGAACTCTCACTTTCAGAAAAGAAATTCTCCAAAACAACTTGACAATCTTGTCCCAGGAGCCCAAGCTCACTAAAATCAGTAGTGTTAGCTCCTAAATCTCTCAGAGGCTTTTGAAAATATTCTTAAGTCACGAGATGTGAAATTCTGTAAGGATTTGACTGCTGTGTTAACATCTGCTGTGGAAAAAAGGCTAAAGCAGCTGTGGGAAGTGGGAGGGTAATGAGTAAGGCAGTTTTGAAAGAGTTGAAAAACAACTGAAGAAGCCTGCAGTTTTGTATGTCTAATGTTTGTATTCTACTGCGGAGACACCTCCCCAAGTAAATTTTTTTTTTTATCTAATTCCAGTTGTAATAATCTCTTTGAATACAGTCTGTCCAGCGTTTGCTTTTCTCAACACTTCTACCTTTTTTTTCCTTTGAGGAAAAAAAAAGCCCAAAACTTTGATAATTGGAATCTCACAGTTGTGGAAAAGCAATTCACAGTAGCTATTTGTCTCAGGTGGAACAAGAACTCTTTAAAAAAATGGAAAAGATGACTTTTTCTTTTACAATTGCTCCTTTAATAAGCTGTTTAAACCACATTTTTTGTCCTCTTCAGTGGTGAAGTTAGTTCCTTAATTGAGGCAGGATGACAAGGCTCTTCCACTGTTTGGAAAGGCAGTGAAGTTGGTGCTCCAGAACAGAGACATCCATTCTTCTTCTGAGAGTTAATTGATTAGCCTCAGAGCCACAGACGTGTACTGAGGGTCTCAAATAAGAGGACTACGTTTTTCTTTTTGAATGACTTATTTCCTGGGGCTGTCTGTATTAGACAGATGTCCAGGTGGTCTCAAATTATTTACAACTGCAGGAACCTCTGTGGTGACAGGATTATCTGCATGGGGAAACACATTTGAAAGTCAGTATTTCCCTTCTCAGAAAACAGGACACCCTTTGTTAGTGCATGCTCTCATTTGGAATACTTTTATACCAAGTTAAGAGAAGCTATGCATATAGATCTCACTTTCCAATCTCTTGTGAGTACTGATTTCCTTTAAAAGAAGATCATAAAAAAGTAAAAAATAAAAATAAAAAAGAGAGAAGGGTCTTGGATGTATTCCATACTTTTATTAATTTTTTGATGATGTGCATCTACCCGGTAAAGGGAATTGAATGCTATATCTTTGGATCAGCCTATTCATTAAAGGTCAGCTCACAGGCCAGTTCAAGTGTTGGACTTCATTAGTACAAGTGTGAGCTGTGTATTTATAAATGCACTATAAGGACTTTCTTGCAACACTTACCCCTTCTCCTGATCCTCTGCTGAGGAGAAGCACAACCTTTTAAAGAACATTTAGTACCTAAAAGCATACATTCTCCAGCAAAGTCACTCACATCCAGGTCCCAACCTTTCTGCTGCTCCTGTTTTTTTGACGTTGCCTTCATTTTCACAACGAAATTGGACTTTTTGCCCATAGCAGTCAATATAATTGACTTTTTCAGTTTTAGCAATAATTTCTTTTTGGAGTGTCTTTGGGGTTATTTTTAGGTCTACCTTTTAGGCTGCTGGCATCCGTTCAGCCTGGCAGCCAGATGAATGTTTTAAGAGGAAGTCTGACAGTCTGAATATATCTCCTGTAGCACTAGTGCCAAGACAGTCACTATTTTAAATACCTATAGAAATGTGTATATACATATTTATAAAATATAGTAGCCAGGTTATAGACCTGCTTTAGTTTTTAATTTCACGGTTTGTTTTTGTTGAATCACAGAATAATATAAATTAGGGATGGAAAAGTTGTATTAGGTCATTTAATCTATCTCACTGCCAAAGTGAGATTGTTCCCTGCAGTATATTTTCCAATGTTTTATCCAGTACTTTTCCGTTCTCAGGGTTGGGTTTACACTTCAGCTTTTTATTCATTTAGGCTTCTGTTTTGCAATTTAAGATTTTTTCTTTGGAATTCACTGAATTCTGTTACCACCATGTGCTGATAGCAGCAATGGTGTCTGTTACCGCTTTTCAGTTATATGAGAAAGTAATTTATTAACCTATGGTTTTGGTAGGAAAGAATCCTTCTCTCATCTAACCATAAGAGATGCTGTAAATTCGCCTTTTGATGGGTAATGTTGGGGGGTATACTTTTGAATTGCTAACAGCAGATATGCTGTTTGCTATTTTCTTCTGTCTGGCACAAGTTTCTTCTCTTCCTTGGCTATGGGTAATATATGAAATGTCTATTTCCTTGGGTCTCTCTTTAGCTGACGTTTCTTACTTTGTCACTCAATACCTAAACAGCACTTCATTAATATCAATCTTTGAAGATCAGGCAAAGTTTTTCTATTTCCACTTATACCAACTGTGAAAACATATTTCTTTGTGACAGTGATAAATGGGAAACATTTTCAAGAACAGTCTCAGGGTGCGTAGGACCAATACAAAGAAGTTCATGGTCAGGAATTACTAAGACAGAGATTGTTGCTACAAATCAAATCCACACTTGGCACCCTTAGCAGCGAGGCTCAGGCTGTGTTGGTGACGTTGTGTCTGTGTCTTGTGCACCCAAAGAATTTCCATGGCATTTATCCTTGCGGGTGCTCAGTGTCTGTGCCTGGGGTGCTGGAGCAAGATGGAGTTGGGTCCACAGGCGACCAAACATTGCTGTTCATCACCACATACACTACAAGCAACACTGGTGTTTCCTGGAGCTGGTAAGTGCAACAGCCCTGTCATAAGACAGAGTCAGATGACTCGATATACATACATGCTTCATCACCCAGTATGTAGTGTCTCATGCACAGAGCTAAAGAAAAAGTCTGCAGAATCATGTAAATTTAGGTCAAAATGAGAATGTAACTGTGTTGGTTAGCAATTCTTCAGCCTTTCTGACAGAAACTTTTAAAGTTCCTGGATGCTGATTTCCAGCACAAATAAGAATTGAAAATCCTTATGTATCAGATTTAGAGCAACCAGGCTCTCTGTTAATGAGATGTTAACCCTCATTGCTTTTAAAATGTGGTGGTTTCTGGACAGAGAGGCTCTATGGGACTTAATTAGAGTGGTTTAACTTTTTCCCACTGAAATGGTGGCCCCACATGCTTTTCATTTTGAGCTTGCTTGTTGCATCTGCCTCTCAAACAAACCTAACTGGTGCGTTAGTTAATGTTTGAAAAATGCTGTGAGGATGTAAGGGACTAGGAAGGAGAGTATTGTCATTAATACACTGAACTGCTAGTCAGGAGACCCAGGTTCCCTCCCAGCTGTATTGCTGATTTCCTGTAGCTGTATGTGAAGATGTTGTCATGCCAATAAAGTCTGACTGAACTGTGCATGACCTGGCCATGTCAGCAACAGCCAGCCAAAGTATTCACAAATGCTTGCTAAAGTTCTAGGCACCTCAGTTTAGCAGAATAATTTGAAAACTTTGTCCTAATTTCCTATTACACTGTTTCTGATATTTTTTTCTAATGGTTTATAGCACTAGAATTGCCACCAACATTGAGGTTCTATTTCCCTCTGTTTCTTGATCTCTGAAATGATGAATGTTTCTGTGTCTTACCAGGATTAAAAAACAGTTCTTAATTCTTTAATGCATTTGAAACAAAAAATGCTGGGAAAGTGCAAAGCAGACTGTAAAATACTGTGTTTCTCCAATCTCCTTTTGTCTCTCACATACATCCTGTACATTCATGAAGATGAAATACATCTCTGTAAAACACTGTGGCTCTGCTCATTTAACACATTTCCTGGCTTAGGTTGGAAAAATGACTTGTAAATAGAGTTAGGCTTCACCCAGTGAAATTTCTTTGGCAGGTGACAACATATGAGATCATTTTACACAGCTCTAATATCATTAAATCCTTCACCAATACCAGTCTAGTGAGTCAAGACAGAGCCTATTTGACCTAGCGCAAGGGAAACCACTAATAAACCTACTGGCCATCGCAGATAGCACTCCCCTCCCCAAATCGTACTGTGCCAGGATATTCACAGAAAAGATCAATTTTAATTTCTTTCTTTCTTTCTTACTTTATTTTTTTTCTTCCCTGAGCCTACAATGTATAATTCCACCAGAAGAGATTTATCACTTCTCTTCATATTTTCTAGGGTAAAAGCTAGTGAGCCTGAAGGGTTTATGTCAGCCCCGACATGACTTGACTGAACTGTCTTAATCTGTGGACCAATTTGCTCTACAGCCCCCTAAGGAAGGAACTTGTTGATTTTGGCAGTGTTTACCTTTGCTACAAACAAATACGTGGTTTTCCAGACCGGCTGGCTCTTAAAAATCACTTGAGAGCAGAGGAAAAAAAATCTGCCCCAGGCTGCATCGGTGTTCTTTTTCCTGTGTTCTAGGGAAAGTTTTTGTGTTCTCCACAGCTGTTTGAGAATAATCTGCAGAGTCAAGATTATTCACAGAATCAATAGAAATGCCTGTAAAATAAAATTCTGTGAGTTTAGTTTCCTTCAGTGGAGGGAGTGAAAGACTTTGTCACAAAAAAAAAAAAAAAAAGATAAATGAAGATTCTTGACTAATTTAACAGTATTCTCAAATACACTGATGAAGAGAATAAATAAAAGAAATGGTATGAACCTGCTTATCTTTCACTTTTGGGAGCTACGCGTTATATTCTTATTTGTCTCAGTTTGTATAGATTTCACACCAATAATTTTTAGTGTGAATGATAAGTATTTGCTTTTAGATATTATATATCAGAAATCAAATCCCTGTTTCTAACCCAAACACAGCAGCCTCAAGTTTTTAATTATTCACACATATATCACATGAAGTGATGAGAGCCATGTAATATATTGCAGAGCCATATCATTCATCTTTCACTGCTTGAATTGCACTTTCTCGCTAGCTTGTCTCCACCAGAGACAATTACTTAGCAGTCAGATTTTTAGCTTCTTCTAACAAAACATTTATTATTAAAAAAATTCCTCACTGTCTGGGAAAAACTGTTCCGTCTTCTTCCACTACTTTGGAGTTCAGGCATTCTCCTAGCATGGATGTACTCTAATCGTTTACTCTAAAGAAATTGACCCTCACCTCTTACATGGAGATAGTAATCACTAAACTTGAAAGTATTTTTTTTTCTGCTTCCATTAAGAGTTAAAATAAAATAAAAAAGTAACCTCATACTGTTCCTTCCGAGGAAAAAACACATTCAGAAGAGGATGGCGGGCTTTGCATCTCATGAGGACATAAGCACATTCCTCAGTTCCTCTTGGAGAGAGCAGCTCTTTTGGTCCCCCCTGAGCTGTCTGTCTTGGGTCCAATTTTGAGGTGTTGACTTTCTGTTTGCGGAATACTGGCACTTAACTCAGATCTGCACGTTTCATATAGAGATCTAACACTTTTGGGACCCTAACTTTGTCATTGTATGTAGTCCAAAGTCATTACATCAAAGCTTTTAATTCATGTTTAGTGGTTACCAGCATTTATTAGCTAAAGCTTTATTACCCCTTCAACGTCAATATAGTCAGACACAATGAACTGAAGTACCTGGTATTATATTATTTAGTATACATGCTGCATTTTCCCATGTTTTTTTTTTCTAATAATACCTCTCATCAATGAGCCTCTTACTGGTGAGATCAGATATTAGTGGGGAGAAAACACTCCTGATAAAACCACCAAAATTAAGATTGGGAACATATGAATTTTGTGTATAAAACCTCAAGGAGGTGAAAATTAAGGACAAACAGGCTATCCCCCTCTCCTACCATGCTCTTAAGGGTTTTGTGGGAATGATGGATATCTAGAATGTGTATGAGTGCATATGGACCCTCAAGAACTTCAAACCCTGCAGTCCTGTTCACGTGCATCCTTTGTTCAGCCTAAGATATCATTTCTGAAAGCGGTCTGTAATGAATACTTGGACAGGATTATGGGAAGGACAACATAAAAATTGTGATCCTTCCTTTTACTCATTCCTCTAGATGGTGTGTCCAGATTTCTGGAGTACTCCTTTCTGCATATACATTCCCTCCCAGAAGTGCACACTGGAGAAAGCATTTGTGTTTCAAACACATATGGTTCTGCTTTGAGCAATGCCATGAAGAAATGTGCTCTTGGGCAATCTGATGTAGCCATGTGGCTGTGGTTCTGGCCAGGGCTGTGCAGCCGCACTTCTCAAAGGAGGCATAGCTGGATATGTGCTGAGTGATGCCATTTGTGCTTAGATACGTGCCATTGTGTGGTGCCATTTATACCAAATAATAGCATTACTGCCCTCATCTTATTATTTCTGGGATAAGTTAGATTTTCCAAAGTAGAAGGTGAACTGCTTTTGTGAACTGTTCTGAAACTGTTTCAGTCAAAATGAGTCCAGTCAGCAAAGATCTATTTAAGCTGTTTTTATTCATTTTGACTGAGGTAGGTCAAGGTGTGACCAGACAGTCATTTCAGCCAGCAGTTCTGTAGGGCTGACAAGTAGATGAGGGGTGGAGCTGGAGTGAGTGTACTGTGAACTAGAGGATGGCAAGCTTGCTTGATCACTCTTTGCCCAGAGCTTCTACCTCTGTCAGTCTGCTGTGATTTTTCCCTTCTCTGACTTCTCTCTGTCAGACAATAATCTTCTATGAATTAAATGATTTCACCACAACATTACTTTTTTTCATACTGTTCTTCAGATTTTCTCCTCTGTTTACTGCACTCCCAGAAAGATGCTGCCCTGTCTATTTTAAACCTATTACCAAAATGCTGCTTTCCTTTCATATTTGTGGGATTAATGCTATTTGGTATGTGCTAGACACCAAGCTGATTCACCACCACCACTCACCACATACAAACAGGTATTACCACACAGCAGCCAGCCCTAAGCATCTCCAGTTCCATATAACCACAATTAAATTGCCCAGCAATCCCCTGGAGGCATCACAGGTCATTAGGATCATCCTGAAATTGAGTGGTTTTAAACATTTCCATAGCGATGTGCAACTATTTATCAGCATGGCTGCAGACCTCTCCAGCTGCAGTCCAACATGTTGTTCCAAGTACAGCTCAGCTGCTTTCAGGCATTGAAGTCTCTATGTTTCTAAAGCTTCACTGTTTCCATATCTGGGTATACTGTCCCTCTGGCTCTGCTAGTGTGTTTGCGCTCCAAGCTGGTTCTGTAAATAGCACTACCACTTTTAAACGTGGTTAGCCTAAGCAAGATCATTTAGGCAGGTTAGGAAGTGGCTGTACAAGGACATTTGGCAGAAAACAGTAACCTCTTTCAGTGGCTAAGCACAGCTTGATCAGCACACCAGTGTGCACCACTGGTGCAGTTAACCTCCCGGGTGGCTACCATCAGTTAACCATCAGTTAACCGCCCAGGTGGCTATGGGACCCTGACTACACGTGACGTACTTCAGGCTTAGCTGTGCCTGTGCCTATCTGGGAATTGTGAATGGATGGGAAAACAGCTGGAACTGCACGTCTGCTTTCTCAAACCAGCACTAGACTGCTTACTGTAAGGTCTAGCCCTTGTCAGATGTGTCTGCAAAGACACTCGTGCAGCTCTTGGATGGGGTTTCAATGCAGACAGCTGTTAGCAGCTCCCCAGAGAACATTTTTAAAAGCCAGGTATTAGATAATTCTGGCAGAGTTTGAGTAACAGAGAGGAAAAATGTACCACTTGAATATACCAAAAAAGTTGGCAAATGAAGTTTAAAATAATTCCAGAATATGTACAGTCAAAGGCCCAGACCATTAGCATTGCCCATGCAGAGCCTGTCTAAACTTGTTTTCACCTCTATACTGTTTTTGCCTTTCCTATAGGAAAAACTGCCTTCAAGACCCAGCATGTTTAAAATTTTCCACTGTTCAGTGCTCTAGAATTTCAAATCATCGCATGTGTTTTAATAAGTTTAGAATTAGTTTTCTAGAGGTGATGACACAAAATAGCCATGACATGTTTGTTAAATAAGTAAAGCTTAATTTGAAATGGGAAAAGCTGGTATTAGAGTTGTTTTCCAAATTGTTAAATTAAATGTCTATTATGAAATAAGCCTTTTTTCTAACATTTAGGTATAAAGTCTTCCATGATATTTTTAATTCTGCATCAGAAAGCAACCCATAAGGTTGAGCAAATGCACACACAAATCACTTCACTAATAATAGAATATCTGTTTTATACATTGTCCTAGTTTCTAACAGAAGCTACACGTCTCGTAGTGTCTAGTATGAATTTATCTTGTACCTCCGAGATACTGATAACATCCTGGCAGTGTTGAGCGGAGCCGAGAACATAACTCACTTCCGCATTCCTCTGCCAGTGAAATAGTTAAGGGGGGCATAAGGAACTGGGAACTGGGAGGGGACAAGACCAGGGCAGCTGACCCAAATTGGCCAAGGAGCTATTCCATCCCATATAACATCATGTGATTGGTTGATGGTTTTTCCGGGTTCCGTGCGTTACGGAAGGGGGGCTAGCCGGGAGGAAGGGTCACCAGTGGCTGTGAGCCCTTGCTCTGCGTATCCTTTTTGTATATATATATATATATATATATGTACTGTTATTTCTTTTGATCTCTTTACTATTTTAGTAAATAGCATTTATCCCAACCCACGCGTTTTACTGCATATCTCTCTACTTCTCTCCCCCGTCCCATTTGGGGAGGGGGGAGGGTGAGTGAATAACTGTGTGGAACTCAGCTATCTGCTGAGCCAACCGATAACATACATCTTCATCTCGGCTCTTTCAAAAAAGTCCAAGTGATAGTGCTGGGGCCATGCAACACATGGGCAGAACTGCATGCCTAGAACAGAGCTATGAACATAGGCACTTAATTTAGCAACAAATAAGCAACAATGAATGAAGTGTTTTACATACCGTTTCTCCCTCTCTCCAGAATTTAGGACTTTCGCTGTGAACAATGTAGTAGTGTCTTCCCTCTTGTGAAGAATTCACAGCTAGGAAGATTCCTCTACAGGTCATTTTTCTTTTTTAAAACACAACTGAGATCCTGTTTTTCCTTTTTAATAACAATAAAGAAGGTAGGAATTATTGAGCCATTAGTCCTATAGTTAAACTGCAGGAGGCTCAGTCCCTCTCAGCTCACTGAGAGTAAGTAAATAGAGGCCCCCTTCTCCCAGGGAAACGTCAGAGGACAGTAGTAGTGGTGTAGTGATTGTAGTGATTAATGGTTGACTACAGTCACTGGGAAAGGGAGACTTGATTCTTCTGGCAGCTACAGATTAACTTCAGAGAGGGAAGTGTGCTGTCCAGTCCCTACATCAGGGACTGCTTCTGTATTTTATCTCATGACACGTACACAAAGAGCCTTCAGAAAATAATCAGGAGTTTTGGTTCCCTGTTGCAAGCTGAGTGTTGTAAACACAGGCTCAGGATCATCTTATGTTTCTTAATTTCCCTCTTTCTCTAGGACACCTTTAATACTTTTAAAGAAAATAGAAAATCTTCAGTGGGAGGGCTTTGAGTGTGCTGTTCTTTGCCTCCATAGATTTAAAGAAAGGATAGCCTCTTGCAAAGAGGGTATGTGGAGCTAAGTATCAGATAAACTGAAGGTGGTTTTCAGTGATAACTGATCTTACCATCAAAGTAGTGAATAGGGAAGGTGTATGTATGCTCTTACTGTGGTCATACTTTGAAAAAGAAAAGGGCATTTGTTGTAGCATTGCTTTCAGATTGTGCTTCACTGTGTTCTATTCATAAATAGAAGAATTCCTAGTCTGTGGGTTTAAAGCTTTGTCAGGACTCTGGCTTTGGCTTCTTTGGCTGTGAGGGCTTAGGCAGTTGTATGCACACAGGGATTCAGAACTCAAGGCTTCTTGGAAATTTTCATGGTAAAAACCTACATGCCTCCTGATTTAAATACAGCAAATCTCTTGCAGTTGTGGCAATTCTACTGTTGGATATAGCATCTTGGATTCCATAGAAGTCCTGCTCTAACATCTTGTTCAGATCTCAGCCATAGAGTGTATGGGATCTCAAGCTGTATATGTTCTTTTTTAGGTTTGCTTCCTGGAGTATGTGCAACTTTCTTAAGTCATGGCCCTTTTTGCTACAGCTGGTCATTTTAACACTGTTAAGTGAAATTGTTTCAATTTGGACTAGAAAATGGCCTTGTAAAATAGCACCCAACAGCAAGCATCAGGACTCCAGTTCTGAGAAATAGGATGAGAAAGAGCAGCCACAAAGGTCAGTAGGAAGAAGTACGCAAGAAAGATGAAAGATGGAAAAAAATGTGAGCAAATTAGCCATGGAAAAGGCTGGAGATAATGCTAAGCTACATGGCCATGTAGTTATACGTGGATAGATGTGATGCCTTTTCTGTGTTTTCAGTGAATAAACTGGATAAACAGACATGTAAACAAGGCACTGAACCTTGGTTCTTATGCTCTTCTCAGCCAGATTTACTCTCTTGAGTGTAATATTGCAATAGCTGTTTGTTTTGCAGCAGGTTTGTGTTTGGTTATTTGGTTGTGAAGATTCGTTATACAAATGCAAGCCTGTTTGCAAAAGCTCTTATGTACACTGACTATGCTCACAAAAGACTGAACAGAGGGTTATCAATAGATAAAGCCAGATATCAAACAGAGCTTAATCAGAACAGAACACAGCTTATGTGCTGTAGTCATTTGTTTCGGTTCCATTTATGTACAGAATTTGAAGAGATTACTTGCTCATGCCAGCATGTTTGGGCTATACAAAACTCCTAGAGTCCCAACAGTCAGCAACAATTAAAACATCAGTGTCCTTTAACACTGTCTTAAATGAAACCAGGACACTGGAGTAACGTGTTTCAGTGAAAATCACTGTTTTCACCATTAAAGAATTCAAAGTCACTGAGTCCTCACAGTGACAGAGGAAAATTTGGAAATACATAATAATGAGAAGACAGTAAGAATGAAGCTTATTTTCATGATCTTTTTAAAGTTTTACTCCTGAGACCTGAATGCCAAGAGCAAGCAATATTGCAGCTGAGCAAGGCTTCTAAGTGGCCATTTTTGTCAACTTTTAGTCCCTGAGAGAGACTTATTCTTATGGTGAATATGTGTACGTGAGGAAGCTTTTACTATGCGGCTGTAGGAGCCTCACCTGATGTCAATTTAAAGAGACAAGTGATTTCTTCAAGTTGGAAACTAATGTGCCGTTATTCCCCAAGGTATAAATTAATACAAAATATATGTCTAATAATATAAGGTACTAGGCACAGAGAGCTCAGCCTAGCAGCAGAGCTGTAGCATTGAGTTCTTCTGTAATCAAAATATGCAGGTACCTCGAGGGAATGTCTCAAGCTGGCTGATTACCCATTGAAATCTCAAACCTTTGATATAGGCCTATAGAATGGTTCACCTCACATGAAAAAAGAGAACTGTTTCAAATTTCCATTGTATCCATGGATTTCGGTTTGGCATGAGGTAGGGAGGGGAAGCCCCATGATGCCATCTTCATGCTCAGTAGGTTTGGTTGTCTTTCACTAGTCATGAAGTCTAGGGAAGAGCTTTTGCTGAATTATTTTTATTTACTCAGAATCATTTTAATATTTTTGTTGTCCTGCACATAGTTGTCTCTGTTTCAGTATACTGCTCTTCCTTATAGCATGATTTCTCACACTGATTTCCACACAACTGACGTTATAGCATTTGGCCTTTCATCTTCCAAGTGGGTTTCTATTATTGCAGAATGAACTCTGCCAGTTAGAGCCATGTGTTGTTCAGTTTAGCTGAAATAAACCCTTACAGAGTGAACTAAACCGTACCATTATTAAGCATGCAGTTGTAGAGAGATTAGGTGCATTTGGACTCAGAAGACCCTCTCCTTGCTCCTGTTTTTCCATAAGCGGCTTTTCATTCATCACTTTGCCTTCAGTTCCACACATGATTACTTTTTCTTATTATTTGCAGATCTTTCAGGCAGGGTTTGTGCCTCTGTGATACTTGTTCAGTGCCCAGCTTCACAGGGAAGTATGAATGTGCATCCACTGAGATACAGCTGAGAATCTGATGATTGGTATTGGGCCAGTAGCTGAACCATGAAGGGCAAAAAACTGTTGACATGAAATCAAGCTTACAGATTTTCATTTTCCCATGCTGAAACAAACAAACAAGCAAAAAATCAACGGGAGGCTTCCATTTGCTGAAGTGGGCAACTTTTATTGAGAAGAAGAATAAAAGAAAAAGAAGGGCAGACAGACTCACAGAACTGGAAGCAAAGATAAGCCAACCTGACCAGAAGATCAGAGACCTAAAAATGCAGCGAAGGTAAGCCGAGGTCCTCAGCATCTTTTGTTGGTGAACCATATCTGCTACATTCTTCAGAGAAAAGGACAGATACTCTCATTGGCATACTTTATAGGTTAGTGATTCTGCAATGTCTATAAAATTACCGTCTTCAGCTGAAATTTTTCTGTAGATAGAACATTTACGGCCACTTCTTCCCGTGCAGATTTTCCAGGGCCTAATATTTAAGTCCACTAGGACACTACCAGACTATTTTTGTCTAGCTACCTATTTCCGGGAAAAACATTTATTTGTGATTGTTGGCTAGTGGGTTAAAAAGTTGTTGAATAGACATTCATATGCAGGCACTGCAATTATAGAAGTCTTATTCCCTCAGATCCCAGAATAAAATCACCTCCAGTGAAGATAATGCAAGAGATTAAAAGCCTGTTTGTTCAGGGTAAATTTATCTCTTAAATGGATTTTTCTGTTAGTGACTAAGTAACCTTAGAAGTGTCACAACCTCTTGTATGCAATATTACCTGTAAGATTGCTAGCAAAGAGGGATAAACTTCTCATTGCTTTCAACGGGGACTGTGTGTTTTTGTAAAAGATCAAATTAACGCTACTTTGAATTACTAAGGGAAAGGCCAAAATTCCTGAGTGAAATTCTATGGGCTGTGTTATACTTGAGGTCAGAAAGAATCATTACTTCTAAGCTTAAGTCTGTGAATGTGACTTCATTAAACAACAGCAGTCAACTCAGTCCAGCCTGTTTTTTTCTAGTAGCTTTTTATTTATTTATTTATTTTTCCTTCACATTCAAGATTAAGAACATGCTCATTTTTCAGCAAGCCTGCAGACAACTTTTAATTAAATCTTAGCTGCATCCCAATATCTGCCTAATCCCAGGATTAGGTTGGTGTACACTCATTTGGAGCCACAAGATCTGGAAACTAAAATTGTTCCTGCTTGAAGTCAGGGACGTATTACTACTGTTGAAAAGCAAGAATGTCTAAGTACTCTATTAATCATTTTCACAATGAAAGAAGTAACAGAAGTTCTTGCCTAGCAATAAAATAATGTCCATTATAGAAGACAGGGAAGTGTTCCTGTTGGCAAACACCAGCATGACATTTTTTGTGCTTATAAAAGTCTACCCTGATATATCTATGCCTAGAGAAAATCACAGACATTCTGAATTTTGAATCACATTTTTTAAAATAATTATAGGGTGCTACGTCTTGGCAAAGTATGCCTAAAATTCTACCTCAAAGGAAAGATAGCTTTAATCTTACAGAACCTAGTCAGAAACAGTAGTTTTATCAGAAATTGAATTTACTTTATCTGAAGTAAGTCCTACCAAACATATATGTTTTTAGGAGCCGTATTTCTAAATTACCAGCATGTTATTGAAAAACACTTTAAACACTTCTAAATGCACATCTCCTAGGAAAATGTTAGGCACTCTAGTGTCTTTGGTGCTAGATTGGTAAATTCTGTTCTGCTCCTGATTAAGTAGATTTAATGTAGTTCAGGATATCAACACACAAGTGACTATTCTGACTTGTCAGTTGGATCTTAAAATCTGATTTTAAGAGAGTGGAAGTGAATTTAAAAGAGTAAAAATGATCTGCTGTTTGAGAAGTTTATTGCAATGATTCCACTTAGAAACATTGTAGAAAATCTGCCCAGAACAGCATAGACAGAGTGCCTATGGAAGTGGGATCTTTTGTGAGTAAAATAAATCTGAGAATAAGACGGCATTGAAGTGAGGACCAATGGCCAGTATTTACAAGGAGTGATAACAGCCGTGCCATGAATGGAAGAAGTCTTGGTTCATATGGATATACATTGAAGACAGCCATTCATCTCAGACAGATCAGGGGCTTCTAGCTGGGCCTCCCACACTTCTAGAACTCCTTCTTTCACTGACATCAGGTCCTGAAAAGAAAACACATATCTACTACAAATCTGTGTTCTAGGAAAAATGTTCATAAGGTGTTAACTCCAGTGTGGGAGACACAGAAATACAACATTTCACCTTTGCTACAATTGGAATTGCCATCCTTCATTCAGATTGCTTTCCTAATCTTCTCACTCCTTAATGTTTTTAGGAGCTGTATTTCTAAATTACCATCCTCATCCTTTTTCCTCATGCATCTGAACCAGGAAAGGTGGAAGGAAGTGGAAAGAATACCACCTGAAAACTTTAAGGATTTAGAGACCACAGATTTCCCAGATGCGTACAAAATCTCAAGTTGTATTCAAGAACTGATGTAAGCATGGCCTGAGGGTCAAAAGCACATCATACCAAGGTTTTATTCAAGTGGTTTTTGAGGTTTGAGGTGAATATTACACTGCTCTGGTAGCATCCTGAGGAGTGGAGCATGGGTAAACTGAGTGGTATTTATTTGCTCTGAGTGCATTAGCCTGTTCCTGAACAGGGCAATGATTATAGGCAACTTTACAGTAGGTGTCTTAGTTTCTAAC
>WBMW01000575.1:106130-143983 GCA_013396635.1 Penelope pileata | reverse complement strand
CTGTAGGACAACTCAGAGGTTTTAAAAACTAAACAGACCTAAAAACCTCCTAACTAAAACGGACCTAAAAACTTCCTCAGACCAACAGAACAGTGTGGGATCCGTGGTGGTCATTGTCTCTTCCTTTCTGCAAAGCAAGTCTTTGTTTTATTGCTATAACAGGAATGCAGAGGCCGTATTTAGATCAGAACAACTGGCAGTGTATGTAAAGTAACACCGAAAAGGTTGCTCTTTTAAAAAATTTGCTTTTGAGTGACTCTTATACAATTACTTTTCAGGCTATGGAAAACACTTGCTGACATAGGAAAAAACTTAGGATCCCTGGTTTTGGAAAAGAAGCATGGAGTAAAAATAGTAAAATGTAGAAATGAATGTAAGCAATTTAATTTTCAGATAATTATGCAGCAATTTATTTCAGTGAGCAGTTTCTTTTCTTTAAATGGCTGTATATAACCTTAGATGTAGTGATTTATGACGTTATACTGATAGCAATCAACATTTTCTATGGAAACGTGTTTGGATTCTTCTCTTGTAGAAAGCAGGCATTGCGTTTTATTTCTGAATAATCATTTCTTTGTCCTTAGGAAAAAGAGGAACATAAATTAAACTCCACTTTCAAGACAAAGCCTGAGACCCTATTTCTAAGATTTTAAGCTACGATTTTCCCTTAGCTGAAATAGAACAACCTGCAGAGTTTCCATATTCCAAAGTGGAACTGTAGTGTTATGAACTGTTCCCCATGTAAATAAAATGTAATATAAATAAAATGTATTGGTCACGTATTAATTTATAGATTATTTATTGATCAAGTTGAATTTTCTACAGAAGTAACGTATGCAATATATTTTAAATCCATTTTAAGCTCCAAAAATCTATGTTATTGTTTTTTTTAACTTAAAAATTTTATCTGAATGTACATCTAACTTGGGAAATGTTTACTTTTAATAAGTGAATAGATTTAATTTTTCTAAACATCCACTACTGAAAGGAATGTCACCTCCAGAGGGCGGTGTTAAATTACTTGAGATGCTTCTTTTCTATTTTATCATGCAAAATATTGGACGTCTGAATAACTGACCTTCATCTAGAATTTCTTATGGTGATTTTTAAATAGAATTCATGTGCATAGGTATACAATATACTTTAAAATAAACCTTATTCAAACTCTGTCGGAGAAGGTGTATGTGTTTCCTTGAGCATTGCATCTGAACATGGACCTGGGCTAGCTTCAAGCTGAAGCATCAGGTAGCAGTGAGAAGACCTGATTGACGTAGTTGGTACTCGGATTTACTGAACAAGGAAATTAAAGAAAAAAATTATTTAGTAAAAAATAACTTTTTATTGTTCCCTCATCTTTTCTAACTGGTCTCTTCAAGCCAGTGTAACTCTAGAGACATGGAAGCAATATGTTGCAGAGCTTAATGAGAATGTCTCAACTCTCTGTTTTGTGTTTTGTAAGATGGAGCTGAGCCTTCTTGTTCGTAAGCGGTCACTTTATCTCATGCTGTCATTTCTGATGATATTGAAATCCTGAGGTCATAGCGTCAATGTTTTGTTCAAGTTTTATTGGATTAGCCTTTATTCTTTCACTCATACTCCACACAGGTGAGCAACAGAATTACTAGAAGATGTTTCCTCTTTCTTTATGAAGCAGTATATATATTCAAAATCTGAAACTAACTATAATAACATTTCACTAATGACCTTGGGTGATGTAAATTAGACATACATCACAAAACAACGTATCAATTATAAAATCAGTCTTACCCTCACGTGCACATCTTACAAGTATGCAGAGAAATGGTAAAATTTTAAACCCTGTATAACCATACCTAATGGAATAAACTAGAATAGAAATGTGCAAGTTGTTACGATACCGAAACATAAAACAGTATTTTTTATCTTCAGTGCTGTTACTGATTTGTATGCTTCTGTACATAAGGGTATTGTCTTCTGTGGTTCGAGATGCATTGAGAAGAGGATATTGAGTTTCTGCTGTGAATCAGTATGAACGTAATGGACTCTATGTGGTACTTCACTCTTCACCAGATGGAAAGTGGAAAAGATCAGATTTTTATCTTGAAGCAGAGATGGTTAACACAGTATATCTACAAAAAAATTCTTAGTCTATTACCTTGAAATGGGGCATATTTTTGCAGTTTTATGTGGTGCTAATGCTATGTACAAGACTCAGTCAACCCAGTCTGAGAAATGTGAGCCTTAATTTTCAGAGTCCACTCTCCTTTTTTTTTTTTTTGAACTGTACTTCTGCTTTTTCCCAGAAGTTACATCATGAAGCTGAGAAAGCTCAGAAGCATTACAGCAGGTTTTCAGAAACACATATATGCACAATTAGGCTTTGTGAAACAACAAGATTGCACAAAAGAGTTTCCAGGAAGACAGAATCTAATTTTCAAGTGAAAAATGTTGATTGTTCAAATGTTAATTGCTTAAAAGTCTTTTAAGAAATTGAGAATACTCGTTACTGGAATTTCTTTGATGCTCTGCACTGACAGTGGTAAAAATAAGCAAGATTTTTTTTTTAAAGGTGTATTTTAAAATACCATTCGTGGTCTACGTTTCAGGTCCATAGAGACTGCAGGTAGTTGGCAGAGGAAGTATGTGCGTGTGTGTGTGTGACCTTTTTTCCTCTCCAGATAAAGCTATCAAACTTGGTTATTTTTAGAGAAGGTGAAAACTCTCTCAGTAATTCTGGACTTCCCAGGATGGAGATCTAAATCAGCTAATAAGGGGATGGATTGTGAAAACTGATCAGGTTTCACTGAGGCACTACAAGCGCACAAATTGATTTCAAATTGCATTATAATTCAGTGTGTAAGGCAATGCAATTCTGGTTTCTAATCACAAGCTTTTGTTAGCTTGTTAAGGTACAGCAAGAACACTGGGATTCCTGAGGCAGTCGTTTTGTTGAGTTAGCTTGTTTTATGGTGACATTCATAATAAATTTGTGTCTCAAATGAACTCGTAAAATGAGAGGGAAAATCACTTTCCTAAATTTATTTTGTGCTAGGGCTTTGCTGATAGTTTAGTTATTCTATATTACTGGAAATTAAATGAGTGCTCAATACATTTTGAAGGAATGCTCAAGCAGTCAGAAATAGATGCATTTCATATTCCTTTCAGGGTGGATCCTTAACTTGAATTTAATTTGAGTAACAGACTCTTAGTTAGAAACAAAGCAAAGGTATGGACAGAAGTGTTCTGCAGATTTATGAGTATCTCTCAATGTGAAGGCTTTGACCTTTAAACTCAACCATGAGTACTCTGTACAATGATTGTAAGAGCCCTCCCCCCCTCTTTTATAGTGTTACTGTGATACTGTCACAACCTATGCCCACCAGTTCCCTGTAGAATCATAGAATGGCTTGAGATGGAAGGGACCTCAAAGGTCATCTAGTTCCAATCTTCCTGCCATGAGCAGGGCTGTCAACAAATAACTCAGGCAGCCCCATCCAGCCTGGCCTTGAACATCTCCGGGGATGAGGCATCCACAACTTCTCTGGGCAGCCTGTTTCTGTACCTCACCAAACAGGACTGGGAGACGATCCACACAGTGGTGCTGTGCCACAGAATGCTTCTCTGGTGTTCTCTATCTCCGCATGACTTACATTGCTTGCACTGAAGACAGTGTGCCCTGGTATGGTACAGTGGGCCACTGCAGAAAGTGAGACCAATAGCCCAGCTGAAGTGCCTCTACACCAATGCACACAGCATGGGCAACAAATAGGAGGTGTTAGAAGCCATTGTTCAACAGGAAAACTGTGACATAATCACCATCACAAAAACGTGATGGGATCACATGACTGGAGTGTTGCAACAGATGACTATAAGCTCTTTGGAAGGGATAGACAGGGAAGAAGAGACAACGAGGTGGCTCTCTATGTTAGGGATTGTTTTGATTCTGTAGAGCTCAACGGTAGTAATGATAAGGTTGAGTCCTTATGGATAAGGATTATGGGGAAGGCCGACAAGGCTGATATACCAGTAGAAATCTGTTACAGACCACCCAACCAGGATGAAGAGGGAGATGTAACATTCTAGAAATCCCCCATAATTTGGGAGGAAACTGTAAGCGACCTGCTACTCCACCTAGACTATCCTAAGTCTAAGGGGCTGTTGTGGTTTGACCCAGCAGATAGCTAAGTCCCACACAGTTGTTCGCTCACCCTCCCCCCTCCCAAGTGGGATAGGGGAGAGAATTAAGGAATAAATACTGTAGAACTCGTGGGCTGAGATAAAAGCTATTTACTAAGACAGCAGAGAGAATAAAAGAAATACTAGTACATATATTTATATGNAGAGAGAATAAAAGAAATACTAGTACATATATTTATATGTATAAGAAACAATAGATGATACACAAAGCAAGGGACCAACAACCAATACCCATCCAGCCAGCAGCCCC
Source organism: Penelope pileata (assembly GCA_013396635.1). Classification (NCBI taxonomy): domain Eukaryota; kingdom Metazoa; phylum Chordata; class Aves; order Galliformes; family Cracidae; genus Penelope; species Penelope pileata. The sequence continues at coordinate 139,557 of WBMW01000575.1, read as the reverse complement.
TCTCTCCGAGCAAGAGACTCCCCTTCTGTAAAAATCACATGATATCATACGGTATAGAACAGCCCTTTGGTCAGTTTGGGTCAGCTGCCCTGGTCCTGCCCCCCCTCAGTTCCCAACTGTTTATGCCTCCTAACTGCTTCACTGAGGAACTAAGTATGTCCTTGGCTGTGTTCAACACTGCCAGATGTTATCAGTTTTCTTTTTCTTCTGAGACCAAAACATAGCTTCATACCAGACACTATGAGAGAAGTAACTTCTGTTAGAAACCGAGACAGATGGGATCCACCCGAAGATACTAATGGAGTTGGAGGAAGTGCTAGACAAGACACTTCCCATCATTTATCAATGGTCTTGGTCAACCAGAGAAGTTGCAGACAACTGGAGACTTGCCAATGTGACTCCCATCTACAAGAAGGATCGGAACGCGGATCCAAGGAACTACAGGCCTGTCAGCCTGATCTTCACTATCAGGAAAGGCTATGAAACAAATCATCTTGAGTACAATCAGACAGTATGTGTGGAACAAAAAGGATCAGGCCTAGCCAGCGTGGATTCATAAAAGGCAGGACTTGCTTGGCCAACTTGATCTCCTTCTATGACCAGGTGACCCACCTGGTAGATGAAAGAAAGCCTGTGGACACAGTTTACCTAGACTTTGGTAAAGCCTTTGAAACTTTCTCCGACAGCATTCTCCTGGAGAAGCTGGCAGCTCATGGCTTAGATAGGTATACTCTTTGCTGGGTGAAAAACTGGCTGGAGGGCTGGGCCCAGAGAGTGGTGGTGAATGGAGTGAAATCCAGACGGTGTCCGGTCACAAGTGATGTTCCCCAGACACTGGTATTGGGGCCCATCCTGTCTGATATCTTTATTGATGATCTGGATGAGGAGATTGAGTGCATTCTCAGTAAGTTTGCCAATGACACCAACTAGGGAGCAAGCATTGAACTGCTTGAGGATAGGAAGGCCCTACAGAGGGATCTGGACAGGCTGGATTGATGGGCTGAGGCCAATTGCATACAAAACCAAGTGCTGGGTTCTGCACTTCAGTCACAACAAATCCATGCAAGGCTACAGGCTTGGGGCAGAGTGGCTGGAAAGCTGCACAGTTGAAAAGGATCTGCGGGTGTTAGTTAACAGCCAGCTGAACACAAGCCAACAGTGTGGTCAAAAAGGCCAACAGCATCCTGGTTTGTATAAGAAATAGTGTAGCCAGCAGGACTAGGGAAGTGATTGTCCCTCTGTGCACGACACTGGCAAGGCCACATCTTGAGTACTATGTTCAATTTTGGGCGGCTCACTACAAGAAAGACATGGAGGCACAGAATTGTGTTCAAAGAACAACGAAGCTGGTGAGAGGTCTGGAGCCTGAGTCTTACAAAGAATGTCTGAATTCCAGTTTAAATTGTTAGTTTGGAGAGGAGGAGGCTCAGGGGAGACCTTATTGCTCTCTACAGCTGCCTGAACAGAGGTTGTAGAAAGGTGGTGGTAGGCCTCTTCTACTAGGAAACAGTTGTACCAGGGCAGGTTAAGGTTGGATATTCGGAAAAAAAATTTCTCGGAAAGAATGGTCAAGCATTGGAACAGGCTGCCCAGGGAAGTGGTGCAGTCACCATCTCTGGAGGTGTTCAAGAAAACTATAGATGTGGCACTGAGGGACATGGTTTAGTAGGCATGATGCTCATGGGCTTATGGTTAGACTTGATGATCTTGGAGGTCTTTTCCAACCTTAATGATTCTATGATTCTGTGGAATAGGGACAAAGTGCTGAAACTATAATATTTGTGAGGCACTCTGACAGTTCACAGTATCACATTGGTTTCATCTATTCCAGCATAAACGTGCACACACATATAAAATGCATAAATACAAATGCAAAATGCATGTGTTTATTTGTGTATATATATAACATGTCAGAGAAACTTAATTTCCAATTATTATAGTCACAATCTATGTTTTGTGGAACTTATTTTATTATTTTTGGGCAATATTTGCTTTTCATTGACTGCCATTGCAGAGAGACAGTTTAAAGGGCAAAGTAGTAAACTGATACTGTTATAAAGATTGTCAATTGTACCATGACTTCACAAAACTGAAAACCAACATAAGATCGTTAATGGTGAATGTTACAGTCTGAAAGGAAATTGTCATTGGATATTTTGGTAACTGTCAATGCCTTCTTTTATTTTTTATTTTTTTTAATTTTTTATTTTAATTTTTTATTTTATTACTTTTTCAAGGGACTTTAAATGTTTTGTACATTTCAAATTCCATCCCACAACAGAATATAGGGATAGTATATGTACTATTCTGTGTGAACTGTGAAATCAATATACAGTCTTACATATTAGAGGGACATCATTGTAAACTAGTTATTGATATACTAAAGTCATCTACACCTGACATAGAAGATAGATTATGACACTATTAATTTAACAGACAGTGGGTATAGAAAGATAACCTGCCATGTAAGCCCACAGATAGTCATCTGTAAAGTTTCTATGCATATTTTTATTCAGTAAGCTATACAATTCTGACAGCTATGAATCATTTTTAATTTGTCAGTTTCAAAAGTTGTCATCAGAAAGTTCGGCTGAAGGAGAATGTCTGTTTGGCTCATCTTAAATGTAAGATAATTACTGTTTGTTGCATTTACAAATTATCCTATTCTTAAAAAAAAATAAAGCTAAGCTGTTTAGCATGGTTATTGTGCAATTTTGAAGGCAGGATGTGGCAATGCATCTAAAATAGAAATATGTAGTTGTGTAGTGAGACTTGTTTGCTAATGGATGGCATGCAGTAATAGCAATAAAAGCAAAGATGTTTTTCTTTGCAATAACTTCTTATACATAAAAATATGTAAAGAAAGGAAAAAATGTAAAAAACTGCTGAATGTTCACTTTTTCCCTGTGATACACTGTATAAATATAAACCCTGCAACAGATGACACAATTCCAAAAAATTACTGTGGTTCTCCAGATAGAAAACCAGATTTAACTTTTCTTTCAAAATCCTTGTGTAATTTCATTCAGCTTGCATATAGACTAACACTATTTAGTGTGGTTCTACAAGCTCATCTGAAGAACTTGCAGGGTAGATTTTAGTGGGGGTGCTAGGTTTTTATGCTTTGTTTATCCAAAATCTCATGCGTTTATGAAACAACATAAATAAAGTTCTTTGACTTTTTGGATTTTTACTACTCTAGTGGTGGATTTAGCACTTTCAGCCTGTTCTTCAGTTGTCCAGGTTTCCAGGGCTTGCGCTTGCCCCACTGACAGCTCTGCCAGCTGTTGTAGAATACAGAGATTCAGTTTCATTCACCAGTAGTTCATGCCAGGATATATGAGACCCTGGGGCTAGCTAACTTGGAAGTGTTGCAGCTTTGGGAAGCTAGGAGAAATTGAATCATTTTAATGACTGTGTGTGGTAACCATTGGTTCAAGAAAAAGTTTCAGTGACTCTACTGGGCACTGAAAACGGCATTTTCCATTTAGCCGGGAACACTGCATATAATGACAACATACAAAACCAAAAATACTAATGCAGCATGGTCAATAAGGAGAAAAAAGTCTCAATAATGGAACCAAGTAACAACCTGTTTCTGTTAGACATAAAAAGAATAAAATCATTTTATTAAGTCAACTATGAATTTCACAAAGTACAGGTAGCTCAGCTGTAGTTTGTCCTGCCAATCCTCTTCAGCTCTTTGAAGAAAACTTTCCTTTGACTTGGAACAGAAATTTTGTCTGAATAAAAATAAAGACAATTGGACCCTGGATGGTTTCAAAAGTTTTCAGAAAGCTCATAGACCAATTGAAAGTAATCTTGACCCTTTCTGAAAATTACGAATGACGAATGTACCAAAAATAAAAGTACATAGAATGGAAGGTAAATAAAGGATTTGTCCTTTTTTTTTTTTTTTTTTTTTTAGGTAGAAAGGCATGTTTACACTGAAGTAATTATGTTCTGTGTTGGTTCTTCACACACAAAGGAACTCTACTGGCTGTAGCTCCTTCTAAACAGCCCAGAATTTTCTCCTTTCACACTGAGCCACACAGAGGCTGCATGGGAACTGATTTTCCCTCCAGTTCCAGAAGCACAAAGATAATTCTTAACCAGAGAGACAGTCACAGATGAGCTGCAATAGAGATAGAGCCAATTAGTTTTGTTTGATCTGTGCTAGGTTTGCATGCCTGCAGGGCACCCAAGACATCATCACTGCCTTGTCTGTCTACTCTGTTGCTCTACCACACCCTTCACTAATCTCTCTTCTTATTATCTTTCGGAGTTTTCATTTTATGATACCTGGTCTCCTGCCCATGCTGTGCCTGGTGAATGCTAGCAGCCCACGAGTTCACAAAATGAGTCTTGCCAACTAACCTGTAGCCAAAGTGTGAAAAATTGTCAGCACTGCATCTGAAGCTAATAAAATTAGTTTGCTGTTCACTGAAGCATTACAATAACTGCATTGTCCCGCAGCTAGGAAACTAAAGGCAGTTGAGAAACTTGAACTCTGATTATGAAGAAGAATGGTAGTGAGCAGCAAAAACTACCACTGCCATTTGGGATCAGCCTCAAATCTAGCATCAAATTTTAACTTGTATCAAATGTCTGTAACCATTTCAAGCAGGATGTGAGAAAGTAGGCTCTTCTGAATACTTCAAAGACCATATGATGCATTTTCACAGGGCTCGAGTTGGAAGGGACCCTAAAGACCATTCAGTTCTAACTCCCTGCCATTGACAGTGTTGCCACCCTCTAGATTAGCCTGCCCGGGTTCCCTTCCAAACTGGACTTGAATCTCCTCCAGGGATGAGGCATCCACAGCTTCTCTGGGCAACCTGATCCAGTGTCTCACTATTCCCTGAGTAAAGACTTTTCTCCTTACATTTAACCTAAATTTTCCCTCTTTTCCTGAATTTCCTGTAGGCCTCCTTTAAGTACTGGAAGGCCACAATGAGTCTTCTCTTCTCCAGGCTGAACAAGCCCACCTTCCTCAACATTTCTTTGTAAGAGAAGTGCTCCAGTCCTCTGGACCCACACTGACAGCTCAGTGTCTTTCTTGTGCTGGAGGCCTCAGACCTGAATGCAGCACTCCATATGGGGCCTCATAAGAACACCAGTTGGGCTCTTACAATATTTTACCTCAATAACTGCTTATGAGATTTTAATCAAGCAAGCAATTGCAAATATCCCTTCATAGCTGTCAATATTTATCTTGCATGAAGTAGAATTACTTTTCTGCAAGATGCCTGCAGCAACACACTATTCTTTTGTTGGGACAAATCTATGTGCTTAGTGTAAGAGACTGTTTCGGAATCTTTTGTCTCAAAGCTTGCTGTGAGAACTCTTTTGTCTCAAAGTTTGCCTACCTGCCTGCTGCATGAAGGCTTCCAGACCAGAGGCAATGAGAGGTAAGCAGCCACTAAATGGCCACCGAGCAGCCTTTCAGACTGGCACCTTGAGGGAGGCAACCACTGAAGGAGACGTGCAAGCCCATCCGTGCCTGTTCGTGTGATACGTGACATACCTGGGTGCCCAGGAATGTCATGCTGGCTGAAAAGGAGGATAAAAAGACCTCCTCCAACGGGGGAAATGCTTCTGCCTGCTAGCTGCCTACAAACTGCCTGTGAGCAGCCTACCTGCTGCTGTCTGACAGATGCCTGGCTGGACCTGCTTGATACCTCCTGCTGCTTGAGACATGAGGTCCTGCTGCCCTGCTAGCTGATGCCTGCTTGCTGCTCCTGCTCCCTGCCTGATGGCCCCATGCCTGACGATGCCCAAAGCCTGCTGCCTTGAGCCTGCTCCTGCTTCTCCTGATGTCTGCTCCTGCTTCACCTGGTGCCTGCTGCCTGAGACCTGACGGCCTGATGCCCACTTGCTGCTGCTCCCCCTGCGCTCTCGCTCCCTCGCTCCCACATGGGCCTGAAGATATTCCTGGTCTGATAGAATGGCGTGGGATCCATGGTGGTGGCTATCCTTGCTTTCTGTATGTAACCCTCGCCCTTACTTCCTATCTTTTACTATCGCCTGCTTCCCCATCCCCATCTCCCTCACTGACCAGAATTTCTATTAAACTGGTTGGACAACATTTGACCTCCTTTGTGTCTTAATCTCACTCCGGGTATGTTACAGAATCTCCCCTCACTCCAATAATCGGAGCAGGACACTTAGGTAATAGCTTAGTCCATAATCCCTGAAGAGAAACCATTTTTTTTAAAGGCATTTTTTGTCATAAATGAAGCTTGCTTGCATTCTACCAAATAGGATTGCTCCTTGACATCTAGGTCTCATTCTGAAGAAAAGAGGGGGAAAAAATCCTTAAATTCTCTTCCTTAATTTCTTCCTCCATTTATTCCTCTTGTCCTGCTGCACAAGCCTGGCTTTTACCTCTAGGCAAGTGAGCAGGCAAGCATCTCCTTCTGGAACTAATGTCAGTGTATCTCCTTGGATTAATTGGCAAGTAAATGGTGCAGTCTATATGTTGCCTCCTCAGGAGAGATCTCTCATGTCAGCAACTTTGTGCTACTTTGCTCTGAAATTCTGTCCTTTACTTAACCCCTTCCTGTAATTGATTGAGGGAACCTAACAATCAGGTTTTTTGCAATTGCATGCTATACAAGAGAGCATGGCTGCAATTTCCCTGAGAACAGATTTTAATATTGACTGATTGGAGGTTTTCAGAAGTATTCTTTTTAGCTAGCACCATCTTTTGCCAAATGTCAGTATGGCCTATGGAAATAACAATAGATATTTTATTAAATCAAGTCTTTTTTTTTATTGTTTGATTTTTTTTGTTGTTGTTCAATTATAGATAATCAAACGAATACAAACAAAATAAAAATGGAATCCCTTGTGGCTTGGGCTACTTGGCACACCAGAGCTTTGTTGGAGTGATCTTATTTTAAAAATCTCTGACTTACACTCATTGCTCATTTGAAGTTGTTACTGCACATTTGTTTCTGAAAAATTTCCTCTGTGAAGAGCACTCCTTCCAGCAAGGTCCTGCTTTCAGGATCCACTGAACATGCCCTCTGGAAGGGGAACATGCAGTGGTGTTTTCAAGACAGTTCAGAACACTTAAGATTGCTTCTCTCGTGCAATATATCAAATCATCCACCAAAGTGAGGATCTGATTTTTGCAGATGATGTGTTTCATTTTAATGTGAGTAAAGCTGGTTGCTTCACTAAGTAACAACTAAATTGTGTCTCTGTATGTGTTTTATTCACCTGAAAATTTTCAGTGATAACATTTCACTTCATCCTTTTTAATTCAATGGATCATATTTGTAAAGTATAACTTCTTTATAAATATATTGTAACTGAAAAATCTTAGTTTTGTTACTGGAATGTTTTCAAATGACAAAAAATACTTCAAAAGAAAACGTATTTATTTCCTGAAGTGCTACACAGATGAAGAACATCTTTAATAAGCTAGCACCCTCCTGCTGAGTTTCTACCATCAGAACATGTCTATGCTAGGCAAAATTTCATCTCTATTTAGTTTCAATTAAATGCCTGTAATGTAATTACATAGCACAGGAAGGATCTATTGATGCTGTGAATTTGATTTTTAATAAGATTACAAAAAAACCCTCTAAGGTGCTTCCATAACTTTCAAAATTATTGTCTGTCTGTCTAACTTCTTATGTGCAATGATAACATCTGGCAAATGTCAAATCCTGTATTTTTTTTTTCTGCTTTGAGAAATACTTTACTTGGCCATTGATTTTGATAGGAATGCTCATATTAAAACACTCTCTGACTGAGTAAAAGGCAACAGACTCAGGCTTATTGTTTATGACGGGAACAATATAGAGGCTATTCTGGAAGTACACTTACTCACATAATTATCAGAGATGGTATAACTGTTTCAGCAAAAGTGTGGACTTTGCTTGTGAAACAATCTAAATAAACAAGAACAATCACATTTTTACCTTTTGCAAAAAAAAAAAAAAAATCTAATCATTTCATGGTTTCACCTCATATTTTTATCTTTTTTTTCCCGTGAGAAGCTGTCTTTCCATCTGTCTGATAGCAGAATTTCATCATTTCATCATTAAAACTGGCATCATTTCACCTTGAATCTATTCACAGAAGCTTCGTCACTTGAGGTATATAAATCTAGTTTGAATGAAGCAGTGACATTTAATTAAAATCTTATTTTGTGTGTGAAAATCCTCAGCCCCAAATAGAAATTTTCGTATGATCATAGTAAACTATAGTTTGTGCCATAGTATCTTTCACATACAAATTATCTTTTCAGTGTTGCCTGTATCCTTCAATGTGTTGGTTGAAATGAATAACTTGATAGCAACACATAAGCGTAAGTTTCAACTTTATTCTAGAATTCAGTCATCCTTACTGGTCCAAACATTTTTCATTTAAATCAGAAATTTAAACTGTTGAGGTGTAGCCATGATTGTATGAAGGAAGTTAGTTTGCCTTGACTGTACTGTCCTTGTTATGTGGACCTCAGGGCATCTTACCTGAGCTGGCCAAATGGGGAAAAAGCAACTCCAGCAAACAATGCTTTTATTTTGCTGTTAGTATATAGCAACAGGAAGAAATGATGAGTTTGTCAGGGTTGCATCTCTCGACTTTCTTGCTTTAGTAGGGAGTTAATGCCATCCTGACTCCAGCTACAGGTCAGGGAATGGCCACGCAGTGGGATCCACCAGCTTTAGTCTGTCTTGGATCATTAACTGCAGTGACTTTCTGGATAGCCTCAATGTCATTACAGAGATATTTCAAAGTCAGGACAGAATGATCACTGGAAGAGCAGAGGGTAACAGAGGATAGATTACCTCTTCCTGTTAGGAGCATTAGTGTATTTCTGCTGCATATTTTCACAAAGTACAAGATTGCCTTACACATAAGATTCTAAAAAACTTAATTTCTTGAAATAAGGATCTTGCAAATAGAATTTAGATATTAATACTAAAATACGTGGTATAATAGTTAACTTAGGTGATATTTCAATGTTTACGAGGGCATATTTGAAAAATCTTTGTCTTTTAAGGTATTTTTTCTAGCAAATGAAACAGCAAGTAATCTTCTGTGATTTTTCCTTTTCTAACAATGTTGTGTGCATTGTTAGTCCAAATGAGCAGGTTATATATCTGCCAGAGAATGAGATTTGTTTTGATATTGGTGTTATGAACCTTTGTTATGATCTCCTTTGAAACCTAGTTTCCTGGAAGCAAAAGATGTCATACCTTTCTTTATTATCTCGTTAAAAGTCTTCATTTAAGCTATGTTTTCAAAGCATCTTGAGCACTTTAAAATCTTTAATAGATGTATCCTGTAACACAAATCCAACAGAGTAGATACTATTTCTGCTTCACAAGGAGTTAGTCCTAGAAAGGGGTTTACATAGAAATTCTGTCATAATGGGAAATTGAAACTCTGCCACTTGATTGAATGCAAACTGGAATATAATAAATTTAAACATAACAAAACACTTTTGTAGTGTGAAAGGGATTAAAAGTTTGGACTGATTGCTGGAAGAGGATTGGGAGTCACCATCCTTGGAAATATTCGAAATCCGAATGGACACAGTCTGGGGAAACCTGCTGTAGGCAACCCTGCTTTGAGGAGTGGGTTGGACTAGTTGATTTCGTGAGGACCTTTCCAACATCATCCTCTTTGTGATCCTGTGTCTACTGTATCATAATTGCCCACAGGCAATTTTCCTTTCAAAGTTTTAAAGTAGATAACTGCACAGACTAGAAATAGCTCTTCCACAGCCAGATGTTTGCTGCTTGCTTTGTAATTCTTAGGAAGAGTCTATCAAAGGATGTGTACATATTTAAGGTAAACTTCCCAGGCAGAAAAAATTCTTGGAACTTTTTTGTGCACAACTCTCTTCCTTAAGAAAATCTCAGAAGTATTTGAGGAAAAACGTTGGGTACCTCCTATTGCATAGCACTCCTTTATAGGAGACTTCTGCTTCTAAATCAAGCTGAGGCACACATGACAGATGAACTTGCAGTAAAAATGTTGCTTAGTTTCTCACTCAAAAAATAAGGGTACACAATTCTTTTTTTCGCTCTGGCTAGCAGCGTGCAACCTTTCACATGTACAAAGCTGATTAAGTTTCAATAGAGAAAAATGATATCTTTTGGCACAGAAATAACGCAGAGCGTCTGTTAGGAAATGTTGCTTCATTAAATAAACAAGTTACCTCTACTAAAGGTGTTATGATTATATCCATCATTAACATAAGGAATAAAGGCCCTTTCCAGCTAAATACTGTGGGGTTTTAAACTGAACAGATGAGAGAAAGGAAAGGAGGAAGAGACGACAAAGGAAGTGTTACATCTGCAATACTAATTATGGTCAAGAAGAGCGTCTTCACTCACAAACGTGCAATTTGTTCCAGGGTAGTGATACACAATGCATGAGAAGTTGTCATCTCTCAGGAGCACTCCTTACCTTGGGCTCAAACTGTGGTTGTGCAGCTGTGCTTTTGGCTGACCAGAGCTATTATCCTCTGTACAAGGCTGTGCTGTAATTCCTGGATGCAGCAGGTCAGCTCTGCGCTCATCAAGGGTATTTGTTCTGGAGTCGGCTGCCCACAATAGATGTAGTCTACATTTATCTTTTGTGCTGAGCATGACAGTAGTTATTAAATGTTTCCTTGTTATTTGAATAAGATTCAATAACGGGTGCTGTGTCTTCTCTGCAGAGGTCCTGTAAGACAAATGGATTACATGTTCTCCATCTTCCTTTGTTCTGTCAGTTTTATTGACATACAAAGTAGCATCATAGAGTACATCTGTCTATTCAGGCTTTGCTTTTCAGTGTGGTATCAGATGCAGTGTGTTCAAGGTGGGATGTTAATGGTAATTAAATGATTTTCCAACCCATAAGGTTAAAATGGAAAAGCAGTGTCAGAGCACTTGCATGGATATTTTGATTTTAATTACATCTAGAAATAAATGCACTGGAAATACTTTAACTTTCCTTTGTGGTTCTATATGAAGGATAAACAGCAAATTCAGTAAAGCATAAATATTCTGATTAGCCTGTATAAAATCAGAGACCTTAAATAATTTACCACTTTGCCACTTCACCAGTGTTTCAAAGGACATGGCAGAAGATCACACAAAGCTTGGTTATTTGAGGATTTTTCATTAGTGTGATAGTGAGATCAGCTGGATGTTTTTCCTTTGAAAGAGCTCATAAGGTCAAAAGTAAGGTTTAGTTGCTCATGAAAAAAGAAATACTCTTTGCCATAGAACAGAAGAGGTCTGTAACAATTGAAGACTTTAAGATGTTGTGACTATGTAGAACTTTCCTATTTGTGAGATTGTGTGCATTTCTTTACTCTTCAGAAGGAAAAGCTTTGAAAATATTTTACAATTAAAGTTTATGTTTTCCTAAAACGTATCTGCTAACCACAAAGAAAATGGATCAAAGTAATTAAAAGAGTAAATATCTTTTACCTTGTAAAACTAGTGATAAACTGTTCCTCTTTCTTCAAATAAGGGAAGACTCCAGAGGATGATGTGAATGTGAATTGCTGTCTCTGCAATAATGCTCAAGCGTATTTTATACTCTTTTATGCAATAGTTCTTATGCATACAATATACATACATCTCCCTGAAAGTAATGCCTCCTATTTATTTCCATGGAAACAACAGATGCAAAGAGCACAATAACACTATTCAATAGAGAAAGTTCCCAGCTACAAAACTCTCTTTTTCATCAAAGTCACTACAATTAACTATTCATTTTCTGGCAGGCACACATCAAAACAACGTGACAGTTACTAGAAAGAAAATCTGTGTGTCTTGCGATGTCACCGGAGAGTCACAGCCACCCCTTGACCTCACAATAGAGTGTTTTAAAAAAATCCTGTAAAACCTATAAAACCAGCTTGTCTCAAGTCCCACTGGCAACTCTTGAGACATAGAAGTCATCCTCTAGGAGCACAAGATTTGGAGAGTTTGCCAAAAGTGTGAGACATCAAGGTTCTGTGAGTGGAGGGACACTGAGGATCCCACTTACAGAACACTAGACATCAGAGTTCCTGCCAGTGACAAACAAGGTGTCCATCACTGACAGTGACATGAGAGGCACTAAGGACTGGAGGTAGCTGGCTGCTCTGCAAGGCGCAGCCTCCAGTGAGTAATCTGAGCATCTCTGTGCTGAGACAGCTGTGGACATGAGCCAGGAGACACAGGTGCAGCCAGCAGAGGCCCCTGAGACATAGACATGTCCCATGTGTCTCTGCCTGCTATCTGACGCAGCCCACATTGTCTCCTACAGGCCCACCTGCTGCAGGTTCTGCATCCAGCACTGTGCCACCACCAGGGTTGACTGCCCACTCTGCCAGAGAGACAGACTGAGTGAAAAGGTGGTTGAAATCTGATCATATCCTGCCTACCTTAAAACATGCCCAACTTCTAAGCTCCACCAAATCTACCCCAAGATCACTTACTTTAGATATCAATCCATTCTGCTACATTGAGTATGGGCAAAGTCGGTCTATGTCAAAAGCTAACTTTATTAAATAACTGACTTCCAGCACAGCTAGTGATTTCTGCTACAAAAACATCCAGTAAGATTTACTGGAATATTTGCCAAACCTCTAAATCAGACACATCTTTCCTTCTGTAAGACCTTCCATGTTCCTTCTTCAGCACCCTCCTCCTCATGAGAAAGAGGAATCACAGAATCACAGAATCACAGAATTGCAGGGGTTGGAAGGGACCTCGAGAGATCATCGAGTCCAACCCCCCTGCCAGAGGAACTTCCAGCTTTGTCAGTGGTGCAATTACCTCATGAAGACACCTCTTTCTGCCTTTCTCACTACCACCTTCTTTGCCCCCCGAGACTCCGGGCTCTCATTCCTTACAATTCACACTTCTTGAATAGATTTGTTTTTCACTTAATAAAGTTACCCTTTCTGTTTTCCCAAAACCTCCATTGCAGCTCAGATTGTACACTGCAGCCCGTAACTGTGGATGAGCTAAGTACAACAGGCTAAGTTTGCAAAAGCTGTGAGAAATTAATTTCACACCGCTCTAGCTGAATAGATTAATTCATCTGGCTGTTAAAATTAAACCTCAAACTTTAGGACCCATTTCTGCTCTCATCTGTGCCAGAGTAAGGGATGCCGGCATGTGACAGAAAGTTTGTACTCTCTCAGGATCTCTCATTACTTTCCTCAGCCCCAAGAACAGAGTGGGCAATATTTTGTAGTAAAGTTTCAAGAGAAAAAAGACAGTGTGGCATTGTAAGAGAAGAGCATGGCTGTGCAGGACCTCAATGCCTCCCAATGCAAGTGCAAAAGTTACAGAGAGTTAGCAGTGCCCCTTCAGCCACATCAGCCAGTGCTCCTTTTCTAACATGTTAGGGAAGTGCTCCTAGGTGATAGGGGTCCCATACATCTGTCAGTTTTTCTGATGGAAATCAGAACCGGCCATTGCTCTGGCCTTATGTTGTCAAATCAGCTGCTCAACAGAAGTAAAAATATCACGTAAAAGATGCTTAAATGAAATGCTAAGCCGATAAAATGTTAGTCTGACTTTAGCCATATCAGCTTTATGCATTGTTATGGGACAGTCATTATTTCTTTGTCTTTCCACTTAAAACTAGCTTCATCTTTTGCATCAAGATTTCTCACTGTCAGTTACCCAACCTCTGAAATTCAGCCACAAGAAAGTGCCTTCTGCACTGTTCTGCCACTTCAGAAAAACTGGCCAAATTAAACCATCAGCAAACTAAGTTGTGGTCTAGTTCTGAACTCTGAATATCTAAGCTGTTTTGGATGGAAAATTTAACTTCAACTTCTCTATCCATGTTCTAGCTAATTCGTCGTAGATGTAAAAGGAAAAGTGTATGAGATGAAAGTGAGTTGTGGGATATTTTAAGGCCATGAATGTGACAGCAGTCTAAAATGTTCATATTTCGTATCAGCATGTTACCACTGTTCTCCGCTGTATATTTAATAATCTAGTTTTTTAAATCATTTTTAATTTTCCAAAGGGTTTTTCAATAATAAGATGGCAAGGGAAAAATAAAAGAACCTTGTTCTGTACCGGTTTATCCATTAGAATACCCACAGTGTTGAATTTTTTGATTTACATCACTGGATAGAATAGCCGGTGTGGCGTTCTTGAGCAACGTTACGCAGAATGCAGAAAAAGCTGTACAGAGCACAACCACAACGAAGCAGTTGCTAATTGAAATGCTTTACATCAGTTTTGTTTTGTCTGGTTAAAAAACAAACAAACAAACAACAGCACACACAGCAAAATCAAACGTGCAAATGAAGTATTGTCCCATCCCCTTATTAATTTTGAAAGTATATGATACTATGAGGGACTTTCCCAATTTTTATTTTTGGAATATTCAATGTCTGAAAGTATCAAACTAGTGTGCAGCTGGGGCAGTCAATAAGCAGCTTGAACATGTGACAGATGCGCAGACAACTTCAAAGATGTCATTACAAGTGCCTGTGGAGATATTCAAGGAGCCAGATGCTGCTGCTTTATGTCTTCTGCAGCTCAGTGCGTCCTGCGATCACCTTCCAAAGGGCATGTGTGGTTCAACAGGCTGAAATAAACAGCATTCCTTCTAGTCAGCTTTTGTCTGTCTTCAGTATTTTGAGCAGTCATTTACCCTTTCTAGGTACACATGAAGTATTTGTGCATGTATGTGTGTACTTATATGTAAATATGTACATAAACACAATCACACTTGCCCCCTGACTCCTTCCTGCCCTGAGGTACTTTCACACCTGTTAGGCTATTTGACAGATGTATTTTAGGGTTCATCTGGGCATAGATTACTATACTGGTGCATTAAAACAAAAAATTGCAAGGCAGAGTGAATGTTTAAAGTAGTTTGCAGTTGTATAGTAGACATCATTTATTTCTGTTCAGGTTATTACCTGGTAAATGTAAACAGTAAACGTAAACAATTTTTTTTGCTAGCTCTTGTTTTGGCTTGGGCATGAAAGGAATTAGCCTACTAATTATAGAATCACAGAATCACAGAATTGCAGGGGTTGGAAGGGACCTCGAGAGATCATTGAGTCCAACCCCCCTGCCAGAGCAGGTTCCCTACATCACGTTGCACAGGTAGGCGTCCAGGCGGGTCTTGAATATCTCCAGGGAAGGAGACTCCACAACCTCCCTGGGCAGCCTGTTCCAGTGCTCCGTCACCCGCACCGTGAAGAAGTTCTTCCGCATGTTGGTGCGGAACTTCCTGTGCTCCAGCTTAAGGCCATTGTGCCTTGTCCTGTCCCCACAGACCACCAAAAAGAGGTTCCCCACTTCCATATGCCTCCCACAACTAAGATACTTATAAACATGGATCAGGTCCCCTCTCAGCCTTCTTTTCTCCAGGCTGAACAGACCCAGCTTACTGAGCCTCTCCTCATAGGGGAGATGCTCCAGGCCCTTTATCATCTTTGTGGCCCTCCGCTGGACTTTTTCCAGGAGGTCCCTGTCTTTCTTATACAGGGGAGCCCAGAACTGGATACAGTACTCATGATTCCTGAACTCACTTCTGGCAGGCATGGCAATAGGGCTTGGGGACGCTCTCTCTGTCTTCCCTACAGGTTTATACAGCATTTCTTTCTTCACACATTTATACTGCCATCTTACTTATTAGCCAATAGGGAAAAATAATGTAACTCTAAATCAGAAATAAATAAATAGTGTCCTGTTAGCAAAAAGGTCCCAAAAGTCACAACTGAAATAATTTTTTTTGAGCTTCTATGTAGAAAAATCCATAGGAACTTTCTGAATTAATTGCTGTTCAAAAAGGCCTGAGGTGGTGAAGGAAGCAAAAAAATAACATCATAGTACGTTTCTTTAAATTTTAAGTAGTAGAAAATCTGCATAGAAACCCTAGTTAAGTTGTTCCAGTAGGTCAGTTTTTCTCTGCAGAAAGCTTGCATTCGGTTTTTCGTGTGAATTGGTGTAGGTCTGGTCTGGTCATTGATCCATTTTTAAATTGTATGGTTAATTTTGGTAACACTTGATTAAGAAATATCAGTTTGTATCTGACTCAGCTTAATCAATGTGATCAGATAGCTTTCAAATTAAATCTAGCAAGAAAATCCTAGTTCTATTTTTTGAAAAAAAAAATCATATTTCAGTTTGTTCTCCTTATGGAGCAGGTTGTAAACAGTGCATTTAAGAGTGGAAACAAGGTAAGAAAAATGTATGACCAAACAATTCAGGAGGAATTTTGTATGTGGTAAACAGCAATTTTTTTATAAGAATAAAAGAAAGATGAAAGTATTTTTTTAGCAAATACTCTTGGCGTTACTTGAAATTAGTGAGCAGAATAAATTTTGAACATTATGTTTTATCAGCCATGCATCTCAAGCCCTTAGTTGCCTTCATAGTTCTTACCCCAGTACTATCAAGGTCTTCCACCTATCATTTTACTTGTGGATGCAGAAAAAGACCAAGACATAACAACATATTCAGAAGCAATGCAATCTTTCTTCTTACCTTGTGTTGTGTTTTTAATAAATGATCTAAACTAAGGATGAAGCCACACTTCTACTTAGCTGATTAGGATACTACTAACTCTAAAACTTTTCCAGAATGACTTCAGGATCAAAAGAAGAAAACCACAAACCAAAAATGCTTTCCAATCCAAACACCTGTAATTCTGGTGTGCTTCTCTGTAAATAAATATATTTGTGTACAGTCTTTGGATATTTCAGATTTATAGTCAGACAGTCTCTTTAAACTTATTAGTGTCAAATGACACTGGAGTAAAAGCTGACTCTGTAAGTATTTCAGCAGAAATATTTCATTGTGTCTCTATGGGTATATTGAGACTTGTCAATACATTTTTGATTGACTGTGCTTTGAACTACTACAATGGTCTCCCAGTTATTTTACATTTTAGTTGGTGAAGACAGGTTGCTCTGAGGACACTAGGATAAACTCTCCTCATATAGAATACTAAAGGTTTTCATGGTTCTCACAGTACTTTTCAGAAAAAGACCTAAATTAATATACTGTTCTTTGCTGTCTCATTCAGTTTACTACATTTATAAAAACTGTTCATGTAATTTTGGACTTTACGTTATTTCAAATATGGGCCTGGCCCTGTTTACATAATGAAGGCATGTATTCAATAGTTGCATAGAGGAATTTAACTTTCACTCAGAAGTGGCATTGTAGAACATATTCCTACAGCCTGTCAGCATATTTTTGTTTAAAACTCCTTTAATAGTACAGATGATAAGAGAATTCCTTAGAAACCATTCTGGAAAGAGATCTCAAACAGATATTTCTTTCATAATCTCTGAAATTATACAGAATTGAAAGATTTAATTTTAGCAGAGGATGGTGGATTATGTATGGCATTTCTTTAAAAAGGTGTTGGCTTGTAGAGGTAAGTTAATTTTTTTTTGAAAACTTAAATCTATCAATAAGTACTAAAAGTAAATTTAATGTAACATTGCTTATAGTACTCGCCCCTTCTAAAGAAAGCGCGCGGCTTCAATTACAAGTGTTGGGAATATAAGAATCCTTCTAAATAAAATCCAGGAATATTGTGTATTTTATTAATTGCCAAACTCAAATTTGTGGAATATTTAAAATTAAACCACTTTCACATAATTATCTACATGAAAGGAAATGGTTATAAGTGGAAAATAAATAGCAAAGGATATTTTTCTTTCTAATGTAAACATCTGGCAGTAATCCTTGCTTACACAATTAATGGGCATTTAATTGGCAATGATCAGTTTATTGCAGCAATATGAAGTGAATGTTTCCCCAGGAACAAACAGCTGTTGCAAGAATTTCACAGCAATTTAGCAAACACCAGGTGATAGCTGTATTTAGAATGAAGTGTTCTGTCTCCAAGCAAATACAGTAGCAGTGAATCAGAAGAAGTTATAAAAAGAAAACTGCTAGATTTATCTGATTTTTTTTCACAGATTCTGCATTATTGTTTCTAAATCGACCTCAGCAAAATAATAATTAAGTGAAATATAAAAAAGTCCTACAGGGGCCTTATAAAATAAGTATACATTTATACCCATGAGATATTCAAGAGAAGACTAATGCTGAGACTATATTTTAAAATTATATACTTTTAATTAGAAATGCAAGTATTTAAAAAAACTCTGTATTTAGAATTGTCATGTTCCTTTATAGACCAACATTTGAATCCAATGTACAGAGATAGTTCATACAAACTTGTGTAAGTCAGTGTTTTTAAGTTAGACCACCCAACAGTAGTTTTTCTTATTTTCTTAACTTTTGTCACTTGTACGACTGTTCCAAGACCATAGTTTTATTCATCTTGACTAAAATAAAAAAATAAAAAAATAAAAAAAGATGAACAAAATGGACTTCATCTACAAATTACTGACAATTAAATAAAAATGTAATTATTTCTACCAGCTGTCTAAAATTACACGTATTACTTTTTAATTTATGTTGCTTGTGAGGTGCTTTTCCATTATGGCTTTAAATAAAGTTTTTCATCTTTCATTATGTTCTCTCACTACTAAATTAATATAATGATAATAGCTATGCGAACTTTGCGTTACTCTGCTTTTGGCATGGATTAAATTGCATGTTTCATATGTGGTATGCAGGCCAGCACTCTGGTTTTTTGAATGCCTTGCTTTATTGGTGAGTAAAGTAATTTTACTTCAGCAAAATGCCGTATTTACCATGCAATTTTGTATTAGCCTATGTCATGGTCTGCAAACAATACACCAAAATGAGCAAAGAATCAAGGGACAGTTTATAGAACAATGCATTCTTTTTTTGTGTGTTCGCGTTCTGCAATAATTCATTTCCATGACAAAAGCAGACAATCAATCATCTTCTATTGTGTTTTTCTCCATTAAAATTACTATTCTTTATATAACAAAAGGAAGTTGCCTGAGTAACAGGAACATTCCTACATGTTTAAATGCATAAATTGATCAGGCTCAACAAACAGCCCCTTAAATCATTAATATGACAATACAGTTCTTGAATTAATTCATACATATTAATATCAAATTACACCACTGTTGTTTATAATCTTCTAGAAAATATGCAACAATGCATATTAAAAGGACATTTTATTATATGCCATTAGCCAAACACTGCAACTGGCTATTTTGTCTTGTCAATACCTTGTAATTTTCAATGTGGAAAATGAATATTCTCTAACACGTTAAATCAAATATTGTGATTCCTTATAATTATTTGAAACTAGATGCATTAACTACTGGCTAGGTTTTTGTGCAAAAGTGAATTTCTTGCTGATGCCATTAACAACATGCCATATCAGTTTAGTACCAAGTAGTAAGACATTTAGAAGTATTAGTTTGACTTTAAGCCACTAAATTTGGACAGAAATAATTTTCATATTGTTTGGATTGCTGCTAGAAGTTGTAGATATATATTAATTATAAAGCAATAATAAGGACAATATTTTGTCTGTGTTCATATGAAGATGTGTAGTTGATATATATTTGTAAAATTCTTAAACTATTTTCTTTCAAGAGCCAGTCATACCGTGGCTGCTGGCAAATAAAAAGTTTCTACAAGATTGCAATCCCACTAATGAAAGAAATAATAGAAACTGCCAAGCATATTAGATGTAAGAGAAAATGGCTTCAGGACATTAGTAACCTGTTAACAGAAACTTCTTTTCAGACATTACAGCATATAGAATTTTTAAGGAAGGATTTTAACAGAAAGACTGAAGTGAATTCAAAACTCCAATATACATATATTGGCTTTATGTAACAATTAGTTATCTGTGACATAAATGATTGATTTACTTCTTCTGCCTTTCTCAGTAAAGGAGAAAATTTGTTGTTTTGTCTGTTGACTTCATCTCAAAAGACAGCAAGTATGATGGATATTTAGAGAAAATATTAAAGTGTAATTGCTTTAAAGTTAGCCTCAGTGACTGCACTGATATGACCAGAAGGTGTGGTTCTTTTTTTGTGATACAACCATCAAAATAAGAATGTCCTTCTGACTCTGCATCTGAATTTCTCACTGTGAAAATACAGTAAAACACTTGGATTAAAATGTGAATAGTTTATATATAACACAGTAAAGTAACAGGATTAAGTTAAGCTAATAATACTGCATGTCATTAACTAGCACAAAATTCAGATGACTTTAGAACCCCTGAAGATTTCTTTAATTGTATTTTCTTTTTCCTGAATTAATGAGGCCAGGCCATAACATGTTTCAAGAAAATGAAGTCTTTTGTTACAGGAATGCAAATGCCGTGGCATGGCATCTAAGATACTAGACAATATGGATGGTTGTAACAATATTTTCATCACATTATAAATGGACGTCACAATAAGTTAGGCAACCATTAGTTAATTAAATTTTCTTAATATCTTCTTCTTGTTCAACACTTCCTAGGCATTAATTGATTGTAAAGATTCAATACCTAGTTTCATTCATAATCCACAATGTCAATATAAAGTGGTTTTGAATTTCTGAAGATATAGTTCTATTAAAAATTATTCCCTCCTCCTTACTTGTTGTTTACCATCAACATGAAAGAAAATTGGTTCGTTATATACAATGACAAATTAAAAATGATAGGTCATCTGTGTTCTGGACAGTCTTCTGTGTTCAAGAACCTTTACGTTTAATTTTCCGTGATTCCTTGCCCACACACCACAGTCCTTGCAATCATGACATTCATCTTCTTTTCTTAGTGTGTACTCAGTTACCTTCACCTGATCTTTCAGGATGAAACTTCCTTATAAGAGTTGCCAGGGACGTTTATAATAAAAACATATTGCAAAGTTAACGGTTTAAACAGCGATGACAAGAATCAATATGCAGGATATACCATTCAGTACTATCCATTGTGAATGCTGAAGGTTATGTGCAGCTATTTATTGACTTTGAATCATACTATTTGCTCAGTAATTAGGGAAGCAAGATGCATCTTATGTTTTATGCAGTGAATTCCAAGATATCTGATTATTTTTCTATAAACTGCAAAGACAAAGTGCTTATGTTCTCTGTAGCATTGTTACTGATACAACTGTCTTGGAAGAGCTATGAGAATAAGCTAGTGAATTGTGCATTTTTTGGCCACAGCTTTTTGGAGTCTAATTTTTATTGTTTCACAGAAAATTAAAGACAAGCAAAACTCTGATGTTAGACATTTGGTTTCACATCAACCAAACAACCAGTCGACACATGGTTGACTCTGACCTATTTTGGTATGGGGCCCCTATAAAGTGGATGGAGGGTGAAAGGTCGAATGGAAAAAGAGACTTTAGGCCATAGGAAATCAGAGCTTTTTATTAAAAAACTCTGAAGAGTACTTAAAACTTCTTCTGTCACTCTTACAAAGTGTGTTCAGTACCTGCTCAGGGTGAGAACATGTTTAATTCTTTATTATATGCCTATTAATGCTACATTTTCCATAATTATTGATATCTATGAAATGCGTTTCAACTATTTAAAATATTTAAATTATGTAAATTATTTTGTAGTTTCCATTGGGAAAAGAGGCATATTTTATTTATCTAGGTGAACTGACACTTTAAATGTAGACTTTGTAGGTGAACCTTGTTTCTCCTTTAGAGAAGGACCCTAATAAAACTAACTCATGAACATGTCATTTACTCATCTGTTTCTTCTCATAGTCCTGGAGAATTTGTGGGCTTGAGTTTTGATTGCCAAAATTAAAAAGAAAACTGAAAATTAAATGTAGGAAACTGAAAACCGGATGAAAACTAGCCTTCTTTTAGCTTTTGCAGGAAGATGTTACCTGAAGGGCACTTCAGCTGATTATTTAGTATCATACTAGTATCTGCTATCTAGGATCAGACAGGGAGTGGGTAATTCACAGATACCAAGGATTCAAGTCATGACTTGCACTTGAGAATTAGCCTTCAGCTCTGGTGAACAGCCTGTAGATTTAATTAGCTCTCTAGATTCTACCATTCCTGAAGGTTATTTGGTTTGTGTACAGTAAATTAGCTTTTCTGTGGTCAAAAAAAAAAAAAAAAAGTGGTTTAAACTCACAAGAGTTGCATCTGAAAAGCACCGTTAAACCAAAAAATATAAATATGTTCCTTCACTCCTCACGGTTGGTATCAATTCAAAAACATAGCTGATTTATATTTTTCATAGTTGGTGAACAAAATCACTAGATGGAGGAGATAAAGCTTTTGGTCTTTTCTGTTGCAGCTGTTCCTGTAACTCTAGCTGTTAGCTGCAGCCTGTTAATACTGTATCAGGCTAGTCATGAAGTGCCATTTAGGATCAACACTACACAGAATGTACGACTATTCTGTAAATCCTTATAGTCACCTGAGCTATCTAAATTTATTTTCCTGGCTAAATTACGATAAAATTAAATACTTATTAAGCTGCACTAGTAAGATTTCTTAATCCATTTCAGGTGCCTTGGACAGCTCTACGGTCAGTTAATCTATCTTGCTTTGATTTTGCTTTCTGCTGCAACACAAATTTAAAATGCTGTTGACAAAACTTCTTTTTGGTAAAATATTAAAGACATGACAGTGTTTATGGCAAGTGTAAACTGCTAAATTGTAAACCCTGAAAATTTTCTAGTTACCTGTTTTCTCACTGCTAGAAGCATGAGATTTAGTAGAAGAAACTGTAATCCATGGACTAGGATTATTTTTTTCCATCTCTTCCTCTTAATGTTTAAAACTTGATTGTAATTCTCCATCAATACACTCTCTTCATACCTATTTGCGGTGCTTGAATAAGAAAACTGCAAAAATTCTGCCATAGCTAAAGATTTAAATTTGACAGAAAGATTCAATCAAAGATGTGGGAAAAAAAATGATTTTCTTTGTAATATTTTTTATCTTGGTTATTATACTCTTGGTTTTCTCTGCAGGCAGGTGATGCACTATCTAATACAATGAAAATTCCATTTTCAAAATCAATACCTATGATCATAATCCTGTAACTATGCAAGATATTAACTAGGGTCATTGCAGAATAAGAAACTGAGTTTGACACATAAAGGACTTTAAAAAATCTCTATACTGTCATACTTAATCTCTCTAACTGCTAGACAACTGAAAGTATGGTCAGGTCATTTACTGATATTAGTACATCTGCTGTACTTCTTTACAGAACTCTTGACTGCATGAACATGTCAACTGATGTTTTCTTAATAAAAGACTGAAATGTGTTTGTGATATGACTAAGCCCAGATAACCAGCTCTTTATCGGGAAAACTTTCCCTTGCAGAAGGGAACTGGAAAAGGAATTGCTACCCCTGATTTTTCCAGAATGCTCCAACCATCCTTCTGCTTTCTAAGAGGTACATGATCCTTTATACCTTCAAAATAAGGAAAAAAGCTTCACATTTCTTTCTGTGATATGTGACTGACTCCACACATATAACACAATGACTTATTTTTGCTTTCACAAATCTCTGATTTTGAGAAAACACAAGGTTCCTTACTGAGTTAGTGTTCCCTGCTTCTACTACTAGACTCTATTTAGAATAAGTACATTTTTTAACATGAAAATTTATATTACAGAATAATTAGTGATACCGTCTTTAATGAATAATCAGTAGGAAAGACAGAGATTACAATCTATAATGTAGGGGGATCACTGTCATTACTTGTTCGTCATTATCCAAGCCAGAAGATAGATCTAGTGTATTTGATGTTCAACTGCTGCATGCCACCCTACCTCCTACAGAAGTCTGGCAGGAAATGTGCTACAGAAGTATTTAGGAGCAGTTAACACTCCAATGTGGCAGTGGTGCCCGTGTGAAGAAAATGTTAAATTTAGCTTTTTAAAATAAAAATGCTTACGTTGCAGTGCAGATATACAAAGACGTGAAGAAAAAGTAGAAAAAGTGCTCAGAAAGTAACATCTGTTTAGGAAGATTCTTTCACCAACATAGTACTATATTGACTAGTAACGGACACAGAAAGGGGGAAGCCAAGAGGAAAGGCTTTGGAAAATCCTCCAAAACTCTCTTGTTGCTCAAGATCTATACATTAAAGGTTATCTTTGGAGTTTCCTTTCTCTTTTGCTTCAAGTGCAGGGATAAAGTAACTGAAATGTAAGTATATCTAGTCTGAATCACCGAAATTTTCATTATTTAAAAAAAAAAAACTGTTCTAGAGAGCATAAAGAATAATTTGTTCTTTAAAATTTCAGTAGGAGTGGGTAAACTCAGGCATAACCTGATCTGGAAACTTACCTAGGACTAATGCTAGGACTAATGCTAAAGAACACAAAACTTCCATTTTACATCTTACCTCAATTACAGCCTTTCAGTAGACTGTTAAGTATATGCTGAAGCAGTTGTTTGTGCAATGATGTAGAGGTGATCCTGCCACCTCGTGAACTGCCAGAAAAAATCCAGAATTCAATATCTTAACTAAGAGCGGACTCAGCTCAACCTGCTTGTTTCAATTTACTGAGTCCTTGGTTAACTGCTGCCTGAGACACTGCGAGTAAGGATGAGTTGCAACCCCATACAGAGATTTACGCTTTCCAGGTGCTGTGCCACTTGATATAATATACTTAAAATGTAATATATTTGTATAGTCTTTTATAGAAATTTGTATATGTGATAGTTCTTAAAAAAGCAAAACTTCTTTGTCATATGAATGCACCTGGATTCCTACAGGCTGATTTACTGATTTTCTGAGCCAACAGTATAGGCTAGAAGAGGGCATTATCTACTCTCATTCTGCAGCATTGGTTTTTGCTCTCTTTCCATACTTTTCCAATCAATACTGTCAGTCCTACATCTTTCAGTAAATTAGTGCCCTGTGTATGCAGGAAATAGTGGGAAAGGGAAAAGGATGAGGTGCAGGAATTGATCTCAGAGGGGTCAGTGCTTCTGCCTTGCTCCTCATGCAGTTCACAGCCACGCATCTGGCGTTAGCTAACATTACAGATTGTTTTGCAGCTTGAGTGACAACTCTTCCAGTTCAATTTGAGCATCCGATATAATACCACGCTGATGCCAGGCAACGTGTTACAGTGTGTCATACCTTGCACTTCCTTTGGATCGGTTTCTGCTTCTCTGGAATGTCTTAGTGAAGTGGAGCCGTTGTTTCAGAGGGTAAGATTTGACAAAATGCTTGATGCTGGATGCAAGTGCTCAAAATGTGGCTTACACAGGTCAAGGGGGCACTTAATGCTGCGCCACGTTTTTGTAGTTTGTGGAGGATGTAAGGGGAAATACAGACTGTTCCACATGATTCCCAGTGCAGACTATAGCCTGTGATCAGTGTCACAGTACATAATCAGCTGAAGCTGTTTTTCCAGGCACTGTGCTGCAGTCCCAGTTCTGTCTTCTACTGACTTGGAAGCCAGTATTAGGGAAATCATGGTGTCTCATTGTGACTAAAAAGGTTTTTAAAGTGGTCACAGCAGCAGTATGCAGTGTTTTGACTGAGTGAAGTTATCACCATGCAGGATCCCTGGGGTATAATGAAATTGTGCTTTCTTGCTTGAAGCAGTCTATTCCTTGATCACATTACTTATCAAAATACTAATTTCAGTAATAGCTTTATTAATTTTTCTTATATTAGAAATGTGGTCACACAATTTTATCTCAAGTCTGGCTAGATAGTAAGGTGTGTTGCATTTACATTTCAAGAACATTTTTCAAAGTCACTGAATGATCATTCTTTCTGTAATCTATAGAGTGTTTTGAAATTTCTCTTACATTTTCATATTTTATTTCCACAACATTTTTGATAGCTCCACTGATGCAATTTTTCAGCCACTTTGCATGCCTGACTTTTTCAAACAGTGCTTTTTTAGTGGCAGCTGCTGATTAGCTCTTAAGTCCCTGAAAAATCCTGTTGCCATTTGCAAAACAAATAAGTAACTTGCTTAAACACACTCAGTAGTAAACTTTTTATGAACAAAACACAGCAGCCCAATTTACCTTCCATTACAATGTCATTTGCATTTGTTTAGATTTTCATTGCATTATGAAATGATCAAACAAGGTTTGCCAGTTTTCTCATCTTCAGCATCATGATCTTCATGTTCATCATCCAGCAGTTTAAACATAAGCTTGCATTTCTCATTAGTGTCATGGTTCTGATCACCCACAGCTCCATCAGCTGCAGTTGATGGTGATGTTAGCTGTGCTACAGTTGGTACATTTAACTCTTTATAAACTACATAAATTTGACAGAATTAACATAATTGAATAGGTGTTGACAGTATTTTAAAATGATTCTGACTCTGCAAACTCCTTCAAGGAAACAATGCTCAGGAAATGAGCTTAATGGTGGTGTACACCTGACAACAGGGAAAAGTTGAATTAATTGCCAGCTAACAGGTCTACATGGCCTTGGTCAACTCCTTAAGGTGGTCTATTTGATTTTATCTGAAGGGTTTTCATATTCCAATTACCTAAAAAGTTTGTGCAGGATGAGCTTACACCTCTTGGCTGACGCTGAACAAGCCAGAAAAAAATCTGCTGGTTGTATAATTAATGCTTACAACACAAACACACAGCTTCCTGATCCTGAAGGCGTTGGTGCTGTTTACCTTCAAAAAGTGTTATCCTGGAAACTAAGACAGATTATGGGAATCTGCATGGTTAACTTTCTGTCTGTGCACAATCTGATCTTTTTTCCCCTTACATGCATAACCTTGAGCATTAAAACCACAGGGCATGTATTTACAAAATTTACAAAAATGAACCATATTTAGCGTATTTAGAAAGCCTGTCCTAAAATCACGAATTTCCTCCAACAACTCCAGCCTGCCAGGGTATCTGGGAGTGCAGTGAAGTTCCTCACCAATTCTGGGCCTCTTTTACTGTCAGGAGCTAGGCATCACTTGTTGAAAATCCGAATTATCTCTCATAAGAGCTACCTGAGTAAGCATACAACTTAAGTCATGAAGTACTGAGTAGCATGTAATATTAAGGTTACAGAATCATCAAACCACATAATGGCTTAGTTTGGAAGGGATCTTAAAACCTTACAGTTTCAAGAGGCTGCTACAGGCAGAGTTGCTGTGACAATGTTCTACCCCCGAAATTCCTCCTTTGGTCTGGCCCTTAGACCTCACTCAGGCAGACAATAAGTGCAGCACTGGTTACAATCCAGGCCTTGCTGAGGCAGATTAACAACCACAGATCTGTCTCAAACCAGGTTCTGAAAGAAATCATGGCAGACACCTGGTATAACAGCTGAGAGCCAATTGAGCATGTGCCAAAAACTATGGCTATGAGTCGATGATCTTACCCATAAATAGTGAGCAGCCAAGGAGCCTCTAGAGCTCTCCTGCATGGCAGCTGGCTGCAGGACAGGATGTCTCCTTGAGAAGGGGATGCCTCACAAGGTTACTCCAGTGCAGAGATCCCTTACATTTTGATATCAAGACTCCTTGCTGATAAAGATCTTTGTTAAGTGACTAATAGTTTGTTAAACTTTGTTAGCTTCACTAAGACTGTATCTTAGATTGATTGTGCATATATGATCCTCTAGAAGTAAACCATTGACCAAGTCTGAGACTAGGAGTGGATTCAGGCTCTTTACCTCTGTGGTTAGAAAGCAGACTCATGACTCAGCAAATCCTATATTAATGTGTTTTAACCCTGTCTTCTATCCTGTAAAAAATCAAGCATACCTTGCAATCTCAAATTTTGTTAAACAGCTATCTTATTTATGATTAAGCTATTTAAAATCACTACATTAATAAATATCCTCCTGCTTCTCTCTTGCTGCTTAAGTGCAGTTTCCATCTGCAACAGTTGCCGCCCGTCAAATCAGGCTGCCCAGGGCCCCATCCAACCTAGCCTTGAACACCTCTAGAAATGGGGCATCCACAGTTTCTGTGGGCAAACTGATTCAGTGCTTCACCAATTTCTGAGTAAAAATTTTCTCCTAATCTAAATCTCCCCTCTTTCCATTTAAAACCTCTTCTCCTTGTTCTATCACCATATTCCCTGATAAGGGAGTCCCTTCTTACCTTTCTTGGAGGCCCTATGTAGGGGTTTGGTTAGGTGGGACAAAAGCAGGACATGGCAAACTGCAGCCTTATTTGCCTAACTGAGCAAGTGGAATATGTTTCAAATCCAGATGTCTCATATTGTCCCTACCAGCTTGGGATGCACAGCTTGAAATTATTCCTTGAAAGGAAATGCCTATGGACTTGCTTTTTAGCTTTCCAGAGAGTGTCGTGTCCATCAGTAGTATAGTATTTTTGGAGGGACATGCGTTCTTTTCCTCTTGTAGTATTTTGCAGAGGAAATCTTTTCTGCTAGTAGATCAGTTCAAGGACACATAAAAGACTTTTGTTTGTTTTGTAGCCTGGAAATTAAATTATGAGATGTTTAGACCTTTTTTTTTTATCTTCCAGAAATATTTTATGAATTACAAGATTCTTAGCGTTATAGCTGTTCAAATATCTAAATTATAATTAAGTGCTGATCTGGCTCACTGTTTTTGTTTATATAGAGTTATTTGACTAGAGTTGGACACATGTCACTACAGACATTGATTTATGCTCTAATCAAGCATTTAAATCAATTTATTCAAAGTATTAAATGTAGAATGCCCATCTCTGTTTAATACGTTGCTAAGACTACATCTTGCAGTTTCCAAACCAGGAGACTGAACACTTATTAGAATCATAGAATTGTGAGAAAACGTAAAATGTCTTTGCAGGGACCACCCCCAAGCGCCTATATTTTTCCAACCCTCTCCAAAAGACCCTAAAAATCCTAAAATCCCTAAAATGTCTCCCCCAGGACCCTAAAAGGCCCTCAAAAGCCCCCCCCCACCTCCCATGTTAGAGAATGTAAGTTTTTTTTTTAGGGATACGTGCTGTTCTGCTCTTTAAGATTGTAGGAGAAGGATTTGTTTCTGGAAGAGTGTGCTGTACCTTGTTTAATATACTGTGTGACGGGATGATGCAAAACAGAACACTGTGACCAAGAAGGCATCTGTGGCAAGTTTAAACACAGCATATCTCTCATCAAAACAGTGTATAGTTTTGGCTAATTCTTAAGAACAAGGACTGAGAGTCAGTACTTCTGAAGGGCACCAGCTAACTGACCCTGTGGCCTGAATCTGGACTAGGTTACCTATAAAAAAGAACAATGCTTAAACTTACCATGAAAGAGAGACATTAAACAAAGAAGGGAAGAGAATGGGGGAGAGTTAGCCAAATAGTAACCAGGTATGGGTCATTCAGCAGTATCGGATAGGTTGTAGGCTGTAGGGCCTGAAGTATTCAACCAATGAGGAACCAGGGCAGGGGGCATCGCAGTCAGGTGTAGAAAATAAAAGCTGCTGTGCATTTCACCCTGGTGTGCCTACCTGCTAGGTCATCTGCTTTGTAAAGTGTCAGTAAAGGGCAATTCATCTAATACTCTGCCTGAGCCTAAGTCACTGGCCATCGACCACTGATTACAGAATCATAGTGTCATTAAAGTTGAAAAACAGCTCAAAGATAATCTAGTCCAGTCATTGGCCCATCACCACCATGCCCACTGAACCACATCCCTAAGTTTCTCGAACATCTCCAGGGACAGTGACTCCACCACTTCCTTAGGCAGTCTGTTCTAATGCTTGACCACTCTTCCTGAGAAAAAATGCTTCCTAATATCCAGTATAACCTCCCTTGATGGAACTTAAGGCCATTAGCTCTCATACTATCACCGTTATCGTCACCTGGGAGAAGAGACCAACCCCCCACATCACCATGACCTCCTTTCAGGGAGCTGTAGAGAGCAATAAGGTGTCCCCTGAGCCTTCTCCTCTCCAGATTAAATAACCTCAGTTCCCTCAGCTGTTCTTCATAAGACTTGTGCTCCAGATCCTTCACCAGCTTCATTGCCCTTATCTGGATATTTCTTAGTTTCCAGCTGGGACAAAAGTTGTCTTTCTCATAGTATCTGGCATGAGGCTATGTTTTGATTCCAGAAGGAGTAAACAAAAGTGATAACACGCCAATTGTTTATACTTGTTGCCTGGTAGCATTGAAGAGAGCCAAGAACATTTCAGTCTCTCAGCTTGTATCACTCAGCCAGTGAAGGGTATGAGGTGGCAGAGGGAGCTGGGAGGTGACAGGACCAGGGCAGCTGACCCAAACTGACTAAAGGGATATTCCACGCAATATAACATCATGTAAATATAAGGGGAGGATAGCTGGGGTGCCTCTGCTTGGGGCTTGGCTGGGCACTGGTTAATGGGGGGATGAGCAAATGACTGTGTGGTACTTAGCTATCTACTGGGCCAAACCGCAACAGTCCTTTTGTCCTCTTCGTTGTAGTGAGGGACCCAAAACTGAACACAGTATGGCACTAAAGGTGAAGCCTTACAGTGCCAAGCACACAGAGACAATCACTTCTCTAGGATCACACTATAACAGACATTACATTACGCTAGATTTTAGTTTACTTTAGTACATTTGTATCAGGATATGCTTCTTCCAGTACTTTTCCGGGTTTCTAGGCAGGAGCAACTGGGCTAGCTGAGCAGCCACTGGTAATGCAATGGTGTGGGTTGGCTGTGCAAGCTGGTTCAACTGGTCAGAGCTGAGAAGGACAAGGTGGTCAGTGAGGTGCAGAAAGGGTGTGTGTGGATCTGGGGAAACTTCTTGAAAACCGTGATGGAATCATGAGATAGCTCTTAATGCATAAAGTTTGAGGAAATGCTGAAGCAGCTGTTAACACTGTTTGAGAACAGTTTGTGATGAAAATCAAAAGATAAGGATGAACTTTTCAGACAAGTGTCAGCTAAAAGCCAGCAAAGACAGGTGATGCTTCTTGCCCTTGTAAAACAACCTGAAAGAATATCCTATTTAAAAGATTTCTAGCATAACTGAAACAATATTGAAATGCCTCCAGTCAAATTAGTCAATAAGATATAATTAACATTGGAATGCTCCCACTGTCTGCCAACCCAATTATTAACTCTGTTTTGCAATAATAGAGGAAGAGTTTTGCAGCAAACAACAGTATAAGATACAGGAATTAGATAAATTACTAAGATCAAGCACCTTCACCTTTTCCAGAATATGGGTATCTCCCTGGGGACTTCCTGTCCCACTTAATTGCTTTAAAAAACACATTCAAAAAGGGACTGATAACTACAGTCTCAGCAAGGTAACTTTACCTTGCAGTTGAAGAACTGATAACATCAGATACTGGGGGGAGATAAAGCCTTTCTAATTGCAAAGATTGCTCCAAAAGTAATGGTCCCATTTATTTCCATTGAAACTACAACAAATATCACAAGAACATCATTTGATAGAACAAATTCTCAGCTATAAAACTACTGTTCAATACAGTCACTGCCATTAACTATGCATTTTTTGGCAGTGATGAACAAGAGCCTGCACGCTTCCATGCAGGAAGAGATGCCATCCAGAGGGACCTTGATGAACTCAAAAGGTGGGCCCATGTGAACCTAATGAGGTTCAACATAGCAAAGTGCAAGGTCTTGCACTTGAGTTGAAGTGATCCCAGATATGTATACAGACTGGGAGAAGAGATCCTTGTGAGCAGCCCAGCTGAGAAAGACTGGGGATCCTGATGGATGAAAAACTGAATATGAGCCAGCAGTGTGCTGTTGCAGCTCAATGGGCCAACAGTATCCTGGGCTTCATCAGGAGAGGGATGGCCAGCAGGGACAAGGAAGTGATTGTTCCTCTCTACTCTGCCGTCATGAGGCCCCATTTGTGTCCAGGTCTGAGTCCCCCAGTACAGGAAAGACATGGAACTGTTGGAGAGGGTTCAGAGGAGGGCCACAAAGGTGATCAGAGGGCTGGAGCACCTTCCCTATGAGGACAGACTGAGGGAGCTGGGCTTGTTCAGCCTGGAGAAGAGAAAGCTGCAGGCAGACCTCATAGCAGCCTTCCAGTATTTAAAAGGAGATTATAAACAGGAGGGGAACCAACTTTTCAAAAGGGTACACAGTGATAGGACAAGGGGGAATGGTTTTAAGCTGACACAGGGAAGGTTTAGATTAGACATCAGGGGGAAGTTCTTTGCCGAGAGAGTGGTGAGGTGCTGGCACAGGCTGCCCAGAGAGGTTGTGGGTGCTCCGACCCTGGACGTGTTCAAGAAGAGGTTGAATGGGGTCCTGGGTAACCTGATCTAGTACCAGATCTGGAGGTTGGTGGCCCTGCCTGTGGCAGGGAGGTTGGAACCTGATGATCCTTGGGGTCCCTTCCAACCCAGGCCATTCTGGTTCTGTGATTCTATGATTCTATGTGCTAGTGAAAATCTGCACCAGCAGAGTTGACCTACAGTCACCACTGCTGAATTGCACAACCACCACCTCACTGTGCTCACATCCACTGTTTGGTCTCCAGAAACGCTCAGCAAGTGTTAATGAATGTCAGTGGGCATCATATTTTCTGCATGGAGGAATTCAGACGTACTCCTTTGCTTCATCCACACTCTCACGTCAGACACCATTGTGTCAGAGTGCCTCTCTGCTGCCATCTGTCACATGGCAACAAAATGGAATGAAATATTGGTGAGAAGGTTCAACCTGTACTGCCATACCACCAACATCTGCCTCTGACCAACATGATAAAATAGGAGGCATTACCTTTGGATCATCCTTGTGCATGTGTGTAAATAAATATATATTTAAAAAGGAGAAAAATCAGATTATTATGCTAAATCATGGATATTTCTTCTCAATGGAAGTGAATATGTCAAATCTGCTTTCACAGAGATCTCTAAACATTTTCAAGAACTCACTTCCTATAAGAACTGCTGCAATTTTTCTACAAATCTTCTCAGCCAGAGAATCTCAGGTGAGAAACACAGCAATTCTAACTATCCTATATCTTTAAAGCTACTGCTTAGCTTATTTGGCCATCTTTACTTTGTCCTGATCAATGTAAGCCTAACTCATAGGACACGGCCATGAGGGCTGCTGTCATCTGCAGGTGATTACTTTTGATTCTATTGCAAATGTTCATACTGGTTTTAGATGTATGTTATTCAAATCGTGTGAGCTCTATAGTCAAGTGTTTCTATTATAATAAGCCATTTCTAGGTGAGTATCATAACAGCACTGTCTACAGCAACTGTTTTACATTGTGCTACCATCCTGCTGAGGAGTTCATTTCTGATGCTAACCACTCTGACAGTATCCCAACAATTATTTTTTGAGATTTTTCTGTGAGTATCTTTCTTCATTACTCCATTTCAACTTCACTTTCCTTAATCCATGGTTTTATCTTTATAGGTGCACACACATTATTTTTCCAGTCCAGCAATTACTTTTCTTCTCAAAGCAAGTCTAAGGTTGGTTCAGCAAGTTCAGATTATAAAATGTTTTATGGACTCACTTTTGAAAACACACATGAAAGAAAGAAAGAAAGGAAAGAAAGAAAGGAAAGAAAGAAAGGAAAGAAAGGAAGGAAAGGAAGGAAAGGAAGGGAAAGAAGGAAGAGAAGGAAAGAAAAGAGGAAGGGAGGAAGGAAGGAAG
>WBMW01000575.1:93050-104694 GCA_013396635.1 Penelope pileata | reverse complement strand
GGACGGACGGACGGACGGACGGACGGACGGAAGGAAGGAAGGAAGGAAGGAAGGAAGGAAGGAAGGAAGGAAGGAAGGAAGGAAGGAAGGAAGAACTGCAAGAGGCATGTATTTGAAGGTGGAAAACATTTCTGAACATGCTGAGTGGTGCTTGTGGGGCAGTCAAGAGTAAGAAGGAAGGTGAAGTTGTGTTAGGAGCAGAGTTCTGCAATTCCCGCTAGAGTTGGGCTCATTTGGGTCCTGAGATGGACAGAGATAGTGGGGTCTTGAACCATGGAGCTACAAATAAGGATTGGATCAACACAAGTAAGAGAATTGGGGCTGATCTCCAGCGGCCAAGGGACCTGAGTGTGAGCAGTGCATCTTGACTGTTGTCCATGTGCACAGTCTACTCTTGGGTCCAAGTTTGGGTGTGAGTCTTCATAAGACATGAGTGAGAAGGTATCTGTTTAGGTCTATTTTGAAGGTTCATCCAGGAAGTGGGAGAGCCACAGCTGCTGCATGAATCCATCCAGTCGTGAGTTTGGGCTTTTTTGCAGAAGGAGAGTCATGAGAAGCAGATGTGGCACTGCACCTTCTCATCAGCACCTCATCAAAATAATGTTCTCTAAACAGAAGATATAACAGCGCTGGTTTTGCCGAAAGTGTGCAGTCCATCCATGTGTATGTTCCCTGGATTTCAGAAGGAAAGCTGTTTTTGATGGTCTGTTTTCTGGCTGTGTAGGTTTGTAGGGTGTAAAAGATTGTTTTTCAGGTAACGCTGTGTATATTCCCTGTGGGTTATGCACATCTAACATTAGCATTTTGTTTATTTGATTAATTATTTGACTCTTTCTCCTAAAATTCTTGTACTAAGGCAGGGAGTGGCCCTTAAAGTAATTTCTAGCCTAGAATCTGTGAATAGCCTCCTGAGGTGCCTTAGCTTCATATTGAATTTGAAATACTGGTACAAATGCCCCTTCATCTTCTATACTAGTTCTGTAGTAGAACTCTCAATATTTTCCTAAAATCTGAGGTTTAGAGGTCCCATACGCATATGTTGAATTGTCTATGACTCTCAATGAGGCAAATCTCAGTGGTCATTTCAGACAGCTGCTACACTGCAAGTATGTTCATATTCTCAATCTTAAAACACTTCAAGAAATTAATACTTTGATGCAATGCAGTACACTGCCAATATCTGACAGGTCCCAAGCTCAGAAAAGTCTGTTTCTGATTTGTACATCTAAGAGAGACAAGCCAGTGTGCAAAACTTTGAATTCTGACCCTTGAACAGTCAACTTGGATATTGTATTAGTGTTCAATACACTTTATGCAAATTTATCTTTTTCTAAACCAATCCAATATAAATTTGCCAAAGCTTACTTTCTAATCATGATGGATATATTCTAATTAGGAAAACTGACTTGTATCCCAAGTGACATAAATTAAAAACTTAAGGATAAATACACACCTAATTGACTGGTGGCATGCTGAGGATATTTGGTTTGCAGATGAGAATGTTAGTGAAGATTATTTGGCAGAAGGCAATGTGAAAATATATTATTGTGACTTGAATTGCATTTTACCCTGCAAAGATGCATTTTTTAATATAAGTGGCAATCGAGTAGACTGAAGCATTACCAGGTTGTTAATATTTTCTGTATGCTGTTTGTTATGAAACTACTTTTGACATACATCACATAATGTTTCCTGTTGATTGATCTAATTATGTACACATACTTTTATCAGAGCTTTGTGAGCCTGGAGATACCCATGTTTGCTTAATGTTCTACAAGCACAATTCAAAACCCTCCAGGCTCACCAGGCCTGTTTCCATAATCCTTAATTGCGAAAAGTAAGCCTTAAGTGTTTTGAAATGCCATGCTGAAATTGTGCTCAGGGGCTGGTAACCCTAACCAACAAACTCCCTGTTTGCCTGCAAACAATAATACATAACTTCCACCACCCATTGCCCCTACAGATATTTGGCTGCTAGTTTAAAAATATGCAGCCAGAACACAATTAATCTATATAAAGTTTATTTTGAATAGTGAAAGTACAAAACCTTGATCTTATTTTATAAAACATAAGAGCAAAGTCTTAATTATTTATAATTCTTTGAGGACAAATATTGTTTTTCTGTTTCCTCTCAAATAATGGTTTATGTTAATTGCTTCTTCAATATCTGAGGAAAATTGTTGTGGAAAAAAACAGCTGTATGAATATACAATTACACTTGGTTTCATCAGATACAACAATAGGAATAAGATTATGATCACCCCTATCTGATTTGTTCATCCACTTCACTTCCCTTCTGAATTCTGCACATCACAGAAAGGTGTACTAGCAGCTTTAAGTAATGCTGTTGCACTACAAGAAATGAATTCCCACATACCTTCATGCTTTTCTTGTGTTTTTGTCCTGTCAAACATCTTGGAAGCTCTGACCATTGCTTTCTATTCATCCCACCGCTGACTGGCAGAATGGATTTCTGAGTGTCTAAGGAAGTGATAATCATTTAAAAGATAAAAACTGGAGAGTAGGTTAATGGAAAACGGGTAGGGTATGAGGATGCTTATGCTTTTTCTATATTCTTTCATGATTTTTGTTGATTTATGTTTACCTCAGAATGGTGATGGCACATGCTGAGTAAGTGGGAGAAGTATATTAAAGAGTGCTTTCTTCAAGGTGCAGGCAGTTTGTTTGGAGGAAGGAACCTCAGAGGAACTTCTGAACCTCAGCTGGGCAAATACATTCTGAGCTGTGTGAGCTACAGCAATCTGGAAACAGACGTTTACACAGTGAGCTGCAAGCTGGCAAAGCTGCTGGCAGAGCTAAATTTGGAGGATTCAAGGCTAGTAGAGGAAGCGCTACTCAGGAAATTGTTATTTGGTAGGCTACAGTAAATTTTATGTAAAATGATAAAGATGTTGCCCTAAGCATTAAGGAAAACATGAAGCCAAAATATTAATGCAAGAATTCAAGGTGTTCGTAACTTTCAAAGTGGTCTTGTTAGGACAAAAGCATTTTAATCACATTTTGTATTAGATTTTTTCTAAGTTACTTTTGGTCAGTCTCTTAAAATTTATTGTAATAATCTATTTGCCATTTATTTATACTCATTTTTTTTTATTTCTATGCACAGAATATGGTTCTTTTAAACTTGTTTTGCAATGTTATCTACACTGATGTCATCTTTATGCGTATTTTGAAGTTGTGCTGAAATTTGTTCAGCAGCTGTAACAAGATTTCTTAGATGCAGAAGTGCGACTACTTATGGAATATGCAAAAGTGGTGATAAAGTAGGTAAGAAATGTGAAATACTTTGCAGCCTTGATGAAAGGAAGACAGATGAGAAAGATGGCTTTAAATTTTTTTCCACTAGATAACCTCTAGCGACCACCTCACTGACATTTGTATTTTTGCTGCGGTGTTTCACAAAATCTGAGCTGGAACATAACTTTTATAACTACACACATCAGCCAAGAGGTTGGACAAGATCAGGGAAACTTTAAGTTCAAATGCTGACTATGTCTATAAAATTTGTTTCAATATGTCCCTTTTCTGAACCACTAACTGCAAGTCACCCTGGCAAGAAGTTGTAACTGAAGTTTAGGCTAAGTACAGCTGTGTCAGGGTGAAATGCCTGTTTGGGAGACATGGACACTGCAATGGTGTGCAGTTAACATCATCAGGATGCATAACTCTTCTATAAGACTCATAAGCTAGCCAGTGAATTGCAAATGTTTCTTTTAATAATCATCTACTATCTAATAACCTGCTGTAAGGGATGGAGTCTCTTGTAAATGTATCTAAAGTATATATATGGCTCTTGATTCTGCAGACATTGGCTAACTTCCTTGCACCCCCAGGAAACGTGGTGCACTTTTCTGAAGGATGTACATTTTTTATTAATACATCTGTGATTCCAGAGACTTTCCTAAACACAAGTGAAATGTCTCCCTCCAAACAGCTATGGTTCTCTGCCACTATAGTGCATTGTAAAGGTGATGCTGGAAAAAAAAATCATCTCCCTTTTCTGTCTGTGACGTACTCTACTTTCATACGCTGGGTGCATAATACAAACAAATAAAATACATGAAATATTCTGAAATGATTACTGAGTGAGCCTTCTCTCACAGGTCTTTATCTCTTGTAAATACCGGTTACAATGGCTAGACAAATGGTGGTGTGTGTATAGTTATACACACACCTTCTTATATCTATAATACAAGTTTTGTATTCTTCTTATATCTATAATACAAGTTTATAATGGAGGCAATGTCATATAGTATTTAACTCTGACATTTAGTGTTTGCCCTAGTAGATGGTCTTCCTTTTACTTAAGTGCCATTACTTTTATGTAGTCCATTTTCATTGCATTTAGTCCCATTTTAGTAATAATGCTTGCATGATTTACCAGGCAAATGCAATCTTTGCCCTGAATGGCACAGTGCAAGAAAAAATGGAAGCTGTTAAGAGGCTGAATGGCAAAAGAGTATTATTGACCTATGCTGGCAGCCATGTGTTTCAATTATTTTCAAGAATCCATTTGTCAAATAAGTGAAGCGATGTGGGACGTCAAGTTCAAGCTGGGGTTAGTGCCTTTCTACATCTGATATGATGTATCTTCTGTAGTCATTTAATTGAATTACCCAATTTATTTTTCAAGCAACAATGCTCTACCAAGAGCCATGACATTAAACAATTAAATACGAGTTTAAAAGTCTGCATTTTGTGTAGTTCATCATTTCTCTGCAGCAGAATCAGCCCAGGGCTGTGCAGCACTCCGGTACAGTGAAAGCTCAGCACCTCAGGGAATACCCCCCATCCTGTCCCAGACAGCAAGAGTTTGAGGGTAGCATGCGTCCAGAACATGTATGTCTATTCCCTGGCCAGTGCTCATCATGGAAATGAGAAGATGGAATTATTGTTAACTCTTGTGTGCATGGGTGCCCAAGAGCTTCCGGGCTCCTAAGTTGTAGAAACTCGGAGAAGGCACTAAAATTAAGAACTTATGAACAAGAAATTCAGGGGAAAGCCGAGATGAGATTTAAATGACAAAACTTCCACAAACTTTTGAATCTGAAAGAACTCAAACAGCCAGTTGGATTGTTGGCTGTGAGATTTGTGTTTTTATTTATTAACACTGTGTTAGAATTTTTTTATCTGTGCTGAATGTATAATTATATATATTATAATATACATGTATAATATATAATATATAGTATATAGCATATAGTTTACTTGAGTGTTCATACTGCTAAAGTGTAGCAGTTTATTTCTATATTCTTCTACAGATATTTCAAATGTTTATTTTTGATTAAAAATTAACATTGAATACATGAGAGTTTTGTTTTCCTTCATGTTTTCTTGCTGTTATTGGAAATTAATGGAAACAAGATTTTTAAAATACTACAGATTTTTTTAATATATAAAGGTATATGTTTGATATGAGAAGAATAATTACTGAAACAGAGAGAACAGTAACAACTTTTTTTTTTCAATTAACATTCAACAATTAAATTTTAATATGGTCAGGGAATTGTTCAGAGCCTTTTGTATGGGCATACTGCACCTTTAATTATCTGCCCTCTAGTGCCAAGCCTTTTCTTTGAGTGCTTCCATAAAAGCTTATTGCAGCTAGTTATTGAGCAAATTAGTACTTGAGTTTTGGTGAAAAATGTCTTTATTAGTCCTAAAACCAGAGTCACTGTGCATTCCCAGAAGGCGTGATTTTGTTTGATGAATAAATCTAGTAATTATCCTGCTGTTAGGGCTGTACCGCAAATGTCATAAGCAGATAAACAGAGGGAGTAAGCCTTCCGTAAATTCTCTAATTATCTGTGTTGGACTACTTATTGCCTGCAGATGATTTATGAGCATATTGATATATCCTTAAGAATTTTCATTTGAGTTCACAGATGCAAATATTTAAGGCAGTATTCATTTGTGAAAGAAAGTGGCAGGTCAGGGTCATCTGATTACAAAACTTGTGCCTATGTTCATGTTATAGAAGAAGACAGGTATAATCTGTTTGACTAGGCTACCTCCTTTGACATCTTTAGCATTTCTTTCAGTTCTTAGTATAATTTTCCCAGTTTTCCATAAATCTCTCAGATATCAGGGCTTTGATCTCCTCAGATTAAAATTGAGATGATTTTCAGATTGATTTCCATTGCCCAATGTGTATGTTTACCTAGAGAACTAACCTTGAAGATTCCTGGCTAGTAATGGTGAAGACAGTCTTTGTCGTCAGCTTAAGATGTCTGCTTAAATGTTGAGGGCATGTTTTTGTATCGCACTGTAATCAGTGTTGTATTCCTGTAGAACGTATCAGGAGTAGGAAGTTCACATTCCTGGAGAACAAAGAACGTATAGTGACCTTTGTAGAGAAGCATAGAGCTGTAAAAGTTTTTAAATAACCAAGAATTCCATATGTGTGAAGGAGTAAGGTACTTTTCTCCAGTTGAAACTGTTAAGGGAAGCTCCTGCTGAATATTCAAACTACAGAGAATTTGCCTCTGGCAGTGAAAAACAGCTGAGTGAAAATGCTGGAAAAGCAGGTGCTATGCAATACGTGTGATACCTTATGTCTAGATGCATCTGGTTTTTGTATGTAGATATTTGCACGCTTTTTTTGCTGTCATATGCCTATTTATCTGATTTATCTGTCTAAGAGTATGCAGATAATTTGGCCTAATGTATTATAGATTTTTGTGGGTGATGTTGCTAGTTCTATTAAAATATTGCTCCAGTGGAACTGATATGATTGTTGGAATGATATGAGGAGTTAAAATCAGTGATAACTGATAAAAGTCTGTATCTAGAAGTGCTTCAACAACTTTCTTGTGTTGTAATAACTATTTCAGTTTGTAAAATATGGTTACTCACGCATAATTAAATGATTTTTATATGAGGTGGAGGAGACTGACATTTGAAAGTTTCTTTTGATGTATTGGACATTGTATCTTTCAGATGAACTGAAGTCATGTAATTTACCTTGGCAGAATGCATTTTTAGATATCCCAGATCTTGCATGAATCTTGAATGTGAATGTGAAAGTGCAGGAACTGGACAGCTTTGATTGACCAGCCACAAAAAATAAGAGCAATGTAAAGAAATAATTTGACCTAGGCATTACCAGTAGATGAGTTGGATACCTGGATTTTACAGTAACTTCTTCTGGGTATAATAATTTCGGCACTTTCAGCACTGTTATGCAAACAACATGTGAATATGACAGAATTTTCCTACTTTTCTTTTCACAGACATATGAACCATGATTTTGTTACCTGGATGAACAACAGTTGCTTTTTTCTGTGCTATTAGAAGATCCTCTTTCATCTGAGTTCTACATTTCCTCAATCTTGCTGCACATCACCTTGTGTTGCTTAGTGTTTCTTGAGAAGTTCACAACCAGGCTATCAGTTTTTATTATATTTATTACCTCCTGGCAGAGGCTTATGACATTCATAAGTGAGAGATGTTTCAGTGAAAATGCCCAAGGAATCTACAAATTTAAAAAAGACTCTTAAAAATTAATTAGAGATTCAATGCTGAAAATCTGTGAAACTGCTGTTAGTTAGTTAAATCTCACACAACATCAGATCACAGGTCAGAACTTTTCATAAGTCATGCTCTAGCAAATCTGTTCATGCAGATGAATCTTATTTCCTTGTGCACGTCACATAAAATGTTATTATTGATTATTTTAACTTGGAAAAAAAATGATTTTTACCTAGGTAATTTTCAGTTCTCTTACATTACATGACTGTATATGTTGATATATATAATGGACATATTGTATAGTAACAATAGTCACTATAATTAGAAATTCTGGAACAATTACTGTATAGTGATTTGGGAACATTGGGGGTCGCTTGCTGTGCTTAATCTGTCAAACATGTAAACTTTCCCACTGTGTACCTTTTTTGTGCTTCAGTTCATTGCAGCGTGTTTTTACAAATATACAAGAGTACACACGTGGACATCCATGTAAGCAGAAATCAAGTCTGTATTCCTGTTCTAGCAAACTTTTGTTGACTCAAATAACAAAAAATAGTACTATGTGATTTGTCTGACCAGTTACAATGTAGTTTGAAAGTCAAATATGAAGGCTTAATACATATAACAGACTATTAATAGACTATAGGTGTTTTGAGAGATTTAGTCAGATAAGTGAAGCATTCAAATATAGCATAAACTCATGAGGGACATATCTGAGCATAACAGCAATCAAAATTAGTTACTTGAAATTACAGTGAATTATTTAATTGGTTGTAAGGGTTGACAGACCTGGTCGGACTCTGAGAGTATTGGTGATCATCTCATTTACTGTCAATAATCACCTGAAGTCCTGCCTGGCTCGCAACGAAGAGGTGAGTCAGATATACAGAAAGACTTAAATCCTCAGCCTCCTAAGTGACTTTTCTCATGGATGAAGGAGGAAGGAAGCCTGTGACACCCAGAGGCTTTATTATTTCTGATTTTTCCACAATTAAAGACCAATGGTTATGTAGCCAAGAGGAATCAGCTGAAATGTGGCGTTGTTATTTGGCATCTGTCACTGTCTTTTATTAGGCATTATACAAAAGCTAGCCTAAATGAATAGCTTTTCCCTTTTATGAGAATTAATAAAACTGGGATGGGCTTACTGAAATTACTTTCGTAAAGGTCAGATAGATATTCTGAAATCTCTCTGGCTTTTTGCAGAAAGATTTGACCATTTCTAAGAAAACAAAGAATATATACAAAAAATGTCCTTTAATTGCATTTTGTATTGAATTGAAAAATTACTTATTATATGTTCTCAGAAAAAAAATCCTGAAAAACAACAGTAATAGTGGCAACAGTATTTATTTACTGGTGGCATTTATTACTCTCTGCTATTCAGCATTGTTTTATTTAAAATCAATTTCTTATATGTGGCTGGGGTAATTATAGTTTAATAGATCAGTTTATGCAAGAGGATTCTTAAACTATCTTAATCTACCCTTCAGTCTTGAAATTTTGTGTTTGGTTCTTAGTAATTTACATGGAAAATGTTATTTTCCAAATAATATTACAGAAATACGGAGTATTTTCAATATGTGTTCTTACGTACACTTATGTATATATATACTCACACATATATTTGTGTTTGATTTTAAAATCAATGAGTGTCATTGAGTCCACTCTTATTTCAAGACTAATTATATACTGACTGTGTATTCGCAGTTAATAAGCTTAGATACTAGGGGAAAAATCAGTGAAAAAGATTACACTACAGATAATTAATAAAAATCAATTAGTTTGTTAATGAGTACTCTGCCAAGGTGGCAGAAATCAGCTGGGGGAAAAAAGCAGCATCCCTGAATAGGACATTTTAGACACGAGTTCTGTTGAGAATTTCAAAGGAAATAACTGTAAGAAACAGCACTACTTGGGTTAAAACTGACTAAATTTCCTCCTGAGGTTGCACCTCCCCTAGCTAATAAATCTAGTAAAAAAAAGTGATTCACCTTTAGTGTATGCTATAAACCATCTTCTGATGCCTTAAGTACATTGCTCACT
Organism: Penelope pileata; assembly: GCA_013396635.1. Lineage (NCBI taxonomy): Eukaryota > Metazoa > Chordata > Aves > Galliformes > Cracidae > Penelope > Penelope pileata. Next base: position 95,157 of record WBMW01000575.1, on the reverse strand, counting down.
GCCCTGTATTAAAAACAAAACCTATAGTTGTAAATGTCAATGACTAGGATTGTTAGAGCACTTGCATCACTTCGCTGTAGTGTAAAAGCTAGAAACACCCATTACCTCTTAGATGACTTTAGGATAACATTTTGCATTCAGATATATAAATGGCATAAAGTCAAACATGATCTGACAGAGAAATGCAAAATGCCTTCCAACAGCCCTTGGACTGAAACAGAAAAGTTCAATGGCAATGCTCATCTGTATACTTTTGTAACACAAAATATACATCGTATTTCTATCACCTTCTCTTCTTTTATCTGTGCTGTATTAAATAGCCTTCAATTTAGTCAGTTATGCAGAATAAAAAATATATGCATGATTTATATGCACATTGTCAGATTTATAATTTGTTTTTGTTACCTTGTGTTGATGTATTGGAAAGAAATATTTCAGTAGGAAGAGAGAGGAAGTAACTTGTATTTGAATGTATATAATGTGAATTTTGCTACTATTTTCAAAAGGACTGGAAAACAACATCACACTGGTGTCACTAAAAGTCAGATTCTCTATATTAGTCAAGAAAGATGTATACCACAGCAAGATAATTTTTTTTTTAATTCTACAAATGTTCATAAACTAGTGCTTCAAGGCATATTTGTAGTATGAACAGAGTGCTGCTATTGTTACATACAGTACAGACATGACATAGAAAATCATAGTACTTTTATAATTTTAAAATTATTAAATTTATCCAGTTTATAAACTTTGCCATGGACTTCAAATTGTGTATTCAGGTGAATTACATGATATCTGAATGATTTAAATTCCTAATGAATTATTTGTGAAAAGTGGTTTGCTTTTTTTTTAAAAAAAGAAAAAAGAAACGACATTGGGGGAGGATTTAAAATTTTCAGACAATTTAATGGCGAGTCAAATGTCTTTTCCTTCTTTTGAGCCAAGAGAAAAACTTAAGAATCCTGTATACTTCCTCCTTTCTGGTTTTCATTATTTCTTTGTACCTTAATTTTTCCTTTTGTAATATGGAAATAGCTATAACTTTCTCTGAAAATCTACCTTTTAAGCACAATTAACATTATTTATCTAATTAAATTTTACTTCAGAGAAATCTTTGTTGACTCAAGCCTGAGTCAAGTCTGGTGAGTTCTTAAATACTATAGTATAGATTCTGTTGTTTTGTATGATCATGAGTTCTTTGACCTTTTAAAAATTACTGTCTATTTAAAAACTTTGGCGTAATGAATAACATATCACAAACATAGTTTCCTCATTACACTGTTTACCATCAAAAGTGTTCTCTTATTGAGCTGTATACAAATAGAAGGTAAAAACTGTCAGAATGTAATCTTTGTGTCATATTTAATATTCAGACTAGGTGCATACTTTTTACAATTTCAGAACAGAAAAGTTCCATATTTACATAATCATCTCAATTTTCATTTTAAACATCTCCATTTAAACAACTTGTGCCAAGCTTATTGCTTTTTCTTGTATAAAACACCATGGAACCAGCAGAGAGCTGTGAATGATGGTGTTCCTGGAATACGTTGTACCTTTAACATTTTTAGTGGTAGAGTTAAATTTTCCATTTTTCACCTTCAGTAATCTAGGAAGAAATGGACTACTTTAATGTGATTCTTGGCACTCATTAACCCTTGATTACCTTCTCCATCAACTAGCAGGAGCAGGCCTTGGCATTTATTAGCTATTGATAACTATCTAAGGCCAGTATGGGACATCACCCCATGTTATTAGATGTTGCCTGCGGAAGCTTCAAGCTGTGGAAATACCTCAGGAGATATCAAGTTGAGAACATGCCACAGAAGGTATACAGCATGGTTAATTTCAAAACTCAAAGTGCTGCTTCCCTGACCATTTACAGTGTCAGATTTATCCAGACTGCTCAATGTTTTTTTTTGTGAAAAAAAACACTGCAGTTTGCAATATTTCCATGCATCACAGAATACGCTCCAAATTCATTAAAGATTATAAACTAACAGTAATGTTATATGGAGAATATTATTTTCTGTGTTCTTATCTGTTGTTTGATAGCCTGTACTGATAGTGCAGTAAACGACTTCTGTTAACAGTGAGAGTATTTGAA
>WBMW01000575.1:58050-88050 GCA_013396635.1 Penelope pileata | reverse complement strand
ATTATATAATGCGAACTTCATTTCAGATTTTTTAATCTGAAGGATGAAAAACAAATAAAGTTATCTAAAGAAATAATTTTCTAGCATGCCCCTTTAAGGCACAAAAGCAGAAATTATATTTTGTCGGATTATGACTGTTCAATCAAATAGACTGAAAAAAAAGTTAATTGCTCTGAATTAAAAAAAATTCTGTTGGATAATGACTTCATTAGCAACAGGAAAACTTTGCTTCTTTTGATATAACACGGCACACCTATAGAACACCCTACAAAGTTTACCTGGAGGAGCTTTTTCTGGGGAAAAGATGCTCAATGGACAGCAGCTGCAGAGGCCTGAGGAAGTGCCAGAGTGTTGGCCATCCCTGGAAGCATTGATTGTAATACTCATGATGGAGCCTTCTGTGAAGTCCCCTGGTGTTTCTGTGCAATGGCCAAGGCAGAACGAGGAATGAACAGTGGTCGTGTCATTCTTCCAGTTTGCAGAATTATCCAAAGCTGACAGTACACAAACAACAGTAGGTTTAAGAATGCTTTCTCAACTGTGTTGAAAATGCTTTAAAAGTAGTCTGAAGTGTAGTGGGTATAACTGGTGAGAAATGGTTTGGACAACAGTAAACTTCAAGGGGAAGCACCTATCTTTAAGTGTTTTTTGTCCAGAAAATGATCACAAATACTATGTCTACATCCGTAGTGGTTGACAGTTGGCTACAAATCTACTCTGTTTCAGAGAAGCTTGTGTGACAGGGGAATGAAGTTTCTGTAATGCAACTTAGTATTACTCGGAACACATTCTTTTCCTTGTAAAACAATTAATAGTTTTTTTCTCAATTTGTAGAATCACAGAACGTCTTGGGTTGAAAGGAACTTTAAAGATCATCTAGTTTCAACCCCTCTGCCGTGAGTAGGGTTGCCACCAACCAATCAGATCAGGCTGCCCAGAGGCTCATCCAGCCTGGCCTTGAACACGTCCAGGAATGGGGCATCCACAGCTTCCCTGAGCAAACTCTGTCAGTGCCTCCCCACCCTCTGAGTAAAAGACTTCCTCCTAATGTTTAATCTAAATCTCTCTTCTTTTAGTTTAAAAGCATTTTCCCTTGTTCTATCCCTATCCGCCTGTGTAAAAAGTCAGTCTCCCTCCTGTTTATAAGCTCCCTTTAAGTACTGGAAGGCTGCAGTGGGGTCTCCCCAGAGTCCCCAGAGTCCCCAGAGTCTTCTTCAAGTTGAACCTCAGCTGCCTCACTCTTTTGTTGCAGGAGAGGCGCTCTACTCCTCTGATCATCTTCATGGCTCTCCTCTGGATACACTCCAACAACTGCACATCTTTCTCGCACTGGGGGCGCTGGGCCTGGACACAGTATTCCAAATCAAGCCTCATGAGGGCACAGCAGAGGGGAACAATTACCTCCCTTTCTGTGCTGGCCAGCCTTCTTTTCATGCATGCTTTCCAAGCTGCAAATGCACACTGTTGACTTGCATTAAGCTTTTCATCCACCAAGACCCCCAAGTCCTTCTCTGCAAGGATGCTCTCAAGGAGTTCTTCTCCCAGTCTGTACTCATATCTGAGATTGCTCCAACTCAAGTGCAACACCTTGCGCTTGTCCTTGTTGAATCTCATTAGGTTCTCGTGGGCTCACTTTTCAAGCTTGTCCAGGTCCCTTTGAACGGCATTCCTTGTTTCTATTGGATTAACTGCACCAGTCATCTTGGTCTCATCAGCAAACTTGATGAGGGTGCACTCTGTCCCATTATTCAGGTCATTGATAAAGATAGTGAAGAGCACCAGTCCCAAGATGGACCCCTGGGGGATTCCACTCATCACCAGCGTCCACCTGGACATAGATCCATTGCCCACAACCCTCTGGCTGCAACCATCCAACCAGTCCTTTATCCATCAAATAGTCAATCCTTCAAATCTGTATCTTTTCAATTTAGAGATGAGAATATGATGGGACCATATTAAAGGCATGGTGAAAGTCCAGGTAGATGAGATCAATTGCCTTCTTTGTCTACTGATGCCATCATTTCATTGTAAAACACCACCATATCTGCCCTTTGTGAAGCTGTGCTGGTTGTCTCAGATCACCTCTTCATCTCGTGTGCTCCTTAACATAACTTCCATGAGGTTCTGTTCCATGGTCTTTGCAGGCACAGACATGAGGCTCACCAGCCTGTAGCTTCCTGGATCTTCCTTTCACCCTTTTTAAAAAATGGTAGTGATGTTTAGCTTTTTCCAGTCACCAGGGACTTCACCTGCCAACCACAACTTTCCGAATATGATGGAAAGTGGCTTGGCAACCACATCAGTCAGTTCCTTCAGGACCCTGTGATGCATTTCATTAAGCCCCATGGACTTGTATATATTCAGTCTCTTTAGGTAGTCATGAACTTGCTGTTTGCTTCCCCCTTATTTATAGGGGAACTGAGGCTCAACACAAAACTAAGCTCTAAACATGATTTCTTAAGTAAACAGTGTGTACAACATAATATCATATGTTCATATCATGCATATGTATTTCCTCAATTATTAGTAAAAATATTATTTTCATTTGATGTCTGAAGGCGCTATTTATTATGTAGCTTGAAGCAAAGTCTAGATTACCACTGAGATGACTGCTGCAGTGCAGAACCTTGAACAAGTTAATTCTTCTGTGCACATCTCTTCTGCTTCTTACGTATTTCTGCTTATTTCTACCCTTTTTTTTTAACTATCAAAACAGAGAAACTCACAATGCTGTGCAACTCATAAATGAAAATATTTTTCAGCCAGATTTTGCAAATTTTTAAACATGTCCAAAGCACCTCAAACACAATGACTCTTTCCTAGACTGCGCTGGCTTTAACTAATTTAACTATCTAGGAGATCAGCTGAGCCCTTGTATCTAGTGGGCTATCTATTCCATCCTTCTTCTTCCGTCAGTGCAAAAAGAATAGACACTATTTAAAACAGTGTACTGAATATGCCCTGTTTGCTAACTGTCCAACCATGCAATGTCTTTCATTACTGAATCTAGTTCCTGGAATGAATATGATAAAAGACATGCTGGCTGATAGGCTTAGATTAACAATGAACCTAGTAATTGTCCGGAAATATATATTTAATTCATAAAAAGTCTTAAATCATGACATAATGATGAGAAGGTTTTTAAAAGAAAATGAAATACTAGTAATCACAAAATAATTGAGAATGTTGGAGCTATTATTTTTCTTGACAGTATAAAACTTTTTACCATTTCTTTGCCAACATGTATAATTATCATTATATTCACATATGTAAAATAAATTAAAATTAATTTACATAGCAATTTTTCTAGAAAGCACCCACAGCTACAGAGCTAGGTCAGAAAAATGAAAATAATGCATTGATGTCTGTCTTTTTATAAGAGAATTAAAATTATTACAGAAAAGGTATAGCACAAAATGTAATAGCACATAAAATAATCAAACATAATAAAATGAAATTAAGGTTTCAGAGATTAATGGTGGCAATTAAAAAAAATCACTATTTCAGATTAGGTTCTAGAGAGTTCTTGGAGTCATGATGTTTGTGATACTTCTAATTGCACTGACAAACAATATATATGCAAAAGAAATTATATGTTAAACTTGTACAGCTTCTGTAACTCTTACCTTGTCCATTGGTCTTTCATTCTTTCAGTATCCAATGTTACCTACAGAGTCATCTTTAAACTAAATCTTCTCTCCTTTCAGAATTTTAAATTGAGACCGCTAAGTAAAAGACATAAATTTGCTCTGTTTAGCAGATTGGATCTACTTTCTTCTCCGATTAGGTATTGGCATTCTGGATATTTAATTTAAAGGCTTAGGTACTCACGCTTCTCTATATGTTATTAGGTGGGTCAAAAAAGGAGCACTCAGAATGGTTTCTCAAATGAGGGGAGATGCAGAAAATATTAGAAATATTTGTCTTCTGGCAGTAACTCTCTCATTTTTTGCCCTAATTCCTAGGGCAACTTGTATACATAAATAATTTTTTGAATTCAGTCTATCTTAGGCTGCGTTTACAGAACAGGATTTCTGCTGTTATGCCTCCTGTTTCCTCTGCTTAAGTACACAACTGTTTTCTCTGACATTTGTGAAAGTGCCTCTTGTGAAATTCACTTTAAGAATCAACTTATTGGATCTAAAGGTGTTGAGCCATGTTTTGTTCTTTGAGCTCTGGAAGCTGTTGGCTCCTAGTTTGATGTCCTGAGTGTGAAGCTTCTGGCAAATTTACATAATTGCTTTCTGCTTCTTTCGTTTGAGTGTTTTATAAGATGTCTGAATCTGGGCTCCACTGAATGATGGGATTTCAACATGGGAGAGTATCAAGTCCAAATCTTTTGAATAGCTTAGTCTCCTTAATAAGATGAATTTCATCTCACTTTGTTATGAAGGCAATAGTTTTATGCTGTTTTATGCTTTTGCTTTCATTATGAAGAATGAGAAGTCTCTCAATTTTTTCCTCTCCAGATCTACAAACTTTGCCTTGAACAATCATCCTCTTTTGTCATTGTCATCAGTAATTCTGGACTTCCCAAACAGCTCAATGACTTTAAATATTTGTGAGGGATCTTCTACTTTTTCTGAGAGCATCAGGTAAAGCATCTCTCAGCAGTACAGGGCAGCTTGTACCAGATGTATTGAAGCTATTTTGTAAAATAAAATGCTTAAATATTTGGAATAAACATCTTCAGTTTTGAGCAAGCATGAAAATTCTCAGTTCCAAATGCCTTTCTGACCATCACCAAGCCTTAAAATAGAGGTTGGTAGAGGAGAACCTCCTGAGTCATAACTCACTTTAGCAGCACAGTGCAGCAATCCGCACTTTCAAGTATTCTTACCCCAGATACTCCACCAGAATTAATCTTTCTGAATCATATTAGATGTCATATTCCTATGATTAGGTTTCATAGTTTTGGACTCCAGACAACACAAGAGATTGTGATAGCTAATAACTACCCAGTTAACCCAGAAACTAATGATAAGACAAATGCAAATGGCCACAAGTTGCGCCAGAGGAGATTTGGGTTAGCTATAAGGAAAAACTTCTCCCAAAGAGTGGTCAGGCACTGGAGTGGCCTGCCCAGGGAAGTGGTAGAGTCACTGTCCCTGGTGGTGTTCAAGAAGCGTCTGGATGAGTTGCTAAGGGATATGGTTTGGTAGTTTAGTGGGTAGTAATGGTGATAGGAGGACGGTTGGACTAGATGATCTTGTAGGTCCTTTCCAACTTAGTGTTTCTGTGATTGATCATAGACAATCAAACACTGCAAAATCCTTATTTTTTCTATGCAAGGTACTTGTTGGCATCTTGGATGATATATTGGAGTAACTACTTGTAGAAGAAAGAAAACTGCATATGACTTATTTTAATATAACATGCAGTCATCAAATTGCTACAACAGAGATGATGTTTAAGATCAAAGAGAAGTACAAAAGTGTGCATTAATGCTTCTTCATCTATCTAGAGGCTCAGACATATAGTGTGGCTGGACTATGCAGACTCTGATCAAGTTACTCAGCTTCTGTGATACTGACTACTGAATGGTGGGTAGGCTTTCTCGTATCAAAAATCAGTCTGTCCCATTGCACTGAAAGGTATGGATGTGACTGTAGCTGTGTTCTTCGACGGCTGATGAGAACTACATCCTCTGAAGTTTTCTGATCCAACCATTTATGTGCATAAAAAAGTGTGTGGCTATTCAAAACATTAGAACTTGATCAATACTAGAACAGCCTGTATTCTTTAAAAGCTTTGTATTCCTCTGCTGAAAACAATTACGTATCACTTAAATTCTTTTATTTTAAAAGTTCCATCTCAGGTGATTGAAAATAGAGTGTTTTGATTTGGGATTATATATTCTGTAGGGAAAGAAATGGAGTGCTACTTCCTAGGAAAGATAATTCAGCAATTTAACATATTAAATAACAAGTTCTTAAGTGTTTCAAATTTTGTTATGATTTTAGGGAACAAATTATGAAGTATGAGTTAATTTATATTTCTAACTTCAGATAATATGAAACTTCACATAAAACAAGGCTGCAGAAAATAAGGTGAAAATTAATTGATATAGGTAATCTCTTAGAACAGTTAAAATCGTACAGATCTCATATTACTGTGGAAATTAGGTGCCTACTGCAATGCAACCTCCGTCTGCATTATTAACTAATGTATGATTGTATTAGAAATAGACTGTGCTCTCTCCAAGAGCTGCTATGTATTAATTTATCACAGAAGGACAAAAAACTGAGATTATATTTTGACAAACATTCCAAAGTTTGAATGCAAAATTAAGCCTTTTATACATTTCTTCCAGCAGCTTTCCTGGCTCTTTTTTCCTCATTCAGTATTCCTCCCAGCAACCGGCTGCTTCACAACCTGAATTGTCATCCCACCTGTGTCAGTCACTGGATGTTTTTGAGGCGTTCAGCTCTTCTCTTTTGGTAAGAGAAGGAAATCTCTGGCTGACTTCATCATGACATCTCACTGGTGTAAAGAGAGCATAACTGAGAAATTGCCCATTGCTTTAAAAGGGATGGATGTTCTTTGCATCCAGCTTTGTAAAGCCCATTCTGCCTTGCAGACATACAGCATAATTTAACGCTATAAAGTAACTCTTTAAAGACCCATTATTGTGCTGTCAAGCCAAAATGAGGTGTTTAGCTACACTACAATTTTCAAATTCTCCTATTTCAGACAAACCAAGTCCAACCTAACAACCTGAAGTTATTTCTGAAGTCTCAGGAAGTTTTCTTTTCCCTTGATATGTTACTGAGGAATCACTGCTGATTTTGCAAGTTATCACATTTGAAGACAAAAAAAAAAAAAAACAAAAAAAAAACCTTTAGATTTCTATTTTAGAAAAGGAAAATGAATTCTGCTTCCATAGTCCTCAAATACGTGTACTACTTTCGCTTCAGTGGTAAAGAAATCTCCATCCTGCTTATTTGGAAAGTTGCTTAGATTTTTTAAAGATTTTATTGTAAGATTCAAGGTCATGCAACACATCATATTTGATCACAGGGTTCACAAATCACCAAGAATCTGGGTGTGAATCTGTCTACTTGTTCCTTCTGGATGTGTACACAGTAATCAGTGTTTCATACCTTTATCTCTGTTCATCATGCTCATAAAATCTGTATCTATGCTATCAAGGGAAATCCAAGGACTTACTCTGAGCAAGGGCAGAAAAGGATCTACAGTCACGTAGGAAGCATAAAAAGCTTAATTTCTGATTTACACAGTTCAGTCTATTCTCAGCTTTCTGTATGTAATATTTGCCACTCTTCTTAAGTGGTAAGTGCTCTACAGGGGAGAGTATTATCTAAACTGAAAAATTAGAACAAATGAAATTACTGCTGCTTGATAGAGAAACATCTTCCGAAAAAATGCATTTTTGCTGTTCCTGGAGAAGAAACAAAATTCCTCTCATATGATAAAGGGTTGGCTTATTTGGCACAGTGCCTGATTTTTATTACACCAGTAATTTTCCTTCTAGTCTTCCTAAGACCCTGAACAAGACTTTCTCTTACTCTCTTTCTATCCCGGAATCAATCCAGTGACTTCTTGGTAAAGCTATGTGAATTCATTTTTGCTAAAGGATCGCCATTCTGTATTTTTTTGTTGCTTAGAAAGATATGAGAGAGTACATCATTGAGATATTTTATTTTGGCCATGTACAGACCCATCAGGCACAAAGAAAGCTTGTGACTATGACAAAATATCAAATGTGCAAATCTCAGCTAATTTCACTAAACTATTTTCATCTTCTCTCAATTTCAATAGTGGCAGACAAAATCACAGCGTCATGTGAAGAGTAATGCAACACCAGCTGTTAGCAGAATTAAGTACCAGTATTTCTATAAATCCATGAATGACACTGTCTACTTAGAGCCACTTCTTGATCAGAGCCCGTTCTGCTGCATACTTCTCCCATCCTCTTCCTCCCTAGGGATGAAGATCTATGTGGCCCCTCAGTTCTCAGCTACAGTGGACAGAAAGAAGTTGGAGGTGGCTTTGTTCCTGACTGTCTCTAAACCAGAATCATTGTCTTCATGATCTAGATGAGGACTGGGCAGAATCAGAAAAGCTGTCATTGCTTACTGACTTCTTCAAGCCTCAAAGGAGAGTAGCTTCTTTGTGATAGGGACTTCTGTTTCTGTGAGATTCTTTGGTGTAAGGATTGGTAAAGGAAGGGCAGAGAAGCTCCAGAGGAGAAACTTTTCCTTGTCTTCTGGACCTTCACTGATTCACTGTGCTGAAAGTCACTTGCGGCATTTGCCGGTCTCATAGTGGAGAGTGCAATGATATTGTCCCTCAACAGCTGAACCCTTGGTTTTTGGAGCATTTGTAGTATGGCTTGCACAGCATGTCCTTAGTATATATAAAAATACTGCATTTGCAAATGACTTTCATAATTTATAGACCAATTGTAGGTATCAAAAACTGTTCCACAGTTAGTATACGTGTATGGAAATGAAGAGATGCCCTTGGTTTGATAGGAATTTCATAATTTCTCAAAATTTACACATTCCTCTTGAGGCAGATCAGCTTTATCAGAAAGAAATTCCCTTTTAACCTGTTTCATTGTGGTTGAGATAGACAGCAGAGTGCTGGTTCAAAGTGACTATCAATCTATTCTAGACCATGTTTAATTTCATTATTCGTATGTCCAGTAAGAACATTGCATCCATTGGCTTCACTTCATAATCAGTGGGAAAGAAGAGTTATAAATATATCAAATCAGATGGAAAACAGATATCTGGCATTAATTACCATGTGAATATGCAATTGCATCAGTAGGTGTTCCCCTTGAAAAAAAAGAAGAAAATTCCTAATTAAAAAATATTTTATATTTTGCCTCATTATTTATATACATATTAATGTATACTTGTGTATACATATATACAGAAATCCAGTCCGTTATAATCAGAAATGAAAGCACATGTCTTTCGGGTGAAAAATTGTTTAATGTTGATTTAGCGTTTATAGGTCTTGAACATTTCATAAAAATTATCTGAAAAAATTGTGTTTTGTGTTGTGAGCATTTTACATGAATCTAGCATTACAGTATCATTGTGTTTCTGATTCTTAAAGAGTACATATACAACTGAGGTACAATACTTGCAGTGTGATAGTTTTGTTCTGAATATGTAGACTTTTGTTCAGTCATTGCTGGCATTTCAAAGGAAAAAAAGGAAAAGCAATGAAAGTAGTCGCAAAGACTAAGAGAGTGAAATTTGAGCGGGATCTCGTAGCTGCAGATATAACGCTCTTCCTCAGATGAGATTTGAATTAAGGACCAAAATTATAGGATGTGAAAACTCAAGACTTCACAGGCCTATGCAACTAAAGAAGGATTTACAATAGTTCTTGTGGCAACTGGATCAGATTTAAAATGCCCAATGAATTTTTTCCAGCAATTCTAATGTTATTAAATCTCCTGTTAAGGCAAAGATATCTTTTCTTTGTTTTCACATACTAGTCTCTACTGCCTGCCATAAAGTGCTCATTTTCAGAATGTACATGACTAACCTGCAAGAAGAGTAAATGTTTTGACACTTGCATACTCTCTTTTCATGTATATAAAATAATTTCTCTACTATCTATCATATTATACACTAGTGGCAAACTGCACATACATATCTCTTTTTCTCTTGCTTTTAGCTCTGATAATTCAACTGTTCCCTTTGATTTGGAAGTTTTACAGCTTCCAAAAGTCTATGGGTAGGAAGGCAAAGTTTAGTTACTGTAACCTTTGTATATTTTACTGTCTTGCCTAAAACATACTAGAAAAAATGTGTAGGGGAAAAACTCTTTGATAAAAGAATTATCCATTACAAAATCATGCATAGTTTCTCTTATCTGATGTTGTAAAATGAAAAGTTTTTAATTTCAGCTTCTGAAAGATAGCAGTAGTTTGGTTTGTTTATAATTGTGTGGATTTACATTTTGTCTTGAACATAACTTTTTAAAGATCACTATAATTTCAGTTCATTCTAATAATTCTGCATACTAATATATTTTTGTTTGAACAGAAATGTTATATTAAACACTTCTAATTGAAATACTGCTTCTATTTAAGGACTTACATCTTTGTCAAAATAGCCACAGCTTTGTAAATTATCATTCTGTTACTTTCCTACAGGAAATATTTAAGCAATATTGCAAGTGTAATTACTTAGGAGAAACTTTTCAGAGTGAGGAACTTTCAAGTCCATAAGAAAGTACTTAAAATATAAAACTTCTCGTCTGATCTCTAATGAGCCCATTACAGCTCCTAGTACATTTTACTGAAAAATGTCATCAGCCAGAATGTAAGAATGGTTTAAAGCCTTTTGACAGTCTAAAGTTACACAGAATCATTGGTTGGTATAAATTGCATCAATTTTTTTTCCTAGCCAACAGGAGCAAATACAAAAAGAGCAAATACAGAAGCTGCTTGTCAGGACTGACACAGAACTAAATCAACTGGAAAAGGAGTTGGAGCCAGTATGTTTGGGTTATTTTAGTAATGTTAAGAAGGCAAAAGAGGAAATGTAATACCTGTGATATAAGATAATGATAGGGAAGGGAAGAGTGAAAAGTAATGAATACTTCAGGAGTAAAAAGTGTGAGACTGAGGGGATGTGAAAGATTATTATGAGACAAACTGTGTATGTGGGAATTTGCACACCATTAAAATTTAGGTCTCTGCTTTTTAATGTTTAACAGAATTATAAATTTTATCTCCCATTTTTAACTTCATCTTTGGAAGATAGAGATTTGATTAGGAGATTGGCCTGGGTAATAGGGAGCAATTGCCTTATGATGAATGCTTATCTGGAAATACCAATTTTCTGCCCTTTATTTATGTCAGTAAGCTCTGTTGCGTTGCACGTGATTTCACTGACATGGTTTGTTTGCATTTGCTAACATATGTCTCAGTGTGGGACCTCTGTGTGTGTTTTAATGGCTGTCTTGTGTTGGCAAGCTGCTTTCGTTGTTCTGGCAAGATTTCTGCAGGAGAATGCTGTTTTGCATAAACTTTGATGGTTTTGGCTTTTTTTGTTTATCATCAAAAGACTAGAAGGAGAAAAAAAAGGAAAGATTTAGGGAAAAATGTGCATTCAAATAGTTCAGGAAAAATAAATTGAAGTGATTATTTCAAAATTGTACTGAGTTTGACAACTGAGGTTTCTTCAGAAGTGAGTTTTATGAGGAAAGATATAGTCTTTTATTAGACCAAGGGATGGATGTAGCTGGACAAATCTGCTTCAGAGCAAGCGCAGCCCTGCAGAAGTGGAAACAATACTAAATGATGTTTAGGTCATTAAAATGAATCCCAGTTTGGAAGGCTACATTGACAGAAGAAATTCATCACAAAAACTACAATCCAACACTAAATGAAACAGGAAGTAAAAGGAGAGGAAAATAAATACCCGTGTGTCCCACACTGAGCATTTCTTCTCAATATAAATTTCCATCAATTTTAATTAATTTAAATAATCTCTGTTAACACTAAATAGACACTAAAAATAAAAAAATACATTTTTTCTCTCGCAACAGAAAAGGTTGTAATTATTTCACGTTGCTACCGAGTTGTTAGCTTTGGGTACAAGGATGCAAATCATGGCAGGTTTGTTCAGATTTCTTCCCTACAGCACAATCAGAAAGTTTGAAACTGTTATTTAAATAGAGGTTGTTGGTAAAAATATAAATGTTGCAATACCAAAAAAAAGCCCAAATAAAATAGCTGTGATATTCAATGCACTTTACTGCTCTTATTTCCCCTAATCTCTTTTTGACTGTAGTTCTGATGCTACACCTAGCCAAAGTGAATTTGGTTTACCCAAAATAGGAGCATTCTGGCTTAAGATATAAACAGAAGTCTTTGAGTTTAGACTGTGAATACACTAATACCTGGAACCACTTAGAATAAACTAACATTTTTCGCAGTAAAACCAATCCCGGTCTCTCTCCTGAATGTCAAATACACAGTCCCATCCCTGCACCTCTTTCTTAAGGCATTATTTTTTTCCTTGTCAAGAAGGTGTATGCCTGTACTCCGTGTAAATAAGCAAGGAAGAGAAGAGACAATCTCCTATTCTCTCTGACTCTGGCTCTTTGAATTCCCTTGTATTTCCTATTTTTTGTTTATTTTCACCAAATGTTACTTGAGACTGCATCCCACAATGGTTGTTTTCTTCTTTTTGTGGCAAGTGCTAATTGCCCTCCCACAGGAGAACTCCCCCTGTACCTCTCCTAGACATAGAGGTGGCCCTTTGTCTTACTTATTTCTAAGCTCCACAAGGCAATACAGGCATTATGTCTGTTTTTGAAAGAATTGTGACTTTACTGATTTTGTAAAGTAGTATCTGCTTTTCCAGGCAAAGGAGCCCTACTGAGATACTTCCAAAGAACTCCTTTTTAGGAAATTTCTAGGCAAACATCTAAACAAACAACCTTTGGGTATTCATTAACATACTGTTCCAGAGCTTTCATTCCAGACATTTTGATCTTTCACTGTTGTCTCTGGAAACCAGATTTGGCAGTCTATAGTATTTTTGCAAGAGTTAATGTGTGCAGAATCTAACTATCCAGTTGTGATTTTTTTCTCTTTCTTTAACCTCCAAACCTTTAAATCATAGCAAGATGTTTGCCATCTCTGTTTTGAAAGATAAAGTAACCCAATGGTCTAAGTGTACCTGACCCTTCCCTTGCATAGCAGAAAATGAGTAATTGTATTTTTTTTAAATAAATAATTGTAGGTTAAAACATGCTTCTGTCTCTGACACAAGTCAGGTATGTTTTTCTACTTCTATGCAGGCGTGCATACCATAAGGGGGTTTTTTTGGAGTGGGCCTCTACCTTAACATTAGACTTGATTTGTTTTAGCCTTTCTTGTATAGTCACTTGTTTGTTTTCAGTCGGTCCAGGTGCAAGTTGAAGCTGATAAGAGCTGGCAGCGTTTGTTTTATTGTGAACCTTATTCAGCCTGATATTTAATTATGTTTCTACGTGGATTTGTAATGTGGATTAATAGTTTTATTTTACTCCTGTGATTAGTTTCTGTTTGTTCTAATTTCTTTTTGGCTCTTTCTTGACCTTGAGGTGAAAAAACACAGAAGATGTATTCCCTCAATTTAATGCCAGTCTGAGGTGTTTCTCCTGCATCATCAGATCAATGAAAAGTAAATAGCCTACACTTCTTGTTTCACAGTGCAGTATTGATCTTTCTTCAGCTTTTGCTTCCCTTTTTCCCTGCGTCTTGTGTCTTTCAACCCCTGGGACCGAAGTGATTGCCATAGATTGGACAAGCTAACAAGCGCATGATAAGGAACTACTGTTTTGTGGTACACTCACATTCATGCGCCCGGTATATAAAGCCTGGACTTCTCCGTATTGAAAGAGAGGTGCCATTTTGTGTATGGCACAAGTCACTATGAAAAAGAGCCACGGGGAAGGCACCCGAGCAGCAGAGGATTTTATTCTCCACACTGATCTTTTATTGCTACAGCTGATGCCAATCTGGGTGAAGACATTACTCCTCTGAAAAGTAAGACAAGTAGCCTGCAGGGAATGCCACAAGCTGCATTTTGCTATGGCGATGTATGGGATAGTGGCAGCCTGTGGGTAAGTCTGAACTTGATCTTATAATGACTGTGATATGTGTGTCAAGTCCTATTTAAATGTGGAGCAGCAGAGACCTACGCAGAAAGTTTGAGAGATGCAATGGAAATATACAAATTCTGGTTGGAAATGGGACAGTCAGCATCATCTAGTAAGTATATTTTGTAGTTCAGCATTGAACTGAGAAAACCTGAAGTCTGTATTTTATTTAGTAAATGAACTGGGTTCATCTAACAACTTTGGGGGTTTAGGTTTCTAATGCTTTTTCTTTTCCCTCCCAAAAATACTATGGAAAGTCTTTTTCCTTTAAATTTTAATATGGTGGTGAAGCTGTAATTTATAATTATTAGAAATAGTGTCTGTAGTGTCTACCTGTCCTAAAGTGCTCCACAGATTAAGAAATCAAATCTCTTTCAATTTTATCTCTGGGCCCTTAACTGTCCAAAGTGTTCCCTGGTACTGAAAAATGGTTGTATTAATAATTGATATTCTATTACATGCTATGCAGCTTATTGTTTCTTTCAGGGAGATAGGTATTTGTGCTGTGCAGAGAAGTTTTCTGACGTTGCTTAAGGTTCGTGGGAATACTGTTTTTATTTCCAGGTGCTTATTAGTCCCTCATGCTGTTGGATTGCTACCATATTAATCTGTTGTAAATTATCTCATATCATCCTTCATCCACTGAAGTTGGTTACTGGGTGTACATACACACACCTAATTTAGCGTGATTCAAAGTAGTAATCATAGATGATCTGATATGACACATAAAAGAATCTGTACAGCAACAGAAGTTGCTATTTTATTTGCAAGCTGATAAAGGCAAGAGCACTTCTGTTATTTTGTGTTTGTATGTAGACATTAGTACCTTCTATATGCATTTGTGAACATGTTATTTTTACACATTTTATTGTAGTGTTGCAGTAGCTAGTGTGAAGCCTTCTGTAATAGAAAAGTAGTAAATTAAATTCTGCATTCTTCTATTATTATTAACAGCACGGTGATATATGAGTTTCATATTTCCCATGGACACCACTGCAATGCGGTTCGTTGGCAGTATTTTCAGCGGTACACTTTTATAATGTTAATCTTTATTGTTTAACATGTTTTCAAAAAGTCAGTGTACACTACACAAATTATGCCTAATGTAGGAGCTATTCTGTCTCTTTCTAGTTTTATGACATTTTACACTTCTTGGAGCTAGATGATTGTTCTAACCCAAGCTATTATGTAATCCTTAGGGTAACCCTGCTGCTGATTTGAACGCTATTAATTTTCTATTATAGTGTGCTAAAGATGTTCTACAGTGTGAAGCTCACCTGCATTATTGAGTCAATGACCAATTGCAGAGTTACTCTGTCGTGGTTGGAGCTTAACTCAACCCTTTGGGATCTCATTTATTATTTGCAGATATTGATTCTGGAAAAAGAAAAAGCTAAGATGTGTGAATCTAATACTGACTTAGACCTAGCCTACAGCTGTTAACTCCTAATGGTCTGCTTGCTATATGTATGTTAACTGGAGCTTGAATATCTTTATGATTTCATGTACAATAAGCTATTTGTTGCTTCTTCATAAATATTTAAAAGCTTCTATACAACCTGCTTAGTCATATAGCATCAACTCAAATATCTGCAGTATTTAAATTGAATTTAAGCTTAATTATTTTCCTGATTCCTTATTAATGGAATATGGAGATTAGGAAAATACTTTAGGCAGTTAAGCTTAGTTCTGTGTTTTACATAATTTGCACAAGAATCTCCACTAGCAAATTCATATAAAAATGTGCTTTCACTCCCTAGGGAGAACAGTGTTTTGTGCTTGTGAATTTATCACCAGAACAAGGTTTATAGTTGTATAATATAAAGTAATCTAATAAGACCAGTCACTGCACTAGTAATATTGTAGGAGCAAATCTGAGATGTGACTCCTCATCTTCACTTTTTCCTGTAATGATTTAATATAATCATAACTAGAACTTTATGTTGTTGCTGTTTTTCCATCATCTTTTTTATCTGAACGTAAATAGAAAAACTTCCAGAAGATTTGTGGAGTTGACTTACTGGTGTTCATCATCACCTAAATGTCTTTTATCATGGACCGTAAAGCACGAACAACAGAACCACCATCAATGACTTGATTAGTCCAGAATCAGTAATGGATGAAATTTTATGCAAAACAGAAGTCTGTACTTGAAGGATGGAAAAACACAGGAAAGCAAATGTATCTTCATGAACATTAACAGCATACCACATTAATATGAGGGAGGATTTGGAAAAAAATAGTAGATAAAACTTTTCTATACTCTTCAGAAATGTGGTCATTTAAAATGGATAACCCAGAGGCAATATTGTCCAGCAGAAAAATGGAGTGTTTAAGTAATTCACTCCAATGTCTATTTCCAGGCTATAAACTGAGAAGCTTTCTATTGTCTTTTTAGTGATTATTCACTACAAGTCTGCTTTGGTCCAAAACTGTTTTGTGCTGTCTAGTCTTGAGAATGAGCAAGCAAAGAGCCTTGTACACTGCTTTAATTTATGTGCTTATTAATATTTAAATGGAAAACAAGTAAAAAACAAATGCAGTTAGAACTAGTACTGCCCAAGGAGGTGAGGGGAACACCTTCACTCCAGTAACTTTAAAATTCTTTATACAATTAAGTAGAAAAATAATTGCTGATAAGAAACAACAAATAATAGCTTTCCTAAATTTAAGCCATCATGTTGAAAGTGGCATTCTGGTTTAGTTACATATCACAGAAAGTGAGAAGATGCCCTTTGTTTGACGATGAATACAATGTCAAAGGCCATGTGGAAGTATAAATCTGTGCATTTCCAAAGCAGTGAAAGTGGTATTTAGAGTGGGATTTTACTTACCTAGTAAGTGTAATTAAACACTTACTTGCCTTAAACTATGCAACTTTCTTAATGACATCAGCTAGATGGAGCGTAGAAAAAGCATACTTGAGTTTATAAAAATGTGAATGTGACTTTCATTTTATTCCTATCCTTCCAGACCCTAAAACCTAGTTAATAATTTGAATATAGTATATATTCCATTTATAGATTCCTGTGTTGGTGCATGACTTGAGTAATGTCCTGCAATATCCATAAGACTCATGTAAGATTAAAATCTACCTGAAGGACTTTTCTATGGTAAAGGCTAGTTTAGGACATGGAAATGGACAATTCCAGCACTGAGGAGGTATCTTTTCAGGGGTTGTGTTAGCTGGTATGTCATGAAATGAAGTGAAGGAGAGAGTGCTTCATGTTAGGAATCCTCTCCAGGTTAGCAGTGCCCTTCAGAAGGATGTGAGTTAGGTGGAAGTGTGCTTGTCAGCCTGCTAATGTGGGGATGAGCAGTCATAGCTGCGAAGTGAACAAAGTACTAGAATAAGTCAGCCATGCAGCCGCATACTACAGCCTGCGATGAAATATGTCTATGTACATTAGCCCAGGTCCTTCTCTATTGTTTTGGCAGGGGTAACAGAGCTGTTGTACCCACATTAGCACTACTGAGTAGATATTCTTTCGTTAACATGCCAAAGACAAAATGTGCTTCTCTCACCTTTTCAGGTTTCCAGCAAATCTCCAGATCCAATAAGGATGCTTGTGGCTCATGAACAAGTAGTCTCTTCACAAAATGAAACTATAAGTGTTTTCATTTTTAAATGATCAAGGAGCCTATCATCTCTTCTATAAATGTCTGTTGATGAGAACACTTTTCTACCAAGTGGTAGCACATTTTCTAATCTCTTATCTTTTAGATGTTAAAATACATACATTTTGATGATTTGACTACCAAGATACAGATTATTACGATGAGGTCTTGAAATCATTAAGCACTGTCTGCACTTTATAGTACAGTTCTGCCCTGGAAACTCCAGCTGGAGCAGTGGAGAGACTGGATGCATTTGAGTGTTGAGTGTTTTGTCCTCCTGGTGCTTGATACTCCATATGGGTAGAGCATTTAATTTAATTAGGCATACACTTTGTGTGCAGTACATAGAAATAGCAACTTAGAATTGACAAATATAAATAGACTTTTATGAAATCCTCCCCTAAAACATTTCACCTCAGCTCTGATTTCTAGCTAAACATGAAACTTCTGTTGCAAAACAAAGAAAGGTGTCAAACTCCTTAAAAGTTCTCAGAAAATGCCAGCAGTGTTATTAGTAATGCTACCAGATTTTCCTTGATGTCTCAAGAGGACAGAACTCTTTTCCAAGCTCTTAAAAATAATGTGACTTAAAACAATCACAACCACACAGAATTTTGGCTTGAATAGTTTTGGAATAATTAAGTTTTCTTAGGAGCTGAAAACAGATTTCTATGAAAGCATTAGGCAACCATAAAAGAAAGAACCACTGGTCTTTAGCTTCTTCACCTGTAGATAGTTTCAATGGAAGAATATGATAGAATATTTTTAAAGCCATTTTTATGCATATTTCAATTAATATTAATATAAGTGAACAGAGACCTACACGATCCAAGAACTCTGTTGGATACAAGTGCAGTATTTAACTTGGTGATTTCTACTTGAAAATATTATGCTTGTTCTCTTTTGCCTTATTGTAAAGGGAGGATAAGGAGAAAACTAAACACAGTTTTTTCTAAATAGAATTAAAAGAAAATGGTGGAAAACCTATAAAGTTTCATATTTCTTATTTCTATCTCTTCTAAAGCTGTAAACATAGTTCCAGCAAGTAAGCAGACAGCAAAATAAAGTAGTACTTAAATGTGGCTGCTTAGAACATTTTGAGGGCTCAGATACACTAAGTAGTTTAAAAGTAAAAGAGAAGGACACACCTATCCTGATTGTGGCCACTTCTTGTTTGATAAAATGGGTGTGGGATATAAAGCCCTGAAATCTCTGTTTTGAGCAGGGAGGAATTCCTGCACTACATTTTTTTAGACTGATGCTCAGTCCTGGTCAGAAGTCCTGGAGATGAGAGCATGCTGTGGACTTATTGAGGCAAACCACTGGGGGATCCTCAGCGCCCAACCTTGCACTGGTCCCATGAATAATGTCTTTGTACAGCACAGGATGTTGTTTATCAATAAAGTTATTACTGGACAGTTTATTTTTAACTAGAAAGCAGGTATTGTACTTAAAAATCACATGTAATCCTGACAGAAGGAAAAGGACAATAAGTAGTAAGCATATAAAATAGGACATCAATACCCTCTTCTGACATTTTCAGATCTTCTTGATTGAGGCAAGCTACAATTCCTTCCACTGTAGCCTATTTCTGAGATCATCAGGATATCAGTAATACATAGTATAATATAAAAATGCAATATATTTATATATACACGATGTTGTTCTGCTGACATTTAAGAGCCTAAATCTGGTCTTCAGTTTTTGGGTCACTGTTCTAATATGGATGTTATAACCAACATCTGTGTGACTGCAAATAATATACAATGTCAGGCATTTCTGAAATTTATTGAAAGTGAACACTGCAAGCCACTGATCAAGTACTCCTTTTTGAATGCACGCTTTTCCTTTTCTCCCTTTTTAGAAAAATATTATGTGCTGAATTGCAATGTATTGTGATCTGAGCTACAGCGTCTGTTCCAGGTTAGCCAAGGCCCTTGACAAAATTAGATTATATAAGGATGTAATGAAAAGAGCTGTAGCTAGAGCATTTACAAGAGCCAGGCTGACACATTAGTTGCTTTTATATATCTCGAGGCAATGGAGAGGTTCTTACAAGCTAATATCCTCCAGTCTTTCTTCAGTTTGTAATTACCATCAATTGTACTTAGGAATAATTCAGGGATATAAAAGTTGCTTAGACTAAATTTTATTGTAGCTAAAATTCTATACAAATGGTGATAGTGTTTATGTAATAAAGGCCAGATTCTGAACTTGTACATGTCAGGTCTAACTTGCTTGTTAACATTACTATCTATTTAATATAATTTTTATGTTCTATACTTTTGAAACATTGTGAAAGGATGTCAATTGGCTATGAAATATGGGGAGGGGAATGCATCCAAACTATACTAGAGTAATTAAGGTCAGAACACAACTTCAAAATTTGAAATGATGAAATTCAATGATCTTTAAGTGTAAAGAAAACATAGATGAAGAGCCACTTCAGGATGTGCTTCTTTTGTGTGTGTGTGTGTGTGTGTTATTTATGGATATACAATTATTCAAATTCCCAGAAAATGCACAGATGTCATTTCTTCTGTGGGCTAATGCCCTTTTATTGTTCCCCATGAAAAATCACACATAGAAGATGGATAAGTAGGACTGGAGCAAGCCAGAAAAATTATCTTCATTCACTAATAGAAGTTCCAGGGTTTTTCAAGTTCCTGAAGAAAAGTGTAGTAGACTGTGGGAAAACATATTCTTTGACGTTGAAAACAAAATGCAAGATTCTCAGACAGATGGGAGCCTGTCAAAGGGCAGCGTAGGACTGAGAGAATAATTAACTCAGTCTAATTAATGAGCATTTTATTATTACTAACTCTTTTTCCCTATTGTTTCTATTACACCAAATTTATAGAACGCTACTTCAAACAGTAGTGATAGTGCTACTTTTTTTGGTGAATGCTTGTATAAGTAATGTCATCATCTTGACACATTATCATGATAAAATATTCCTCTCCTCATGTAATAGCGTGGAAGAACTTTGAAGTTCACTTATGCTATCCACTGCGTCATAATGTGTATGGTTAGAAAATAGTAGAGTGATTTAGTGAAAGGTTTGAATCGATCTTTTTTCTTGTTTGTTTTCCTCACAAATATAGCATTGGATTGCTGTGAAATATTTAGGATATTATAGCTCTTTGAAGCTCTGTGGCTTTGAAAACTAACCAGAATACAGCACCTGATACTTTTTCTTATATTCACCCATTGAAAAAATAACGGGGGTGATTATAATACCTAGCAAATAATATTAGGCCTTACAAGCAGTTAAAATTCATTCCAGCAGGATTTATCCCTCAGAAACCAAGCAGCCTGAAATGTACTTCATGGAGTTTTTGATTAAACAGTGGTATCTACAAAACTTCCAGTGAATTCTTATACATATATGTTTTCTGTTGTTCTTTTGGATGTTTTTGTCATCTGAAAGTCAAGTTATTTGTCTCGGGGCGTGTGTTGTGTTCATATTTATTTCCCAGCCTCCTCTTGTGTAGTGATTCCAATGCACTTGGTGACCTTGAGATGGGTAAGGACTTAAACTACATAAAGTAAGGCTGCTGCTTTAATTAAAAGTTCTCAAACTTTCTTGACAATGAACATAAATATGTATTTATCAATGTAGATGCTTGGGGAGAAGGGGGTGTCTAATTGTTGTCTCTTTCAAACCAGTGCATGTGCAGAACCTGTAAGCTAATCTCCTGATGAGATAGTTCCTTCAGAAAGTGAATATAGAGAAGAAAACCCTCTGCTTCCAAATTAAATTGACTTTAGAGTTGATTTGCAAGAGAATACTTGTAAATGAAGCAAATGAACCATTTGCAAAGGTTTTGCTTCCCTGTCCTAGGGAGAAGCTGAATTTTCTCAATAGTATACATTTAAAACTACATTTGTTCTTAGCTATTAAGAGTCTTGTAAGTGTACTATGTAAGAGTGAGCATGCTTTGGGGCTGTATCAGGACTAAGCTATGATCATGTCTCCCTATAACTTATTCATTCACTTTCACATTTATGCTTGAAAACCTATAATTTATTCATCTTGAAAAGCATTAGAGTGTGAAAAGGATCTTAAGCAAGAGGCTCCTGAAATCTAATCTTGATTATGATACATATTCATACTGTACCCTTGGGTGACTCACTTCAGTTTCGTAGGTCAATTTTCACATCCGTACAGTCAGAGGAGTGACTTCAGTAAGGTATTTGGAAGACTGATGGTGTTTGTAAAACATCTTTGAGATCGAAATCCAAACTGATGTTAAGAACATTGTGGCTTTTGTGGTGGTGTTTCTTTCTTTTCTTTTTTCTTGTGCTCTGTGCATCTGTTAATGCTTCCTCCCAGAGGACAGAGGAATAGAATCCTCTGGATAGCCACTTAGAAGGGCAGAAGTCTATCACATGTAGTAATGGCAGACCTAACACTAACATTGCTGTGAATGTAAACTCATACTTTTTTTGAATGTGTATTCTTTGGGGAAGGATAAGTCTGAAAATAGTGTGTGGAAGAAGAAATGGAAAGTGCCTTGGAAATTTAGAGTGTATTAGTTTAGTTTTTACTGGTTTTTTTTGTTTACTAGAAGCTACAAGCAAATAGAATAAAGTCAAACTCAGAAATGTTATAATGGCATCACACTGGAGTCAGGTGGACCATATCACTGAAGAGATAGCCTGCATCTTTACCCTCTGTCCCCAATTCTTTATGTACACTTTCCTTCAGTCCATTTACATCCTGACCATAAATAAAGAACATTTATGTTTTCTAGGAAGGACAGACTGGCTCCTGAATGTGAGAGTCAGGCAGCACGGAATGCTATGAAGTTACACCAGGCTGAGAGTTAAAAGCATGTAGATGAAAATTTTGGCAGAACTGGTCCATTTCTCACTTTCAGAGCTATTATAATTATTGCTTGATTATTTTTTTGCACTGTTTTTGCTGCCAAATTTAATTAATTGAAACTAAAGACATTAGCTCATTACGTTAGAATTGCATTCATTGCCGAGTTATAAATTTAATTTTGACTTTGGCACTCTTCTTATGACTTGCTTTTCTTTCTCAAGAACTCTAAGTAATACACAGGCTAAGGTATTGAAATCATTTTTTTTTGTTTGTTTTCTGTTCTATGTTTGCAGTACATTTCGATTACTTAAATAAATTGATCAGAAACATGCAAAGTATTTCTATGATGTATTTAACAAAGATCTCCTGATATTAAAGATGTCCATCCTCAAACAAAAGAGAGAAATACTTAAATATATGCATAACTGAATTCTTCAAGATTACTCATATGAATAAGATTATTCAGTACTTTAAGTGTTTGCAGTGTCAATATACTTCCAATCAAATATCCGTGCTGGATATGGTTTATATCCTCTGGTGTTAGGATGGCACCAGTTGTGTTATTTTTCAATTACTTGTTTGAAAGCTTATTCTTTTTGCAAAAGTTACTTAGCAAAAGATTTATTTCAGGAACTGTGACATTTTAGGGTAGAAATCAAAACTTAGTGCATATTAACTAATTAGTTGTTTGTTTGTGGGTTTTTTTTTTGGTTTTTTTTTTTAGTATGTATTAACCTGTGAATTTAAGTTGAGGAAATATGCTGTCAAACAGTGAAGACTCTTTGTGTTTCACTTGGGTGGCTTTATAATTCTCAAAAACTGTGTTGCTCCACCATGTGGAAATTTGTTTTAGAGGCAAGAGATGTAAATCTCCTGCAGCTGAAAGCTCTGTTCATAGAAGGTTAAATTTATTCTACCTTGTACAGCAGAGCTTGCCTCTATAAATAACTTTATTATGTTCTTTTATAAACATTTTGGAAGAAGGAAATTCTTGGTTTAACACAATAACATATTGTATTTTCACTGCTCAAAGAATTAGATTGATTATAGTGGCATCTAAGATTGATAATACACAGATTTCTATTATGACATCCATTGTTTTAGTGCTAGACTGCAGAGGTTTGCTTCCTTAAATGCATCTTTGTATAAAATATTGACCTACAGGACTTCATTATTCAAGTTGGAGAGACAGTCACTACTTAACAGTAATAAACTGTTTCTGTGTTACATCAAGAATACTTCGGAAAATATGAGAGTTGTCAAATCTCTTGAAAATCCTGTCTTTATAGTACACATGACACTAAAGCTATGGCTGTATTTTCTGCTAATAAAAGCAAACGCACAGACAGATGTGAAGGATATCATGGTATACTGACAGGAAACTAAGAAAAATGAGTACTTTGTTGAGGAGCAGAAAAAGACACAGGCCAGCGACCTTGGGAATCTTTAATAGATATAGCTTTTCTCCTTTTTTTTAACTGATGGAAAAGTATGAGCAATGCAGTCTTAGTATAAAGTTAACATTCAAAGTTTAGGGGTCTGAATTAAAATTCACCATTATATTAAAAAAAAATCAACTGAAATATAAGGAAAAAAATAGAATGTGTATTTAGAGAGAACCATGGATGACTCTAGGTTTCTAATGCATCAGTTTTATCCATGATGATGGTCTACTCCACATTAGTTCTTCTCCAACATTTGGATGATTTGTCTACTGACATGAATTAGTACACGAACTCCTTCATAGTGTTTCTTTGGTGATCAGTGTATACTAGGCAAGCTCATGCACAAAAATAATTTGTTTTGCAAATGCATATAAAGAGGAGAACAAGTATTCCCAGGCCCTGCCACAATTAAGCAACTGGCTTGAGATCTGAGAGTTGAAGAAGAAAATTTGTATAGCAGGAGTAAGTGTGTTGTTCACTTAGCTTCATGCAGAAACAGAATAAGTGGTAGGAGTTTGCCACCCATTGTGGAAAAGGAATGATATTTTAGTTGGCCACCAAGCACCGCTGTAATTTTCAATAAGATAAAGGGAAAAAGATGATCAAATTCCACTGAAAGACAATTATGAGTTAGATATCTGAATTGTTGGCACTTGAAATATCCTAATATATCTTTATGTTTTTGCATATGCACATAGAGGAATAAAATCTGTTACGTTCTTGGAAGGATAAAAATAAAATAAAGGCATATGCCAAACATCTTCAGTCTGATTTTGACCACAGTCTTATCAACTGTGTTCACTCTTGCTTCATAGGCACACATTCCAGTTTAGCTAGGAGTGTGAAAAATTTACAAAAGAGAATCAGGATTAAGTAAGCACATGTGAAATAACAAAAATTTGAGCATTCATTTTTGTTCTGTGTTGTGAAGTTCACACAGTTCTAATGTGAGGTCACATCTGAATAATTTAACTGTGGATGCAATAGGCTTAATTTTCATCATCAATTTCTTGATAACCTAATGGGCATCTAAGGCCAAGTCTGACTGTTATTTACATCACAGTGTGTTCTATATATTGTGAGATAATCAAATTGCATAGGAAGAATTTTGTATTATATCAATGTGTAAAAGCATCTTAAGTGTATTCCCATTTATATGGAATCTTATTTTGAAGAGTTACTTGTGTGGGTGAAAGTCCATTTGTATCTTAGCCTTTTTATGCTTTTAATAAGGATCATAATACTTTCAGTAAGATAGTTAAGGTTAACTTTTACATGCAAGTTCTTCTGAAACATGCAAGTTCTTCTGAATCAAATTTAAGATTGTGTGTGTTTCTCATTAGATTTAATGCCCAAAGCAAATCATTCTTTTGCTTGTGGAGAAGCATCAGAAACTCATACTTCTCTTACAACTTTTAGGTTATGTAAGTAGGTATAGCTTTGTAGTTTCTAAAATATTCACTAAAATAGAAAGATTTCTACACAGTGAAGAGAATCTATTTTAAAACAAGTACCTGTAGCATTTAACTTAGAGAAGAATTTGAAGTTTGATGAGAGTTCTTAGAATTTCCTAAACTGAAATGGATAAGCCCATGCTTGGGAACTGTAAACACTGAGGATGTTTTATTTCTTTATTAATCTTATCCAAAACAGTGACACTGGAATAGGATCATTATTTATAAAAGTTAAGATATTGTTACTGTTTTCTTTAAGTTATTTAAATAAAGGAATACTTTCCGTCTTTTGTGGAGGTATTATGTTGCCTGAATCCAAATTTTCAATTTCTTATTTAATTTGAAAAACTTTGGCAAGGATGCATATTTCTGTCTAACCCTCACTTTAGAACTTATGTGTTTGTCGTTCAAGAGGGAGGGAATTTGGCTTGAGGTACTAGATCTACACCTCTGTTTGCTAACATGGTGCTGGCATGAAATTTTAACTAAAAACTAAACAAATTCCCTGTGGACAATTTTAACAAAATCAATATCTAACAAAGGGGGAAAAAAATATTGTCAAAGAACTAAAGGACGTCAGTTGCTGAGCTTCTCTTCTTTTATAGATGTTGAGACCATCTCACTGTATTTGGTATTGATCAGTTATTTGATTAAAGCTTAAGCTTAGATCATGCCCTAACATTGTTCTCACACTGCTGTTTTTGATAAAGATTTTTCAATTAATTTTATTTTTTAACCCAAAAACTACAATAATAACTGGATTTGCTGAGGTTTTTTTTTTCATCTTTCTGTAACAGATCATTAAAGATAAAGGGAGCCCTCTAGTAAAGGCTGAGATATCCTCACTTTATGTGTATGTGGAAGGAGCAAGCATCAGGGGAATGAGAAGGAAAGGGAGGGAGCAGAACAGGAAAACTGCACTTTCATATCTAACAGAGTTCTTCAGCCACAAATCAATATTTTCTAATGTTATCTTAATCAGTGTCCCATGCAGCCTGCCCCAGAACAGCGTTTGAAAAACATCAGCATCTCCAGAAGAGATGCTGAGGAGAAAGAATCATGGAAACTATTCACAGTAACCTAAGTTGCCCAAAACTAACTATAGGATAGCAGGTTGGACCAGCTGAAAACTCAGGACAAAATACAACTGTAGATCACTGGATCCTGAGTAAACATTAGAGAGATTATGTCTAACTACAACTTAAGTTGCCCTACATCCCACCACGGTGCCCCAGCGCTTCTCACACCTCTCCTTTCTAGTGCTCATTTATTAAATGATCATACTATTCTTTTGTTGTTCCAGCAAACTGCTGTAGTTTTGAGAAGGCTTTAACTGAAGGTCAAAGATCTTCTTCAGTGTCTTCATATTTCTCTGTGTATTTCTAATTGCAATTATTATTCTGGATTTAATGCCATTGTCCTGCCACTTGGTCTTTTTGTTGTTAATTCATCTGTATGAGGGGCTGTAGGTGGTAACATAAGTGTAGAAACAATAAAACCTCTTCTTAACAACTGATACGTGTCTTGGTGGCACTACAGAACCCTGAAATTGCTAATTTCTGCAGCAACTTACTTAACATTGAGTGAAGGTCATGGAGGTTGCATGGCCGTGTTGATTTGCAACCTTTTATATGTTCCTCTCAACAACCTCATTTGCTTTCCTGGCTTTAATCACATCTCTAAACACTAGACCCTGATTTATCTCTATGACAGCGACCTTTTCCCCCGTGTTAAGATTCTTATTTTCATTGTGTAATTTTGTTTGATTATTCAAGGGATTATCATAAATTCAGTGTATTATTCAAAAGTGAAAAGTTAGTTTCCTACTTGAACACTGGGAGCTCAATTAAATGAGTCAACTAGTCTAGTGAAACAAATTTAAAATCCCATCCCTATTTAAATCAGAAATCTCATCTCTGGCCACCCCAGTGACCCACTAGAACTCCAAATAAAAAATATGTTTCTGATTCCTCCTGAGTTTAAAGTATGTTGCTAGCTCCCAGTTAATAGCCTCAGGAGCTAAATTTCGAAGTTTTCCTTCCTTGTTCTTCATCCTATTTTCTCTGGTGTGCACATATCAAAAGTTCAATATCACCTGCCCTTCTGTGGACTATATGGCTACAGTTAGTTAGCTTGATCTAAATAAGTCAGTTCCATAGCTTAAAATTTGTTATATAATTAAAAATAGATGTTTTGTTTTGAGTCTGGCATTGTCTTCAGACTAGACCAAGCCTGCCTATCCAGCCCTCAAGAAACACAGCATGCATTTTACAGCATTTCCATGCAACATAGTTGGATGAGGCAGTAAGTTCAAAAAAGCACATAACAGGTCTTGGACACAACATGATAGGACAAGAGGAAATGGTTTCAAACTGAAAGAGAGGAGATTTAGGTTGGATTTAAGGAAAAAGTTTTTTACAGTAAGGGTGATGAAGCACTGGAACAGGTTGCCCAGAGAGGTGGTGGATGCCCTGTCCCTGGAGACATCCAAGGTCAGGCTGGATGGGGCTCTGAGCAACCTGATCTAGCTGTAGATGTCCCTATTCATTGCAGGGAGTTGGACTAGATGGCCTTTACATGTCCCTTCCTCCCTTCCAACTGTAAGGATTCTATGATTCTATGACAGCATCCCAAGAATTATGTGTAGTAGTACTTTTGGAAAAGTACTTTAGATCTCATAGGTACCCCACAGTGTTCTGAGGCATACCTCTAACCAGTGTTGAAACTTCATGAAAAAAAACTAAAATATGCTATGAAACAATTATGGTATCATCCTCTGTGCAACTTCATATATGATGGGACTATTGATATTAGAACGGGCTTCAGGGGTCACAGAGATGTGAAGGTTAGAAAGGTATTTGGGATGGTATATGGTTAAAAAAGGAGTAGAGATCTGTATACAACAACAAAAATAACTGTTGGAGATAAGGAATGGGTGCACATATATAGGCTTATAGTTCAAACAAAGACTGCACTTTTCCAGTGAATCTCCTAGTACACTGTACTGAGTTTTGGTTCACAGACTTGAAGCTAGGTCTTTTTTAGAAGAAAGTAAACTAGATGTGCTCCATCTGATACACTTCTACAATTTACCTGTGTTCAGTGCATAGGACCCACACCAGAGTCAATCTGACACAAAATCCCCAAAGCCTGTGCAGCATGGACAAGGACAATTGCATTGCACACCTGTGCAATTGCACTGCACGTGGAGGACAAGGTCAGTGTCAGACCCAAAAGTTGTTGGTGCTCTCAGCCTCTGGTTCCTATGCTTTCCTGGCCACACCATAAGGAACCCATTTTCCTTATAAAAACCTTTGAGACCTGGAACTGCTATGCATCTCATAACAACAGGGTGCACAGGTTATAAATGTAACGAGGGAAAAAGAAAGCATGAGATGTTTTTGTGCATCTTTTTTAGGAATGAGTGGACATGTATACTGCAGTATTGTACACGTGTCTTAGTTGCTTTGCTCTAAGGAAAAATATAAATAATAAAGCTTTTACTTTGTTGAACAGAGCTGATTTTGTGGCATTTTAGACAAGGATGCCTCTTGTTTGGTAGATAGGTAGGTCAGTGAACTTCGATTCAGCTCTTTGTAACTGGGCTGTTGGGTGACTTTCTGTAACTCCCTTCATGTAGCTTTACTTCTGTTTTTTTTATTCCCTATATTTGTTTTTTCTCTAAAGACTGTAAGTCCATCGCAGTATGACCTATCCTTTGTACTATTGTATTCATAGAATACTTCTAAATATGGGACTAAGTCTCAAGACACAGGTATTGCAAAAAGACATGTAATCAATCCTTTTAATTTAGGCTTCCTGTCATTTCTTTCCTTTGTAGGAAAAGGAATAATAAAATGCAAATATTCATTTTTATGAGCATTTTTCGGGTCTCTTTCACATATAAAATATTTGGAGGGTATATGGTGGTGTTGTCTGCTCTTCACCAGTCACTTATTGTCATGACAAAGAAGAGAGCAGAAACTGACATGGGTTAGGCCATGCCCAGTTTTTGTGCCCTTTGACTAGAGACTTGCCTACATGGAGAAGAAACTATTTAGAAGGCTTGGCTCCTGAAGCTTTAAATATTTCTGACTATGTAAGAGAATATAATATTTTTTCCTTTTATCTTACAATATTGATTTAGCTTTGTTATGGGAAAATAAAACTGTAGCACGTGTGACAGCTTTTTACTCTACAACTTGAGCTGTTTTTAACTGGCTATTACATCTTGGATTCATGGAAGACTTTTTCCCATGCTCCCTCAATTTGTTTCTCAGATTTGGCCTTCTTCATGTACCGATAATAAACCTGGGGAATCTGTGGCTTGGGTTCAGAAAGTGGACAGTCATGCAGATAGCATGAAGCTGCCTTGAGCTTGAATTTAAAGCAGACTGTCATGGAGCACAGCTGGAACAAAGAGTAGCCACAAGATGATCAGCAGAGTGTAGGAAGAAGATATAGGGCCGGTGGTAGTTCCAGAAAAGCACCTTTGGTCAGCATTAGGTGCGTTATGAGATTGTCTTAGTTTCTAACTGAAACTTTCTCTCAGTGTCTGCTACAAAGCTGTGTTTTGGTTCTAGAAAGAAAACATGGCTGATAACACCCGGCAGCGCTGAACAGAACCAAGGACATTTGTATGTCTCTGCCAGGAGAGTAAAGAGGCTGGGGGGGGCCGCAGGGAGCTAGGAGGGGACAAGAATGGGGCAGCTGACCCAAACTGACCAAAGGGATATTCCATACCATATGACATCATGTAATATAAGGAAGGGAAGTGAGCGGGGAGGGCCCGTTTGCTTGGGGATTGGCTGAGCATCGGTCGCGGTCGGTGAGCGATTGCTTTGTACAATCACTTATTTTGTATATAATTATCATTACTGTTATTGTACTCTATTTTCTTCTTTCTGTTAGTAAATAGTTTTTATCTCAACCCCCGAGTTCTACCTTATTTCTCGATTCTCTCCCCCATCCCAGCTGGGAGGAGGGGGGGGGTGAGCGAAAGGCT
>WBMW01000575.1:38050-55550 GCA_013396635.1 Penelope pileata | reverse complement strand
AAAAAGAGCTGTTTAAATATTTGTGTAGAATGCAGAATATTTTAGATGATAAAGGTAATTAAGTGGTAAAGTGGTAGTCATTGATTTGTCACTGAGTGGGGGAAAAGAGAGCTGAATAATTTATAACAAAAATGTACTGTTTTCAAGGGAATTGTAGCTCTAGACTTGTACAGGTCTGAATATTGCCCAGCATTGTGTTGCTAAACTACATAGATTTCTGGAAGTTGCATGGGAACATTTAGTGAATACATTGGCCACAAATTGTTTTAAATGAAGTTAAAACATAAAAGTGGGGGAGACGACTATTAATCTGACATGGTAGAACATTTTAAGATAACGAATTATTGTAGTAGGGTATCGGCACAGCTAGGAAAAATCGATAGGAATGAATTAACAACAATCTCACATTTTTGTTATACCTGAGTAAACAAATGATGGGAGAAATCTCAAATGATCTTTGCAAAGGAAAACTTAAATTCTTAAATACTTGAATCATGCATACTTGAAGAATGCATAATGCAGACCATTAGGAGGTTATGCAAAACATTTCTAAAGAAATCACATAGAATACTAACCCAAGATAGTTTTGGAAAAGAAAGTAAAATCATATATGAGAAATAAGTTAAGAGAAAACAAAGAATAAGAGTTTAGATTTTGATGATCAGAAGATAAATATAGAGCAATTGACTGCCAGTTAAGACCACTGTTGTATGATTGAGTGTTAATGGTATCAAGAAACTAGATTAATATGGTATTATGACATATAAAAGCTGGTAAAGAAAATAACATGCCTTCCCAGAAATACTCAATTAATTTGTTTCCTAAGGGATATGTAAAAATAGAAAAGACTTATAGAGGTGTCCCATGCAGAGGTTTCTGTTGTAGAGAGAGCTTGGAAATCTTATTTTGTAATGTTTGTAGCAGAGATCATTAAAATGATATGTTAGCAATACGCACGAAGTATTCTTAAACAGATGTTACATATCCTCTTATTTAGCTATTTTAAGAGAAGAACAGCTAAGCACTTGATGAAATATTTAATAATGTGAATATAATGTCATTTTCAACCAAAAAAAAAAAATTAATTGCCACTAGGTGTTACAGGTTGTCCATAAGGATTAAATAGACCTAAAGAAGAAAACAAATTCTTCTGGTTTTTAATAAATGTTAGTCAGTAGCAAATGGAGACCTCTTTTTAGAGAAAAAACTGGTTTTTGCAGACATTTTTTGCACCTTTTACTAAAAAACCTAGTTATAACTTCGAAAAAAGTTGTTAATCTTTTCTAGCATAGCAATTTAGTTGTTCCTATGCCTCTGAAGTACACAAGACATAACATCTTGTTATAACATCTTCACTCTCTTCTGCTAATTAATCTGGCCATGAGGTGCCACGGGCAGTACGTGGCTTGAACAGTGCTCTGTACAACAGCTAAAAGAAGGAGAAAAATGGACTGCCAAATTCTTCTCAGCTCTAAAAACAACTGTTCCACTCCCCAAATCTTTTGGACTTGGAGCTCTTGAAGAATTGTAACTTATTCTCTCTTTTTGTACTGATGAAATCTTGGGGAATTGTTGCTCTCTTTTTGCAGACTTTCCAGAGTGGAAAAGAGACAAAAAATACCCAACAGCCTGAAGTTAAGGCAACTGTGCACTTGGAAGGAGGGGCAGACATAGACTTAAATAGTTTGAGGTCTTTGAAGATACAGAGAATCAAGCTGGTAGTGTGACTTA
The DNA here is from genome assembly GCA_013396635.1 of Penelope pileata. Lineage (NCBI taxonomy): Eukaryota > Metazoa > Chordata > Aves > Galliformes > Cracidae > Penelope > Penelope pileata. Next base: position 53,819 of record WBMW01000575.1, on the reverse strand, counting down.
GCAGATGCAGCTCTGCAGAGATAATAAGAGGGCTCTGAACATGCAAATGTTTTGAGAAAATATCCATGTCAAAGAAGGTACTGACAGAGTGCTTCACTTTTCAGTCTAAGATAAATATCCCAGAGTCACAGAATGGTTTCTGTTGGAAGGGACCTTAAAGCCAATCCACTTCCAACCCCCTGCCATGGACAGGGGCACCTCCCAACAGATCAGGCTGCATGGGACTCCATCAGACCTGGCCTAGAACACCGCCAGGGATGGGATATCCACAGCTCTCTGGGCAGCCTGTTCCAGTGCTTCACCAACTTCCAGGCAAACAGTCTCTTCCTCTAATCTGTATCTACCCTCTTGTAGTGAAAAACCATTATGCATCATCTTATCACTACACAGACTGCAAGAAGTTATCCATAGAAATGTGATGCCATCCAGAAAGATTTGGACAGGCTTGAGAGGTGGACCTGTGCCAACCTTGTGAAGTTCTACAAAGCCAAGTGCAAGGACCTGCACCTGGGTCAGGGCAATCCCAAGCACACATACAGGCTGTGTGGAGAATGGCTTGAGAGTAGCCCTGAGGAGAAGGATTTGGGGGTGTCTGTTGAGGAGAAACTCAACATGAGCCAGCAGTGTGCCCTTGCAGCCCAGAAGGCCAATCAGATCCTGGGCTGCATCAAAAGAAGCGTGGCCAGCAGGTCAAGGGAGGTGATTCTGCCCCTCTACTCTGCTCTCGTGAGACCTCACCTGAGTCTTGTGTCCAGTTCTGGGGCCTCCAACACAAGAAGGATGTGGAGCTGTTGGAGCGGGTCCAGAGGAGGGCCACAAAGATGATCAGAGAGCTGAAACACCTCCCCTACGAGGACAGGCTGAGAGAGTTGGGACTGTACAGCCTGGAGAAGAGAAGGCTGCGGGGAGACCTCACTGAAGCCTTCCAGTACCTGAAGGGGGCCTACAGGAAGCTGAGGAGGGACTTTTTACACGGACAGGTAATGACAGGACAAGGGGTAACGGCTATAAAACGAAAGATGGTAGATTTAGACTAGACATAGGGAAGAAATTCTTCCCTGTCAGGGTGGTGAGACACTGGAAGAGGTTGCCCAGAGAAGTTGTGGATGCCCCCTCCCTGGAAGTGTTCAAGGCCAGGCTGGATGGGGCTTTGGGCAACCTGGTCTAGTGGGAGGTGTCCTTGCCCATGGCAGGGGGGTTGGAACAAGATGATCTCTAAGGTCCCTTCCAAACTAAACCATTCTATGGTTCTGTAAGTCCCTCCCCATCTTTCATATACGCCCCTTTATCCTCTTAGTGGTCCATCCACCAGATCCATGCCTGCAGGATGCTGTGTGTGACAGTATCAAATGCTTTGCGTGAATCTAGGTAGAGGAAATCAGGTGTTCTTCTATCAAAACTGTAACCTTGTCATGGAAGGCCACCAAATTTGTCAGGCACAATTTGCCCTTAGTGAAGCCATACTAGCTGTCACCAATCACCTCTCTGTTCCCCACATGCTTTAGCATAGTTTCCAGGTATGGGGCATCCACAGTTTCTCTGGGCAGATGTGAAAAAAGAAATGTCTTTTAGTATTTTCTTATATTGTAGACATAGTTCTGATCAAGAAAACTCAACCTTTTTCACTTCTGTCAGTGGAAGACTCAGACAATAGTTTGTTTGTGAACTCCTCCATATCTAATAGAATTTAATTATGTACAGGGTTTTGTTTTGTCTCTAACACAAAGCCATTATAGAATTTGTTTCTGCAGACATTTAGTTCATGTAGCATTTCCAGTTTTGGTGGATCTCTGCAGGAATGCAGGTGGCATTTTTGTAGATTCAGAGTTAAAGCAAACAAACCCTCCTCTGAAATCTCTTTAGTTAAGTGAAAAGAAATGTCTTCCATACTCATAAACCCCAGCAAGTATAACTGGAACTTAACATCCTGTCATATGCAGTTTCTTCATTCAGACCATAGTACAAAGCATGTGAAGGTCATTGTTCTAGATATGCTCCCTGATAGTCAATAACAATGGGGTTCATTGTGGTGAAGTCACTGTACTGCTGCCTTTGTGTTGTGGTTCATACATTTACGAATCTGTGGCTAATAACCACAATTAGTGAGTGGTTTTGGCATGATTTTAGTATTACTGTATATTGTCAGAGTAATGAGTCAAAAGCAAGTTTTGTATAAGGAACATGAATTTCAGACCCTGCTCCACTTTAATTATCTTTTAATATAGAATAATTGTGTCAACTTTTATAAGGAAAGTTTTGACAGCAAAGCAAAAAAGATGTTGAAAGTAGAAATGCCATTTTTTCATGCCATTTCTTTAAAATGAAGAATGAAGCTGTTTTCAAAACCATTTATAAAGGGTGATAAACTTTGCTTAAACTTGCTTGTTGCTAATAAAAATTCTCAGACAGATAGGTAAAGTAGTCTTTGATTTTTGTTCTAGACTGTCCTCCTGCTAATCCACTGCATAAACAGGAAGCTACCAAAGAAACCGGTCACTAATAATTATAAGATATCTGATAGTCACTGTATTAAAATCAGTCAATAGTAATCTGAATTATGATGAAAAGGGGAAAAATCTGTTTTCACTTAACTCTCATAACTGAGTTTGATCCTTACCTTGATGAAATTATATTGAAACACATTGTTTAAGTTGCTTAACCTTTTTGCTCCTAGTTCAAGTCATGTTTTGTGACCTTGCTTTAAAACAGAGTTCACATTAACAAATATGGAGGTCATCCAGCCTGAAGCGTATTATTTGTGATTTAACAGTTTTGTAACATGGTGAAGTGGAACACTCCAGAGAATGGCTATAATAGTGTTATTGCTTTTTCATTATTAAGACCTCTTAAGATAATTGTTTTCAAAATTATAATACAAGCTTTTAAGAACTTCCAGTCTGAACACTGATTTATGTTGTCCATGATTCCATTTCTGCTCTGTTTCACACTGTGTTAATTTTCATTAAGTTCATTATGTTTGAGACCTCTTAAGGGATTTATTTAAAATTCATCTCTTGATTAGACACATACTGTATACTTTTACTGCTGTAACAATATATTTTTTTTCCCAAAGATAACAAGATCTGAGTTATGGCTGTAATGCTATTCCTCCGAGTGCCTATACAAAGTCTCTTAGCGATATTAATATGTTGCTGTAATTATTTTTTGATGCATGTAAAACATATAGGATTTGATGAGAAAAGATATGTTTAACGTAAGTGGGTTAGTGAAGCAAATCCCAGCCACACATTTTATATTGCTTTCTTCTTTTAGGTACTATAAAAGATTAGACAAACTTCAAAATAGAAATTCAATATAATTTTCAAGGATTTAGTAAAGACAATTCATCAGAATAACACATGTAGATGTTTAATTTACAAAACAGCAGTTTGCAGACTGAAATAAAGCTTTTCCTAAAGGCATTAAATTTCTGCTTGACTTTAATAGTCTTTAAAATAAAAGGCAGCTACACAATAGATATTTCTTACTTGGTAATACAGGATTGTGTCATTATTATTATTACCTACTGGTAAAATGTATATTGGATTCATTATCAATAACTATGGTTTATGTTTTATATATGTAGATGTAAGACATATCTGATGGAATGAAAATCTAACAACTGGGACACATTTTCAATGTTACAGGCTATAATAGTTTCTCTCTGAGGATTAGGAATTAGCAAAATTAATGCAATTTATTGTGTGTGGATAAAATATAGCTTAATTTTAGAGTAAGAAAGAAAAGAAAAAAAGAGATGGATAGACTGAGCTATAGTTTTCAGAGTCTTAAAAAGTGTGTGTTCCATTCTCAGGCTAAAGCCTTATTTTTGTAACAGTTTCTGTCTTCAAGCGTCAGCTCTTCTCATGGTGACTTGGTGTGCTCCTTGACACTTGATGGACTGCAAGCAGGGAAGGCTGTGCAAATGCACAGCCTTGACGTCCACGATGAGGGCTCTGAGCTCAGACACTCCCATGCAGCAGTGTGTTCTCACCTTCAAAGGAGTATTTTCTCATTGGGTATTGTATGGCCCCAAATTTCATGGTACAAACGAGCTCAATGTAATTAATAAAGAGATTTTATAACATATAATTCAAAGCAATGATATCCTTGTAAGTCTCCTGGTTTAGTTGTTACTGATTATCCTCTCCATCACTATATATATTCACTGTAAAATTTTTTGGCATGAATGAGAGTTCTAGAAACTTCTGTTATGTTGATTTCCAGATGGGCTCATATATGCCTTTTTCAGTTTTTATTAAATATTGTGATATTCTAAACACATAAATAAATGCAGTTAATACTGAAAGGCCATGAATCTCTGTGGGTGATCTTTTTAGTGAAAGCTGAGGCTTTACTAGATATATTCACAAACTCTAATCTATTGCAGTATCTTTTCTATGAGCCTTCTGTGACTGTTGTGCAAACCATTCTGATTTTTTAGATTTAATATAAAGATTGTTCTTTTGCAGAATTGATATAGAAAGGTAAGAGAACCTTAAAACAAGTGTTGAAGAACTGAAGCACACTCTTACCTCTTTTTTTTTTTCTTGGTCTTATGTAATCAAGTGCCTTCTTCCACATAGTGAAAATTGTAAGTCACACGTAGCTCAAGGCCAGTTACTGGAGCAGTGTTTTGTTTAGTTTGTTGAAATAACATGTCTGCATCCCATTTGAGATGTGCAAATAGTGGTGAAGTTCATTCATCCTTACCTTATGCTAGAGGAGATTCTCTTGTGGCAGCCTTGAATTATTCTCCTGGCACAAGGCTTCCTAATGAAGATTAATTTGGGTAATTGAGATTCTGCCCTCCATATTTCTCCAGGTGTCAGGGCAACTCATGAGTGCACGTGGTAGATTGCTCTAAACTAAAATAGTTCTGGGTTGTCTCTCGATTATATCATGTCCCTGTTTCTGAATTGTCTCATGGTTGCTCCAAAGTCAATGTAAATGCACTTTTTGCAGGAGTTCATCTGTTCTGCAGGCTACTGAAATAGCAAGTTCCAATGACCACTTTCGATGGCCATTTTTCAGAGCCTACTACTTTCCATCTGTACCTGTTTTCTCATCTCTGTACTGCTTCTATGGGAATGTCATGTACTCTCCTCTGTGCAATTCTTTTTTTTTTTTTTTGTTTTTAGTAAAGGAAGTTTCTGTAATCCATAATTAAGTACAATTTTTAAAAGGTATTTTTTCTATAGACCTAGCTAACACAGTGCTTATAATTAAAAGATAACACACTTTAATAGACGTGGCTGCATCAGATTACTTTCAGCTTATTGCACTAGTATCTAGTAAGATACCAGCGCAGCACACAGTTATTGAAAAAAAGTATGCAGTGAGACTTCAATGGTTAAATTGAGAAGCTGAGCAGCAGGCTTTTCAGGCTGCTCATCCATGTAACTGCACACAGCACGCATTGCACAGAGAGCACCTGTGGGCTATGGCTGGGATGATGCTCTTGCTTGATGAAGTTTACCATGGCTCTGCCAATTCGGTGGGAGAGGTCTCAGCAGTACTGCATCTTCATTGATGCTCCTTTAAGTTTGGAAAGTTCATAGACTGCAGCGAAAGTGAGCTATTAAATAATTTTAAATAGCATAATCAAACTGAATCCTAATGAATTCCAGGCACAAAATAAGAGATTGATGAAAAACAAAGTGAGGAGATATTCAAGTGACAGTATTTGTGTTCCATAGTGGAATCCCTTGTAGCATCTCTTTCTGTGATTTTTATATTTGGAGTTACAGTATGTTTATAGCCATAAATTTTGTAGATGAGACACTGACTCTGAAATAACTTATTTTTTTATTACCTTAAAAATTGAAAAAAAAAAAACTGTAATATTAATTTTGCCCTGAAAAAAGGGTTAAATATTCCAACATCGGTTTATAAGGGTAATGATTTTCAGAGCATTTCCATTCTGAAGACTTCTTGTCTCTGAGAGTTCTGTTCACAGTTTTTAAGATACAAAGGTGTGTTCAAAATTAACCTGAGCTTTGGAGATTTTGCTTTTCTTGTCCTATTTACAATCTGCTTTTGAACAAAGCCATCTGTATTAGCAGAAGACTGAGAGCTATAATCCTTATGAAGGAGCACAGGGCTTGCATGGTGGCTTTCACACCAAGAGGTAAGGTGTGTGCATGTCACTGGAAAAGTAAAGAGAGAGATTATTCTATTTCTTCATTAGCTGGTGTGTTTCGGTAAGGATCACATAAAGAGTCTGTGATAGGTAGCGAATTGCAAACAGCAAATAATATAGTTCTAGCGCTGTGAAGTTGTTAATTTCTCTTTTAAGATTGTTCTATGCAGCTGAAAACTTGAAAGATTAAGAAAATTTTTCAATTTTAAATACAATTGTTTGTGTTTTTTTCCATCTAACTCTTCCCCAGTGTCTTCCTATTCAGAAATGTCAGGGAAAGGTGTGCTCTTACTTTATTTGCTGAAGCCTTAGCCCCTTAGTTAAATTATAACACTAATTAAATCTTATCCCAGCGGGAGAAATGTTGTACTGGCTGGTTAAACCACTGCTGTATCTGCTTTGTGCCACAGAGTGTTGCACATAGTGGAGTAGTGAGAATTGTACCCTCAGTGTTTCTTCTCAAGTGAGTAGATTCATGATACTCATGCTAATAAGTCCTTTCCCTGGAGAGAAGATATTTATCTGTGTTTTTTTCTCTTCTGTTTTGAAGGATCAATTTTAGGGGAAAAAAACTCTGCTACGTTAATCGTGTTACACAATGACAGATTCAAAGACTCCTTTGAAATATGTTATCATTACAGGCTACACCAGGTTGAAAGAACGGCCAATTCTTTCCTTTTCTATTGTCTCCAGATAGTTTCCTACTGTCAGGTGTGTAGTCTGAAAATCTTGAGTTTAAACTGGAGAACTTAAGTTTTGGAGTTTTTGCTACGGAGTTTTTGTTTTGTTCTTGTTTATTTTATCAGCTTGATGTATCTGGAGATTTATCTCTACTTCAGCTCAGGTTCATTCTCAGAGCAGAGTCTACACTTTTTGTTTCACTCTGTAGGTTTACATTTCATGGAGCAAGTAGAATATTAAGATCAGTGGCACAATCTATTGTCTTCTTTCTTCTCCAAGGAATCTCAGCATGCAAGCATACCCAATAATTTGGTTTTAAGTTTTCAACTGTGTAAGAGATCTATCGCCTAGGATTCTTGTTAACACAATGCATTTTAATTGCTTTCCTACTTAACTGTGATTGTTCATTTTCTACTCAAACAGGGAAACCGAGACCTAAAAAGCTTAGATGAATTCCTGGTTGTTAACGTGATGAGTAGATTGCTCTGGTATTACAGTATTTTGTAGAACAGGAATGACTCCTTGTTGTAGTTTCTTTCCAATTTATTTTTTTAACCAAATATTCGAATGTCTGTTTTGAAATCCCAAAAACATGTTGCAAGTACAAAGTTTTTTACTATTCTGACATGAGTCTCTTTCTCTGTGTGTTCATAGGATGTTAAATATTTGTACCCGTCATTAATTATTTTCTAATCAGAAAGGGAGAGTGATTTTAACATCCAATACTTAGCACACACTTGTGAGGTGTAAGATCTGATCTTAACTGAGTTAAGCGGAGAGTCACAGTCTTGGGTCTTTTATATTTTAGAGAAGCTGACAGACTTGCAGTTGTGTAGAGAAGTAGAGGGAGAGCATCGGCATGTTTGCCTTTCATTTCCAAAACATATTGTCTTTCTCCTGTTGTGGAAGATAAAAGAACTGAAATCCCCTTCTCTTTCTTTCAGTCTTTCTCTCTCACAGATACATATAAAAAACAAATAGGAATGTCAACATATGTACAAAAGGAGTAGGAAACAAACAATTGATTCTTCCCAGCCATTTGCATATTGGAAAGTGAATGACTCTCATTTTGTCCACAAATTCTGTATAGGTCCTAGAAATATTCTCAGTGAAAGGTCACTGGAACCAAAACATTTTCATTAAGTTTTTGTTCATCTGCTCTCATTTTCAAAAGAAATGTTTCATTAGAAGCTTTGAATCAATGACATTCCATCCATTTTTTTATTCAGTTAAACTTTGAGTTTTATATCATCACCTCTTATGATTAGTTATGACTTTCCTGTAGGTAGTGTACATTGACTTGAAATGTACTTAGAAGATCTGCTTTCCCTTATGAAAGAACTGAAGGCATTTCTCTGGGGTTAGTACATTTGAAAATGAATAGTAAAGACACTATTTTGCTAAAGATATCAGCTTGGAGTAGGAAGCCTTTATCAATAAGTTAATTTCCTCATATACTCATTTCCTCTATAAAGGTCATTCCACAGCCAGATTCTCTCAAATGAGAGCACTTCAGTGTGAGCTCTGTGAATTTCATTGTTCCAAAAGAGGGCAATGAAGTTCCCTTCTTGCTATTTAATCTCTACACAGATTTATTTTGTCTAATTCTACTACTTTTGCTTTAGTTTTGTTTTCGTCCATCTATGTATGCATTTCAAGTATACCCTGAAGGAGTGAAAGTTTTGACCTGGAATGTCTGTACTGAATCTCTGATTTGCTGATATGTGGTCATTAGAATCTTTCTTTGGTGATCAAAAACTGACTGTATCAAGTAGGTTAACTGTCTAAAACGAAAGTGTGTCTGAATTAATCTGGAGGTGAGGAATGCTCATCGACCTCTCTCTGTTACTTACCCTGATGTACATACGTGAGCAGAGAAATCATGGGCAGAGCAGAGATTTCTCTACATTCCAGCTGGATGGTTGGAAATCCATCAGTGGTTTGTGCAGATATTGAGGTGGTGCCATCCTTTTCTCCAAGGCATTTTCCTCACCAAGTATACTGAATTAATGACATTTTCCAAGCTGCATAATAAAGAAACTGTAAGCTAGCAACAAAAGTTAATTATATTGTTGAGCTCTTCATGCTACCGTCCTTCAAACTGCATCAATGTTTTGGAAGGTTCATTTGCAAGTTGCTAGTATAGTCCCATGTGATTACTGCACTTCAGATGTTCTCCAAAGGTGCATCTTCCAGTTTAATTTAATCCAAAAGAAATCTGATGTATACAATAAATGAGGCCAGATTTCTAGGACCAACCACACCAATGCTAAGGTTTGCTTTCACACTGCACTTTCAAACTGAAATAAAATGATAGTGTAGAAGCACCCATCACATCCCAAACTGACTTGCACCCAATAGATAATAACCATTCCCACCATGTAAAACATTGTGTTATGGTAAGATAAGAAATAAGTAGATAATGCTACTACTATTGCACATAACAGTAGTACCTCAGTATTTCTCTACATGAAAGCTTATTTTATTATCACTTAAGGAAGTCATTACCCTTTTATGAGTGCTTACACGCTGCTTTACAAATATGTCACCACAGTTACATTATAAAAGAAACATTATTTTTGCCAGTGGCGTTTTATGAAGCAAGGAAAGTAGTTTGAAAGTAACTTTTAAAAATGCTCCTGTATTTTTTACTCTAGTGAAGTAGAATTGGTAATGTCTTCCCACACTTAGTTTAGATTTTTTAATAAAGTTTTCTTTTCTAAATGTTATATACCAGCTGTAAAACAAAAAGTACTGTGTGGATGATAAATGCTTTTGTCTAATTGTTCAGACAAGCAAACTGCAGATCCTCTTTTTTAGCTAGGCATACAATATTGTCTAAAGCAAAATTTTATACATGTTCTATGTTTATTTGCTGCTTAGTACAGGTAACTTTGTTGGAGGTATCTCCAGTATCCATTTTAAATTAAATGACATTACTCAGATTCTTTAAAACTGATATTTTAAATCTTAGAAAACGTAGTGATTTATTTTCTTTAACTGACTTCTCATTAACTTCCAAAAGATAAGGAGACTAAAACTCTAATGCAACCACGATAGTAAATTTGGGGGTTAATTTATTTATTTATTTATTTATTTTTGTTTAGTTGGTTGGTTTTATTAAGGAAAAATCTAGTGCCTCATAAATTACAGGTGACTTACTAAAATTATTTTCTATTTTGTAATATGAAAGCCATAATGCAAATTATACTGGATTTAATAGCAACTTAGATTTCTGGTTAAATTTAAGAGGTTTTAAAGACCATATGTTTCTCTGTACATAATATATTAGTTTACGAAAAAAATTGTAGTCTAAAAAATATAGTATATGCTACAGTTCTAAAAATATCAAAATATTTGTTCTTATGTGTAAAACAATGCAATGTAGATAAATCTCTGCTGAGCTCCACAGATCCATTGTCGCTGCATTACTGATCACCAGCTTGCCACTTCATTTAGCAAAGATCTATATAACTAACATTGTAAACTAATTTTTTAAAAGTCTGAGTAAATTTCATTTTTTAAAAATATACCTTTCAATTGACCATAATGTATTCTATGTAGTTGACTTTACAGCTTGTATTATTAAGATGATGCTCAGAAATCCTATAAAGAAGTCAAATATATCTCTATAAAAGTACAAATAACAATCCAGTGAATAAATGTAAAAATGGAAACAAGCCTGCTAAATAGCACAAAACATCATTCAAATTTAAGTATTACAATCAAGCACTAAACTGAGTAATACTGAATGAAGTCTTTCAAGTTGTAAAGACATTTGTATCTAGCCAATATCTGGGACGAAATCCTAACTATGTCAGATACTTTCTTGCATATGCACTTATAACAGTAATTTCTCAGGTGGTGTAGTGTCACTATCTACAAATGTTTCTGTCCTTGTAGCAAACAAACAAACAAAAAAGAAAAGTGATTTAGGAATGAAAAATACTATTTATTTAAGAATGTGCATTCAGTGAATTTGCACATCATATCTGAGCAAGTTGGAGTATCAAGATTAGCAATTTTGAATTTCACTCTATATCTTCAAAAACGATTATTGGAGCTCTAGCTTTTTTACACTTTGCAGTCAAAATTAGGAGTGAGATGTCTTTTCTCTCAGAAGATAATGGGAATTTTTATGGACTTGGATGCAGCTCTGTCTTCTCCCTTCCTCCATAGTCCCTTTCTCATGATCAAAAGTCCAGACCTAGTGGGGAGAAACTGAGATGTCTTTGCTGACTTTAGCAAGACTAGGATGTACACACTTGCTAATTGCAACTCACTAGCCATTTGATTTCAGGGGAAGTCTGATCTTCTCATGACTTTTTCAAAAATTTTCTTATTTAGAGCTCAGCATGGCCTTGAGCAAAATGTATTTAACAGCTTCATAATGTCATTTCTTTGTATCTTCACAGAAACACCAATCAGTTTATTAATACTGAACTCCATCCCACAGTGGGTCAACGTGTTTCAGATTTACAAGTGAAAACCTGAATGTGGCTGTTGAGAGGTGTAGGGCTTTGAAAATGGGTTAGATTCAGTCAGCAAGTGTTTGATAACCTGAAAGTAATGATGATACAGAAATTTTTCAAAGTGAAAGTGCATATGTTAATACCATTATAGATATCCTTAGGGTTATGTAGCTAATTGCATAGCTTTTTTAGAACACTACTTACTCTTCTAATCAATATCTAATTAGCAATTGCCATAGCAACTGTAAAATAGAGGATGTCCTGATATGTAAGGTATGTTAACTTCTAAGATACAAAACACCAGTGGGAAATACAAAAATGTCATAGAAAAATTTGTAACTTTTACATAAGTATTTTAAGGGGAAGGAGTTGTTCAGTATTCGATTTGGGGAAATAAAAATTACTGCTTCTTCATTTTATATGCCTCTTACCTCCCTGGAACAATAATCAGAGCCCATTTATTTATTTACTTGTATTTATATATTTCCTGTCTAAAGATAAATGAATTAATATTGAAAATAAAGTTATAGCTCAGGAAAAGAAGTGGTGACCTGGAAATGTGCAGGTAATCAGCCTTACCTCAGGCCCTGGGAAGATGCTGGAGCCTGACTGCTTGTAATCTGCATTCATGCAAAGAAAGTCACTTGGCTTTTTCAGTCACAAATCACCCTCAGCCAGCACAGTCACCTTGTACTGTGGCTAACTGGTAGAGGGAAAACCAGTGGAAATTTTTTTCCCTAGGAAGATAGTACAGCTCCGAACCAGGATAGCCAGGAGGTGTTTGCATCTCTGTCCTTGGAGACATTCCACATGAACCCATGCCAACCTAAAATGTTTATGGTGGTAGTTCCACTATTTGTGACAAATTTGAGCAGAAGTCCTCTAGATGTACCTTTCAATGAATATTTCTCTAGTGTTATGAATCCATGAATAAGAAGAAAAGCGTTAAACTACCGTTGCAAAGAAAGTCGGTTAGTTTGAGTAAAAATACACACATCTTAATGAGAGTATTTGTGAAAACTGTATACTTCCCAAAGCCTGTGCTGCACAGCTTTGCTCAATGGGTTCATTTCAGCATTTCATTGCTTTAGTTTTACCTTTCTGAAGCACTAGATTTGCATAGTCCTTTTGAATAATTAATCTAGTATAACAGCTTCTTAAGAAAGATTTTCCTGTCTGCCAAATCTGTTTTGTTGCTTTTTATAGCATCAGACTACGCTTGTGTAAACTTTCCATGGTAAATGACCCTTTCATAGTCAGCTTTCATATTGATCAAGCATGTATCCACGCTGCTAAAGACCCCAGAATGCTCAGTTACAAATTATAGCACCAAGGAATCTCTGTCTTAGAAAAAAGCGTTTTCTATCCATGTTCAGATTTTGCGTTCTTAGAATAGTTACTATTACTATTCCCCCTTAGGGACCCTCCTCTTTTGTTTGATATAAATCATGAAATAAGAATCCTTTGTTGTCAGGTTAACTAAACAGTTGCAGATGTATCACCAAGCTAGGTGTGATTTATGAAAACAGATAGTCTTAATGTTGGTTGGCTTTTAAAGATTAGCTCCTGTGTGCCAAACATCTTTATTTATCTACTTCTAAAAATATTTTTAAACCTTCATATTCATCAATGACTATGCCATTTTTTTAGGAAAACTTATAAATGGATAGAAACAATGTATCACGCCTTATCTTGTTCTGAAGTTTTGGTTTTTTTAGCTTGTCTAGGTGGGGTTATGCACCGAGTATCAGGATGTGTGCTACTTTCATATTTCCTTGAGAAGCTTAACACTTTAAACAAGATTTATCTCCATGCTGATCATCCCCTCACAACAAGGCTGTAAAACATTTTCCACAGAAGAACTGTAATTCAAGGAAGCTGTTTCCCATAAAGGTTTTCTGTAATTTTACTAACCTTAGGATATTCTTGACGCTACCCCCACCAACCACTTTACAGAGAATGAATTAGAACAGAAGAATTGAATCTATGGCGAAACCTAAAAGATTCTGGGAGGTGATGTTTAACGTATTTCTTAATCAGAAATTCTACTCCTTCAAAATGTAAGTGCCCAAAGTCTTTTAGAGCTGTCTTTGTAGGCTTTTCTAAGAGACAGAAGAAAATACCAATCCATTACTTGTTTATTTAATTAATTATTTTTCAGTGGAACACACACCTTGTTTGTGTACATATCTGATGTAAAATTTAAAGGAATCTTAGCAAATTTCTTCTGCTAGTGGTAGTATTTTATGCTAAACTTGTCAACATAGAAAATAGTTGTTAGTTTAGGTTAAAAACTAGTTGAATATAGAAGGAAATTTCTAAATGGATTTTCATTAAAGAAGAAAAAAGATCATGTTAGAAGACAAGATAAGCTTTAGGTGATCTTCGTGTGCTTCAGTATTATTGCTCAGAGACCAAAAATGCAGAGTAGGTGAGAAGGATAAGGGATTAGTGATGTCTAAGACCCAGGCAGAGCTTCTTGTGCTGAACTTCATCTTCACTGAGTTGAGATTGTTTCTAAAATAGCAATAATTATCTGTGTACTTGTTATGTATACATCAGCGAACTTGGCAGGGATAAATATCAATACGTGAAATACACTTAAACTGATCTGGAACTACCGTGGAAATGTGAAATTGGACACAGATATGTAAAGCCTTCAAAGCTAGACTTCTTTGAGATCATAGTTGAAACAATCTGGGCTTGTCCATCTTTTCAAAGTAGCCTGTATTTGCCTTTCTTTATTACTTCTTTATATATCCTGCTTGTTTAAACTACTGCTAGTTTAAACTACTGCAGCTAGAAAAAAAAATCACACAAAGCGTTCCTTCTCATTGCATTTTGAAATATAATTTGGATGTCTCTCATTGCAATTTCTGTTTCTTCTGCTTTTCCATTCCACTTTTACTTATCCATTTCTTTCCTAACTTGACATTTAAACTGTGAGAGAATGGATATTCCTAGTGTAATCCAATAAGACTTTTATGGCTCTTTTATACTATTTATTAATTTTGACAATAGTTTTCAAAATATATGAAGATGTAAATATGAATTTTAGTAAACCTGATGTGAAATTTCAGACAGTATGCAATTTTACAGGCTGAAAAAATCTGAGATTTTCACATATTATATTTCAAGAGTTTGCAATTAAATAGCTGTATATTAGAAATAAAATGAGGATTATTTAAATATCTAGTGTATTTCATATAATCGCAGAATGGTTTGGCTTAGAAGGGACCTTAAAGACTATCCAGTTCCAGCCCAAGGTGGATCTGAAGGAAAGCTGCCTCAGAAGAGCCCCCAAAGCCCCCAAACTCAGCCTCCTGGGCACCTCCTGCTGGGCAGGACAAGGAGCTGTCTGCAGAAGCTTCAGAGGAGGGCACGCAGGCAGCATTGCCCATGAAGTCCCCAGGTACTGTGCCAAAGGTCTTCCTTGTTGTCCTGGTTTGACCTAGCAGACAGCTAAGTCCCACACAGTTGTTCGCTCACCCTCCCCCCTCCCAAGTGGGATGGGGGAGAGAATTAAGGAATAAATATGGTAGAACTTGTGGGTTGAGATAAAAGCTATTTACTAAGACAGCAGAGAGAATAAAAGAAATACCAGTACATACATATACATTAGGAACAATGAATAATACACATAGCAAGGGACCAACAACCGATACCCAACCGGCCAGCAGCCCCTCCCTCCGAGCAAGAGAGATTCCTGTTCCATAAAAATCACATGATGTGATGTGGTATGGAATAGCTCTTTGGTCAGTTTGGGTCAGCTGCCCTGGTCCTGTCCCCTCCCAATTCCCAGCTCCTTATGCCTTCTAACTGCTTCACTGAGGAACAAAATGTGTCCTTGGTTGTGTTCAACACTGCCAGGTGTTATCAGTTGTTTCTCTTCTGGGAACAAAACACAGCTTCATACCAGACACTGTGAGAGAAGTAACTTCTGTTAGAAACTAAGACACCTGTCCTTTCTTTACCATGAGATCCCTGGCTGAATTTTTATTTCACTTGTCCAAAGGAAATGGAAGCAACTGTTCTACCACCAATTTCCCATAAGTTATTGACATTGGCAAGATCTTCCGAAGTCCTCTCTTTGCCAGGAGAAACACTCCTAGCTCTCTTCTAATAGTACTTCCTCCAGCATGTCTGGGTCTCTCTTGGACTGTGGAGCCCAGAACTGGGCAGAACTGGTGCTGTGGCCTCAACAGAGCTGAGCAGAGTGGAGTAATGTGAGTAGAATACAATACGGAATTGCAATCAGATAAATGGAAAGACATAGTGTCATGCTGATACAGCTATAGTTTTTTCCAGTTCTGAAGATTGACTAGTTTATCTGCACCCTCCACAGACACTTCTAAAAGATCTTTTCTTTAGTTATTTGTTTAGACCTTTAACTCTCTGGGAAAAAGGGAAGGGGAAGGGGAAGGGAGGAAGGGAGGAAGGGAGAAAGGGAGGAAGGGAGGAAGGGAGGAAGGGA
>WBMW01000575.1:0-36972 GCA_013396635.1 Penelope pileata | reverse complement strand
AAGGAAGGAAGGGAATTATTTTTTCCTTCAGAAAACTAAAGGAATGATACATACCCCGTTTGCTGACAAACAGAATAAATGAGTTCAAACTGGCCTGCTGTGGCTGAACTGCTGACCCGAGCTAATCCTAAAGCTACCTTTGTAATCTCTCTCATATATGCAAGTAGATGTACTGTCAGGAGACCTGTGAAGTTACTGAAATATGAACCACAATGGAGAAAGGCCCTGGGTCACCTGATCACTAAGTCAAGAAAACAAGGTGTAGATGGCTATGGAGAAATGAGCATCCCAATGGCAGATTGCATCTAAGAGTTCAGAGCTACAGGGAGGCAGTGAAATGTTAGAAGAGGGCCAAAGACATACAGTCCAATCTCAGTTTCTAAAAATTAATGAATAGAAAATATTAGAGATCTGTGCAGGTGATTAACAACAAAATTGTGGGACAGTGACAAAGAGGAATTAATCATTCTTGAACGGTCTATTCTGTAAGGCATTGAAACATTGAGGCATCAGCTGCAACTATATTTAATGTAGCCTGACTAAAACATTTGTCTCCTATGAATAATTTTTGGATTACACCATGCTAAATGTAGATTGATGTGGTATAAGGGATAAATGTTTTAATATGAGAGTGGTGAAACTCAGGAACAGGTTGTCCAGAGATATTGTTGATGACTGGGAGTGTTCAGTCAGGTTTGATGGGCTTCTCTGCAACCTGATCTAGTAAAATAGTAAAAGATGTCCCTACCCCAGTAAGACATTAGACTAGATGATCTCTAAACTTCTGTTCTCAGCGAAACCATTCTATGATTCTGTGATTCTACAACATGATATGGGAGGAAGGTTCACATTTATGGATTCTTCCATTATGCTATTAGTTTAAAAGTCATTCAATCATAATTGCCTACAATATTTTTCCACCTTTACTTCTAGCTGAGAAACTTGCATTATGTGATTGTCCTGATTAACAAAATATTAGTGTTCTCTTTCAAAAAATGTTTTGTGAAAATATGTATGCAGATGTAATGTACATACATAATTACAAACTTTTTTTTTTAACTTTCTTACTTGGCTCATGAAAGGACTTTACTAAAACAAGTACATTTTCTTTTAACTCTTCAAGTAAACTGGCTTGTGGTTTGGGAAAATTCAGCTACTGCTTTTAAAGCAAATCTTGCTCCAGATTTTGCATTGCTAACTTTACGGAATGGGATTAAAAACCTTGTTCTCTGGAATGAGGTTGAAATTCATAAATTTTGAAAACGTATTCGTATGATCAATTTGTGCAGAGAGTTTATTTAGCCAAAAACAGATGATTCTGCAGAATTTTAAAGCACATCAAAAGAACCTAAGTTAACACAACTCTGTTGTTATATCAGTTTGATTCTGTATTTCCAGGAAAGCAACAAAGTTAATAAATCTTCCAGGAACTGAATTTTTGACTCCAGTTAATACTGAGCTTTTGAACATTGAGTTTCCTCCTAGCAGTTTGGAATAGATCCTAAAATCATTCATTCAAAACAGTTCATTCTCAAATAATAAGCTGCTTTACAGACAAAGTTGGAATCAACATTTGAAGTCATCTGATTTATTTTCCTAGCCATATGCTTGTTTCTATTACATGAGAATTACCTTTTTCTCAACGGTATAATAAAAGGTCGTACAGATAAGATCAATAATTGTGCACAAAGCATTGTGATACTTTTCAGATTATTCCACTGATTATTCTCTATCTTGGTGCACTGTTTTGAAGTGGTGTAAGCTGAGTTTTCATTTTGATATTTGTCAGAACCTTTTTGCATGTCAGGCTGTTTATAAACTAAAAGAATTTTGTTTGTCTCTTTTTATTGTTTTAAATCAATACTGCTGTTATTTGGAATGTCTAAAATCATTCCAACAAACAACACACTCATTTCTCACTAGACTTATTTTGTGGTGCTTGTGGACAGTCTTATGAAAGGAGTTGAGTATTTTTTTAATTTTGGAGGCTCAAAATTAAAGTCCTCTCACCTGCATTTGGAAGGTTGGCATATGGATTTGGTCTGCATAAGTTTTGATTCCTTCATGTAACCTAGCAGAATGCAAGATGTTCAGAAGCACTCAGCAAACACTGCCCAGCAAATCTGAATTTTTTCTCTTTTTTATTATTCAATTTTATGTTGAAAATCATGTTCATGGTTGTAGTACTCTGTTCAAAATATGATTATTAATTTCCTCAGAGGTCAAAGTTGCCATCAGGAATTTTATTATCTAGATTTTATTTGAACTTAACTCAGGCTTTTATGTTATTCAGATAAGCTTTACCTTACAAAACCCTAAGCTACTTTTGCAGATTCATAGGCTTCCAAGTTATTTTGAAGTGTTTCATTTTGTTGAATGGTTTGGTCAGTAAGCCTCACATGTTCATTTTTAGCTGTTCTTCTTGACAAAATCAGAGTTAATTTACCTCTACGTTTCTAATTTTGACTTTCGTAATATTCAAAGGTAATATTACTAGTAAACTACTTGCAACTTCAAAATAACATTCTAGCTTCCCAAGTGTGAAGTAGTGCTTTGAGATCTGATTATAACATTTTGAGTTTTGACTGATGTTAAGTTGGGACATGAAATTCATAGGAAAACTGGGATTTAAGTTTAGAGGGATTTTTATCATGTTTCTTTTTGGTCTTGCCAAAGTAGAACATAAATGTAAGTATGTAACTGCACTGAAACAGGCAAAGCAGATTTTTGTTATTACAGCTAAAATCTACTTTTCTTCTATATGTTTTGTACTGTAGATCATAGTAGAATATCCTTGAAAGAAGGTTAAAAAATGTATACTATACATGGTAATAGAAAATTGTGCTGCATTCCACCTGTTCCAAATTTATTAGTATTTTAATAGTTAATATTGCACAGATTCTGCAGATATCGTTATTTGTACTTTTCATAGTACTTCTGCCTCATACTGTTATGGCAAGTAGCCTCCAGTCAGTAAGATTATTAAGGAACTAATACATTTAGAAGTAGGTTAAAAACACTTGTAGTACCATTAACTATTAAATTGTTCTTGGCTAAAATGATGATCCTTTGACATACAGAATAGTTTATATGTATCTAACAGTTAAGTACAATATATTATAGCTCAGATACATCAAAGGCTTTATTTCTGGGAGAAGAAACCAGAATTGTAGAAACAGAATTAAAACTATGATGGGGTACCCTAACTAGATTAAAAGGACTGACTGACTTAAGATAGCCTTAATATATCAGTTTGTCCTGGTATTTTTCCACTTGCCATTGCAGACGTGGCAGTATTTCTTTTATGAAAGTGGGGTTTGAAGAGAGTTGAAGTTTCCTAAATGGGAAAGACAAAGCTGCTTAGCAAGCCTACCTATACAGCAATCTGCCTATTAAACATAGCATGCTGAACTGGCAGTCTCCAAGCATTTCTCATTGTTCCTTGTTGGGATGGTCACTTAATGACCAAATTAGAGTTCAATCACCGAGAGCTAGAGCAACAACAGTAACCAGCAGCAAGTCAGCTTCCATTTCAGATTTACTGAGCTTCCAGGTGGAGTTCATTACAGCAAATCACCCAGCATGAACCCCTTGACTGCACATTAAGAAAATAGTTTAAATTAAGGTTTGTTGTGTTGTTAGGCTAGTTTCCTGCTCAAAATGCTAAGGCCCCCTGCTTTTGTGACATTCATGTAAGCTACAGAACATTTGCTATCCAGGGAGGTCTCTGCTGCTATTTGCTGCTCTGTTTGTATAGCATGTGAAATATTCATGAATTCACAAGTTGAAATATCACAGGTTTCAAATGAGGATTTCATAGTTATGTTCTCCTGGCTTGCAAACTGATAATCGAGAATTTACAATTACAGCTTGTTTCTTTATAAACCAGCAGCCACATGGGCACCCTGGCTGTAGCAGCTGTTGTGTGTCCACCCCTCTGCTGACAGGTACCATCCTTCATTCAAGCCCTGGAGATGCACCTGCCCCTGTAGCAATTCTCCTGGCTTGAGAAAGAGCAATGTTGAGGCTCCCATGCTGTTCCTTTAAGCAGTCTGCAGCATATGCATGAAGTACAGCTGAGGAGAGTTTTGTGCTGGCCAGTGTGTCCTGCCTGACGGTAAGTCATGTAGACCACCTATGACGGTGATAGTAAGGCCACAGAATCCTTCTCAATTTGCTATATTAACTAATTCTCTGTGCTCAAGTACATTCAAATAATGCATTGTTGAAATCCTGTAAGTGTATCTCAACCACGGTAAGAATGAAAAATCTTAGTAGAGGATCCTGCCTGCAGAGTACATGGAACAAGACAACCCATTCATTTGTAGTGTACATGTTCATTAAAATGCATTTTATAAAGTAATTCACACTTTAAAATGTACACATATTTCGAAAAGCATATCTCCTGCAAATTCTGTCTTCTTTATCGCTTAATAGATTTGTGGGTTAGTAGAAATGCAGTGCATTATGGCTTTTTTGTCCTCATAGCTTTTTCTCAACTTTTTGAGTATTTAATGTACTTATCAAGAAAATGGTAACATCTCCATGCTTAAGTTTCTTTTTAATGAACCACACCAATGAGCTGTAATGTATTGATTCTCCTGAGGGTTTTTTTCTCTTCTTTCTGTTCTCTTTTAATCTCTATAACAAATTTTCTACGAAGAAAACATTCATAGAATTTTTTCAGAACTTCAATAACATCCCTTTTTCTTTTTCTAGATAGATAGATTTATTTTTCCCTGGGTCCTTTAGTTATACAGCTCTCTGCAGCAGCCACTGCAGGGTCCCATGCATACTTGTTTCAAATAAACATTTTCTAAACTAGAAAAAGTTCCCATTGATCACTTAGCATTTCTGTTGTGAACTTGGACTAGTCTGTAAAACACCAACAGCAGGCACAAAAAGTGTCAAAACTCTCTCACTGAACAGGTGGTTTAAGCCAGCGGGCTGCTGAGAGCCACACAGCTGTTCATGCCTCCGCCCCTTAGTGGGGGAAAAAAGGGAGCTTATGCGTTGAGATGAAGAAAGTTTACATAGGACAGAAAAGGAATGGAAAGATAATAAAAATAATAATGGTGAAACAATACATGGAAGAGGTGGTGCACAATGCAATTGCTCTCCACCCGTTGAACAATATCCTGCCAGTCCCCAGCCAGTGACAGCCTCCACAGCCAAATCCCCCAGTTTTATGATTCAGCACAACGCCACGTGGCATGGGACATCCCTTCAGCCGGTTGGGATCAGCTGTCCTAGTTCTGTCTTACTCAAGCTCCTTGAGCACCCCCAGCTTTTTGCTGACAGGGAAGCATTACAATCTGAAAAGCCCTTGGCACTGTGCAGCACTTGCTCTGCAACAGCTAAAACATCAGTGTGTTATCAACATTATTCTCATCCTAAATCAAAAACATGACAGCATACCAGCTACTAGAAAGTTAACTCTATCCCAGCGAAAATCAGGACAAAAGATTTCAATGCAGTGATGGTGCATGCAGTCAGGTTCTCCTCTGAAGCAGTGACTAAACATTTTAATTTTTTAATTCATGCAGGATTAGCACCGTGAAGACTGTACACATCTTCTTGAGCAACAAGTGCATTCCTAGGTTTGTAGCATTCAAGGCCTCCCTAGTCTCTTCTTCAAAAGCAGGTTTAGCTAGTCAGTCATTCTCATTATCATGTGTCCTGCCTTCAGTTCTTCATTTTTTTTCTGTTCTTGTCACCATTTTCTGCAGCAGTCTCTTCTTATTCCAGCAATTTGCTTTCTTTAATGAGGGTTAAGACAGTTCCATGGCCCCTCCCCCGACTAGTGTTTCCAGCTTTTCCTCTGCCTGGCCTCCGTTTTCTCCAGTTTCCCAATACTCATTGCAGCTCTAAAAATATTGTCCAACAGGGAGTCAGTACTCTTTTGGCAGTGGCAATATGACTGTATTTATGTGGTAATTCTTTTTTAGAAAAGAACACAACTGGATTCTCTGTGTCGTTTTGATAGCAGCACCCACTCCTTCTAAAGTCCCTTGTTTCATCTTGGGAAAAGCATTCATTAATTTCATTTTTATTTGAGAGATTCAAATGGTGCTGGTATGTATTCTCTTAATTACCTATGCTTCTATTAGATGTTCTGATTTCTCAGTACTTGACTGTAAAATGGATGATATGCACTGTTCCTTTAAGATAACACTGCCAAAGAAATATCAGCAGAATGCATGTATGCCATTATTATGCACAATGAGCCTTTTCCCAATCTCAGCTGGCTGCTTAATATGCTGAGGTTAGAAAACAAAACTACTCCACACCCCTCAAAGTCTTAATATGTCATTGTTGGATTTGCCGGGAATGAATGTCAACACTGTACAAATATAGGAGAAATTAGAACTCTTTTAAGGCTACTTTGTTTCTGAAGTTACGAAAAGAAATCTACTGGCACTCTCTTTACAGTCTGTTCTTATAACAATAAGGAGTAAGTTTAATTTAAAATAGCAGTGACATCTTTTTATTATACACTTGTGTTTCATAAATGTTGAGCACTTTAGGAGCATGTCTAAGACTTGCAACAATTAGATGATTACATGGTGAATGAGAACAGCCATAGTTATATCAAGATGCCTAATGTGAAGTGTATACACAACATATGCTTTAGGGTGCATTGGGAGAGTTTGAAAGAAACTCTGTGACAGATTATTGCAGAGGAGGATGCAATGCCCACTAAAAGCACGACAAAACTGCAACAGACGTTCTAATCTGATCCGGTGCGATGCCTAGGTTTGTATAATTTTTTTCCTAGCTCTCTGAGATTTTTCCAAAAGTACAGGTGGCCTAACCATTCATTTTAGGAGAACACAGATTGACACTCCTTAAAGCTTGTTCAATCAGTGTGGCTATGTACAAACCCACAAGAGATGGGAGATGCTCAGTTAGAAAAATCTCTGGAGGACCCAAAGACTGAAATAAACATATTTTTGAGTCCTTGACATCTTCTACTTAAGATGAAATAGAAAGAATTTAAAAAAATGTTAAAAGTTGCTTGTTTCAAAAGTTTGATTCAAATAATTGTATGTTAGAATCTACCAGTATCATTAACATAGTAATACAGCCCAGAACATTCACTGGACCATTCAATTTGGCAAACAAAAATGTTCTTAAAATCAGGTTTCATTAGACTCCATTTTAAATATATAGGTCACTTTGAAAGTAGTGTCTCTTATTTATTTCCATTGAAACGACAACAGGTACAAAGAGCACAATAACACTATTTGATAGAGCAAATTGTCAGCTACAAAACATTTTTTTTCAGCATAGTCACCACCATTAGTTATGCATTTTCATCAGCAATGAACAAAAGCCTGGATCTTGTGCTCATAAAAGTCTGCATGGCTGTCTGGAATTATGCTTGTATTTCACATCACTGTCACCACTACTGAAATGCACCGCTCACTGCCTCACTATGCTCACACCCACTGCTTTCTCTCCATAAATGATCAACAAGTATTGATGAACATCAGTGGGTGCCATTTCTTTCTCATGGAGGAATTCAGTTCCACTCTTTTGCTCCATCCACACTTTCATGTCAGATGCCGTTGTGTCAGAGTGCCCCTCTGCTGCCATCTGTCACACGGCAACAACATGGAACAGGATATTGGTGGGAAGGTTCAACCTCTACTGCCATCCCCCCAACATCCACCTATGACACTGTGGAAAGACATAATAAAATGGGAGGCATTTCTTTCAGAGCAGCCCTCATATGTCAGCTTGTTTGGAAATAACTTGTATATGTAACTTTAGGAACATTAATTCATGCTGCACAAGGGAACACAGAGAGTACATTCGGCAGCTGATGCTCAAATTAAAAATATAGTATATAATTAGATATCTGGTATTATATGCACAGTTTTCAGACTGCATGGATATACTATCAACACAATAAAAATAAAGAGGGATTAAGTGAATTATTTATCGTATTACTAACTCTTCAATCATAGCAATCTATCTTAAACTAACAAAAAGCTAATTCATTACAGTGAATGAACCTTTATCTTGACAGCTTTTGTATGAGCCAATATAGGTTGGCACTAAACTTAGAGTGGCTACCCATAGACTCTTGTCATGATTCAAAAGATTTTATAGATTCAGCTTGACACAGAAAACAACTGTGTTCCTCTAAACAGCAGTCACCTTTGTTTCTGTGTCAGGTCTTTAAATCCTATTAGCCAGTCACTAGGCACCAATCATTGAATATTATCAAATGCCAATTGTTGAATTTTATCAGTCTTCTTTGATCATCCATTTGAGATACACATCAAATAAGTAATTAAATGATTTCCTGACTGAAAAAGACCCTGATTTGAGTGGATGAACTATGTGGCATTTGTTATAAATAATCCTTTAGATTATTTGATTGTGTAGGTACAGAAATTTCTTACATCAGTTGGTCAATGAACACTTGATATCAGTCCTTTGACAGAGGCATGAAATTTATTTAGAGGCTACCATGATTACAGATCAAAAATGAGTTGTTGCATATCTGGCCCCTATTTCTCAAACTCTCCTTTCCACCTGAATCATAATTTAGGAGAACATTTCTCTCAGAGATTCTACAGGCAAAATAGAAAGCAAACAAACCAAAAAAAACCCAAACCTCCTATCCTTAAATTTGCTGATAATGATGTATTAAAATTTATAACTGACTCTAAATAAATAAATAAATAAATAAATAGAACAGTTTACCACGGGCTGTTAAGGATTAGATACAGATTTGTGCTTATAATGGACCAACCCATCCTGAGAATATAGAGATTACTTTAGACCATAAAGTACTGGTAATATTAACATCAAACAATTTATTTTAAAGTTTTTCCTTTAATTCTTTCCATCTTTACTTTTTTTTACTAAAATCTGTGAAGTTAGTAATTATGCTTAAAATGTTGGAGAAAAATGGAGAAAAAAGAAAACAAGAAAATACAGGACAAGGATAGGCAGCAAGGGACTGAAAAAGATGTTCAAATGCTCTTTTATATCAAGGGCTATTTCTCTCAAAATGTCAATTTGAAGTCATTCAATTCCAGTGTTACAGTTTTATTTATTGAAATACAGAACAATTAATTTTTACCTCTACGTTTGTCCAAGTATCTAAGAATTTCTCTTGCTGCTTTGTGTTAGCCTCTGTTTCAATACTTTAGAAAAATCTCAACATCCACTATCGAAAGAACATGCCAACGATAATGACACAAATGATGTTACAGTATAGAATCATTATTGCCTAACTGAGATATTTGCGATCTGTATTTTTTTTATCAGAGATGCTGTTTACAAATAATTACTTAATCTTCCTAGTTTGTGGAGGCAAGTATTTTATCTCCAAACTAGTGCATGAAAAATTTGTATGTGGATTTCTTACTATCATTAAAAAACAGAAAAGCAGGTCTCTTACAGAAATGGTCCCAGCACTCACAGCTCAGCCTCTTCTCCTGTGCAGACCTTTAAGTAGGTACCCTGCAATCTCTGGTAGACCTCTTCTCTGTTAAATCCTGAATTATTTGGTTGGATCTATGTATACACATGTACTACTGTTTCAGTCTTCATTGATGCCAATAAGAAGCTCTGAGGTTTAAGTTTAGCTCATTCACCTATCACATTCTTGGCACGCAGTGCTTCCCAAAGGACAACTGTAGTTAGAGGCCAGGATTCCTGGTGTTGAGACCAGAATGTATAACACAGCCCAGAAAAAGCTTTGCCACTGAGCAGTGTGTACAAACTGTGAAGCTGATGCTGTAGGCAGGTTTGATAGCGCTGGCCACCTCTTCCTCTGTTTTTGTTTGTACATTTCCCAAACTATAGGTGTTAGCAATTTTCTCTGCTAGGGGTCTGCCTCAGGGTAAGACAGTGTTTTTTCACAAAATGGAAGTTTAGACAAAATGCCTAGTTTTATTTGTGCCTAGGTAATGTTTATATAAGTCAGTGCATTAGAGAAGAGAACTGTGTCTCTGTCAGGGATATGCCTTGTGCTATTCTCAGAAGAAAAGTGCATTAGAGCTTAAGTTACACATCTTTTAGAGGTACTTTATACATTGTGTTAAGAAAAGCCATATTTGGCAACTGCATTTCCAAAACTTAGATATAAGTAACATACATGCCCAGCTCAGACCCCCGGGGACAAAGCAGGATATTTCTATAGTGCTGTAGTTGTTGATTTAGGTCAGTGTGATTGCTGGCCTCTTAAACCAGGGCAATGATATTTCTGTCTCGGAAAGTACCTTCAGGTAGCATGAGGAATGAAAAGAATTTATTTCAAGCACAGGTGAAAGAAAGCAGAATTCCCAGAGAGACTACAATTAAAGGAGTTGATGTGACAAAGGAGTCTAGTATGGAGGAAGAACAAACCTTGTAACTTGGTGTAGATCTGTAAACTTAAGCATGTGGAGGGAACAACTAGGTTTTGTTGAGGAAAGTCTGGGAGAGAAAATAGTGAGGTGGGCAGGTGTCGTGATCTGACTCAGCAGATAGCTAAGTTCCACATAATTATTCACTCACCCTCCCCCCTCCCCAAATGGGACGGGGGAGAGAAATAGAGAGATATGCAGTAAAATGCGTGGGTTCAGATAAATGCTATTTACTAAAATAGTAAAGGGAACAAAAGAAATAACAGTACATATATATATATACATATATATATATATAGATATACACAAAGAGGATACGCAGAGCAAGGGCTCACAGCCAGTGGCGACCCTTCCTCCCAGCTAACCCCCGCCGTAACCAAAAGCACCCAGAAACCCAACAAACCAATCACATGATGTTGTATGGTATGGAATAGCTCTTTGGTCAATTTGGGTCAGCTGCCCTGGTCCTGTCCCCTCCCAGTTCCCAGCTCCTTATGCCCCCCCTAACTATTTCACTGGCAGAGGAATGCAGAAGTGAGTTATGCCCTCGGCTCCATTCAACACTGCCAGGGTGTTATCAGTTTTTGTTTATCCTCTGAGGCCACAACATAGCGGCATACTAGACACTATGAGAAGCGTAACTTCTGTTAGAAACTAAGACACACAGAAAAGGGAATGCAAAAGCTTGAAGAGAAAAATAAGAGTAAGAGCAGAGATAAACTGATGTGAGTTTAGATGTTGAAGACTGGGGCTTGTGGGTGGATCAAGAGTGTTTCTGTAAGGGCATAAAGTAAGGTTTGTGTTAAAGCTACACAGAGGCAGGGTGGAGCCAAAGCCAGGTTTGGAGGCAACCAGGACAAGCATGTGGAGCCTGGAGAAGAGAGATGGAATTGAGGCATATAGGGTCAGTTTTGCCTGGCCAAGTGCTTAAGTCTGCAAGAATTAGCAGCCCAACAACTGTCCTTACTCGGTGCTGCTAGAAAAAACATTCACAGTTCAACATAGACAATGGTATCCTTTGTCTTTCTTTTGTGAATTTGTCCATAATCATGTATCAGCAGGCAATTATATCCAATTAAGTGTTTGACTCAAGTGATGGGGTTTTGTTGTATAGCTGACACATCATCTGAAATTGACAATGATCTGGAAAACTGTGCAAATACTATGCCACATGGAAGCATTTCAGCAGAGTTCTTAGCTTGTTTTTTAAAAATGAACAGCTCAAAACATTCAGCTAAGCTATTCCTTGCACAAAGTGCCTTTAGATCTTACTAAAACAAAGTGATCTTGAGGAGCTTGCTGAGAGATTTGGTGTGTGTCTACCTCAATCAAAGTAGGTTTATTTTGTGACATTCTGGTTAAATGTTAGGAAATCCCATAATTAAGATTGCAATTGAAACCTTAATACAACTCAGTGTGAATGCATTATGGCCCTTAATTACTTAATTATGCACTTTTTTTTTCTCTGTGCCTTATTTGGTGGAGAGCACCATTGCTGGTGTGGGTCTGACTGGTGCTTTTCTTATGAAGAAAAATGTTGATTACAGTACTCCGATATTTTTTTGGCCAGGCTACAAAGTACGGATTGAAAGAACTGTGTCTATTGATCAAAGGAGACACGGAAAACTGCGTTTTGTCTACAGTAGAGCTTCTATCTAATGGTAGTGTAGACTATGTCTGTCACACCAGGTAGCACCATGTAGAGATACCTGAATGGAATTTTATTGAAGCTGGTATATTGACATGTAAACTACACAGATATTAACTTGCTGCTCAGAATCATTGTGGCCCTATGCCTTGTCTAATTGTGCTTGCTCCCTAGCAGTAAAACCAAAACTAGTTAAGGAGGAAAGTTGTACTGACTGTATCTATAGCTTGTTCATTTAATACCAGCTCAGTTGTCGTTGAATAACTCTAGTTTGAATGATGTAAACTGATGACAAGTGTCTAAACATTCTATTGACAGGTTGTCAGTAATTTTCTATCATTTATTTTCTGATGAAATTATTTGCAAGCATGACCAAAGTTAGAGAAATTGTGGGAATCTGCATTAGCAAATGCTGAAGTGTGTATATAGTCAGCCTTGTCTTTCCTAGCACCATAACGTTTAGGTGCGTAAGCTTAATATATTAGTAGGTTCTTCAGGTAAGTAATACTCTAAAAGAGGTAGAAAATGCACTTGCAAAGCAGAAAAACTTCTAGGTATTATCAAAAAGCTGGCCAATGCTTTCATAAATATCTTAGAATGAACTGTGCTTCTCTGTGCTCCTTTTGGAGAACCATAATATTTTTAATACAGACATTTAATGTAGTATCTCTAATCTAGGAAGAAGAGGTTTCTATTTTTTCTGCTTTGTAAGTCCATAGACAGATATAGACACAAGTACATTTTCTTACAGCTCTGTGTCTCACATCATATTAAGATAGCAGTTTTGGAACATCATTATGAGTGACAAAACACTCAGATGATTTTTCCAGAAATAATGCTTAGACCACTCCTCAGTGAAGTGCACAGATTTTGTTACAAAAGAATTAACACTATAAATGCCATTAAGAGTAGCAGCGTTTGCACAGGTGCTTTGTCTAGTTTTTCAAATTTTACAGCTTTGACCCCCAGCAGTGTTTAGTTGTAGGCTTTTCACGATGGTTGACAAATAAGTACTCCTTAAATATGTTTGTTTTGTTATAATATATAAAATGATTAATTGAAATCACACAGTTATCTGTTGTCAATTTGACATACTAGGATGGCATTCTGATTTAATTTATGCGTAATTATATCCTAAACCTCTTTTTCTAATTTTGTTTTACTTTTTTAAATAACAATTTATATGGGTCACAAGATGTATTTAAGATATGTTATTAATTTAAGCTGACTGTGCAGATTGTGATAGATTTCCATGTCTCTTTTTTATTCTGTCAAGAAAACAAATTTTGAGTTTCTTTTTTACCAGCAAGATTTTTCTGAATTTAAAAATATCCAGCTAGTGACCAGCTAGAGAGTACCATTTCTTGATCTGAAAACTAGCGTTTTCAGAGGGTCAGTGCGTCCCTAATTATAATGATGCAGTTAACACTACTCTAATTGAAAGGTTGTGTCAGCATTTCCATTATAAAGCCATGTTTTTCATGGGTTGTAGCTCAGCTGTAAAGATTCAATCTGGGCTGAAACATGTCAAAAGACCTCATCCTGCTCCACACAGAATGCCTTCAATCTCCCAATTAAACTAGTGAGTTTTCCAGGCACTGACTGTTTTAGGCAAATAAGGACAGCCTATACAAGAATCGTTTTACAATGCCATCCTATACAAAGGATTGGCATTCAAGTAAATAGTTTGGTACATGCTCTCAGCATTTGCATTTTTTTCAGAATGCAAGCTCACCTGAAAAATATCTTCCAAATCAGATCATTTGGTATTCTGTCCTGATGGCTGCTTCAGGGGATTACAACATTCAGTAAAATATAAATGCGCTAATTTACAGTGATTTAGATGCAATATTTAATGATGAAAATGTTTTATGCTGTGTGGATAGGAACTTGTAAAACAATAACAGCTATGGTAATTTCAACGTCCTTCAGAGCACAGGCTAAGGAATAAAAGAAATGGCTTGCTAAATGAAAGGCAACTAAAACTGTAGGGGGAAATTACATTTAAGCTATAGAGAAAGTATTACACAAGGGAGTATAAAATGAGTGATTAAAACCTACCTCACAACATCCAGTTAAAAGCATGCTGGAAATATCCTGAACTGAAAGCACATAAATAAATAAATAAATAGATGCAAGTACTGCTGAGATTTGCATTGCTATAAAAAATAATAACTTAATTCTGAAGACAATCTAGGTGGATAGTCAAGGCTGTACAAAGGAGAATCAGGACAATAGTTCCTTGAAGCACCAAAGCCTGCCATAATTTTAAACTTTTTAAAAAAGCAAACAGCAACAAAAACCTCCAACACAGATCTGGGCTTATTGATGAAATAACCCGCCTCATAAATATTTTGAAATGTCAGAAATGTCATATGGCATATCTGGAAAAGTCTTAGTTAAGTCCTTGATGCATCTTCCATTGATATGACTGAGTGTATGAGTGCAACACCAAAAGGAAGTTTTTGCGCACCAAAAACAGACTTAAGACTCAGTAACAGAGCAGATTGGCCAGCACCTATATAGCATAGTGGGATATAATCCATTTGTGACATCGTTACGCCACCTAATCCTCCACAGCCCTGCCTAGACATGCATATCTGAGCCCTGTCTGCATTTCATGGAGTGCTTTCATCCACAGGCAGTGAATGACAACGTTGGGAATGAATAGGTATCTGTCAGGCAGTGTTGTAGAAAATCTCCGCTGTAGGTGTAAGGGCATGCAAGGCACCCAAGAAAGTCTTAGAAACTGTGTAGTGACCAGTTCATAGTAATTCTTTCAGCCCTATGAAGAAAATTTTGCATTGTAAAGGCATTAAGAATGAGTTGCTCAACATTCATGCACAGAAGATTCGGTGGTGCTTTACCTCTGGCAGCATTTGGCCACGTGTTTTGCTGAGAGTACGGAAACACTGCAGATCTGTATGCAAGGGGGAACTCCTCCTGCAGCTGAAAATTCCCTTTTCACAGGGATCCAGCTGTTTTTACTTGTTCCTTCCTGTTCTGCAATTGCACTCCAAGGGAGAAGACACTCTGCAACAATGAACTCCTGAGTTTAATGCATCCTATTTTCTCCCTCCTGCAGATACTTACTGCAGGGTGATGTTATATGGCATTTTCATCTGTGTCTGAAATATCAAGAAGTGCTTATCTCACTTACATCAGGAACTGCTAACATAGGTAACAGAGCACTAACTGGCTAGCAACTGAAGTTGTAAAGAATCTGTCGTTTGGCTTCAATGAAACTAGTGTAGGGGTTCCCAAAGTACCAGAATTTTTCACGGGCTTAAAGAGAAGGGTGATCCAGGTACTAATTTTACCAACATATTGTGAGTTGTCTTCCTATCACACCACCCCATTAAATTCATGTTTTCATACAAACTTGAGCGAAATGGAAAAGAAGCCTTTGGGTTAAGGAGAGTAATTCATGAGACTGTGACTGTATGGGGACTTGCTAACCATCTGGATTTTCCCTCATGGATGCTAGCATTGTATTTTAAATTACATAGTTCTGAGAGCAATAGTTCAGTTATGCTAAATAACATTTTTTTTCCTTTGGTGTTCTAAGTACTTTTTGCCATTATGCTGATACAGCCATTCCGATAGTAAGGACATTTTGAAGCTGCCCAGTTGTGAAATAAAGAGACAATTTATAGATTGTAGTGTATGAAGTAGGAAAATACAACGAAACCTTGAAAGAAATTAGAACAGAGTCATGTATTCCAGAACTATAGCAGTATGCTATTTTTAATAGCTTCAAACTAAATACACAATTAATTTCAAAACACAGAGCTAAGATGACTTGATAACTTAAACTATTCACTGAAACAACAATAAGGATATACTTGAATAGCTAACGCAGGGCACAGAAGTTAGGACAATGTTAAAAGGCACAATATTTTCTGTTACAAAGGAACTGTATTCTATTTACACTACGGAAGTCATTTTCAGTGTTTTCCTTGTGTAGTTATTGGAGAATATGTTTATAATTTAAAAATTCATAGTGATTCTATTTAGTCATATTAAGGGATACATTTTCAGAACTCACTATGAGGAACTACACTTCTGCCTTTGGGCAATTAAATACCACATACTTAAATCCCCTCCCAAAAATTAATTAGGTATGGTAGGTGGTATTCGACACTTGCAACATCTTAGATTGGAGGTGGTTGTTTTTCACTGATGAATACATACATCAGTTTAGTTTTGTGAAGCTATTTGGGATTTATTTGCATTAATATTAAAATACAAAATTAAGTGAACAGACTCAAATTATAATAAATAAATAACAGTTGTGCAACACCGTCAAAATGCACCATCTGACTAGGTGACTATATGGCTTCATATTCTGCTTTTCAAACTGTTTGTTCATGACAGTATTAAGAGATGAACCTAATACAAAGCAATGATGTAAAGCAACTAGAAATCTAGCAAGACCATCTAGAAATAGGTTTGAGTGAATGAGCCTCCCTACTTTTTCTTGGATTCCGCCAAATTCTTTGCTGATTTTTGTCTTAGAGGATTTTGTTGTGTTTTGTGTGACCATAGTGATATTTGCTAAGAGCAAGTGGTTATTATTTTTCAGTTCAATTTGGTCAATATTTATCCTTTGAACCTGGCTTTGTGATTGCTTGCATGTGTCCTGGCCTTTGAATCAATCTTATGCCTCTCATTCTTGTTAAGGTTTTTGGAGAAGTTGTATTACCTTATTTCATCTTCTGAGTGATTTTGCTTTTTTTCTTGTTATTACGAGTGTTTTAATTCTGATTCTCTTGTGTCATTAAAATTGATTATTGAGTGTTGTCCTCAATTTTCTGCTGTGTGTGTTCTTGCTTTGCCTATTGACACAAGACAGCCAGGCAATATCCTTTGGAAAATTTGTGGATAGCTCTGGATGGTGGATAGCATCGAAGATGACACTTTGCTAGATAAATCTAAATTTACTAATACCTATTCTCAACTTCAGTTCATCACAAAATTGGGTAGAAGTTTTGTAAGATTATCTAGATCCTACAGTTAAAATCAACTAGGTTTCCTGAAGTAACAAACTTTGATCTTTGTGCCATTTCCTTTATTTTCTCCATCTCAATCATTCAGCGTAGATTTATCACTGGTATTTCACCCAGAACTTTTGGAGATACCTCTCCAATTCCTTTAGTCTAAAGTATGTACAGTTTCTGACACTGTCTTTCAGTTGCCTTAATAAAAATTTGCCGTGTATATCCCAATCCTTTACTAAATATCAGAACATTTTTGTTGTGGAATATCTAGAATACAACTGCAACATATTCTACTACATGTTCTTGATGGATATTTTCGAATCCTAACATTCAGAGATATGTTTGTATTCTGTACTGTATTTGCAAAACCATCTGGGTATTCAGTGAGATATATATTCAATGACATTTACTGGGCAACGCTCTTCCTGATCCGCATTAGATCGTCGCATTCCTATTATTGTGACCTTAGTCAGAGTTTTGTTAATATCCACTGTAGCCCCTAGGGTGCGCTCCTTATTGACGTGGTGTTTCCTAACAATTTGTGATTAGACCCTATTTGCATCCTGTGGCAAATGGTGAACTGATGTAACTATGTATTCCAGAGATCACTTTTAGCAATTTTTCTCCTTTCATTTATCGATTTGGGCTGTACTAAAAGTATTTGTTTTCCAGCTTTGGGCATATGCACATTTTACATAGTCAATCTCCATAGTACATAAATTTTATGGGTAATTATGTACTACTTTAAAAAAAAAAAAAAAGTTTACATGTAGGGCCCATTACTCAGAAATTATAATGGAGAAGGGTAATCTACGTATTGTAACATCTTCCTTTGTGTAGCAACCACCAAGAGATGCAGCTGTGACAAAGTACTTGTAGTTGTATAATAGACTAAGATATTATGCCCAATCCATGCAGAAAATGTGAGACAAAATGTAAAAGTTATTTTCACCATGAACATGGTCAAGCACTGGTGCTGGCTGCCCAATGTCATGTCTCCACCCTTGGAGGAGGTGAAGTCTTAATTGGGAACAGCACTGTTCTCTTAACCTAATTAGACCTGCTTTCTGCAGTCTAACCCCAACTAGACAACTTCTGAGATTCCCCTCCAAGCAGACTCATTCTATTCTTTTGTAGCCTTTAGGCTGGCAAATATCTTTTCATCTCTTAGCACGCATCACAGTATATATCCTGGTCAATGCCTGCTTGTTGCTTTTAATGTTTCTTTAAAGTGACCATATAAACTTTGCTTCAGGGCAGGCACACTCATAATTTTTTTTCTCATATGAAGTTCATTGCATTTTGCTTTTTGAGGGCATTCTCTCAACAGCCACTGCTACAAGCTGGAAACACTTGCTCCACTTGTAATCCTATCTTTATTGTTCTCAAAATTACACGGAGTGTCAAAAATAAGTATGTATTTCCACTCAGTTTCTAAGTTTCAGGAAAAAGGGGAAAAAAGGATAAATAAAAGTGTTTATCTGAAGCCTCATTGTATGTGGAGTCATAACATTCATCAGACATTTATCACTCGCTCTAATGCTTCAGGTATTGTTCTTCACAACAGCTCCCACTGATGTCTCATTCTTTATCCCCAGTGAGATATTAAAAAGCCTTACCACCCACTCATTCTACCACTCACTTAAATCCACACATTCATGACTGTCTACAGGCTTGCTTCATACTTTCCACGGTTTTCATGCAACCAATCCAAATTTCTAGTGGCTGAGGCTCTTTTACCATGCACAGTTTTAGTACTATTTTGAGTTTTGCTTTTGTCAAAATCTCTCGTGTCTGTTAGGGATCAGCCCTAAAAAAAGCTTCTGCTGCAGTACTAATGTGAAAGATGTGCCCATAGATGTCTATAGTAGTGACTCACATTCAGCCAGTGACATTTTAGGTGGCTGTTGATGTGGCATTTAAGTTATTTCATTCTACAACTTTGAAATCCTGTAAATTCCAGTGTTAACATAGCTACAGCTTGGTTATCAATTGGAGAACATTTTGAATTATTTTCTGCTTTAAGAGTATGTTCTTCTGTATACAGTTGTTTCCACAGAGAGCATAAAATTTGGCAAATCAGTGTTGGCCTTTGTGCCTTAATTCCTCTGCCCAATATAATAATTTTTGAGATTTAAATACTGCTGGGAGGATTTCAGCAAGAGCAGAATATCCTGCTATTGATAACTCTTTTTAGTAGAAAGGTGTGGATCACCAGTTTTTTGAAGGCCTCCAATGTTGCTCTGACAGCATTAAATATTTAAAGAGGACAGTGAAAGATATGTCTTTTCCATATATAGTGACAGTGACAGAA
Source organism: Penelope pileata (assembly GCA_013396635.1). Taxonomy (NCBI): domain Eukaryota; kingdom Metazoa; phylum Chordata; class Aves; order Galliformes; family Cracidae; genus Penelope; species Penelope pileata. Next base: position 17,640 of record WBMW01000575.1, on the reverse strand, counting down.
CATATTCTTGCTAGCCAGAATCCCTTTTCCTGGTACTGAGGAGAGGCCCACACCCATTTCTTAAAAGTGTGGTTGGAAGACACTTTGATATAGTTTTGGGTTTTTTTTTGGTTTTTATGTTTTTTGTTTTTTGATTTGTATACTTTTGTAATCTTTCTTTCACCTCCCTACAGTAAAGGAATGTACAAGGAGACAGAAGTCATCTTCCCTGTCTCTGTCCCTGGATTAAATGAAAAAACAAGACCACAGTGTTAAAATCCTCTTTCTGATATCTTTTCAACCAGACCTGGAATAATCCAAGCTTTGACTACCAACTTGTAATAGATTCAGAAGATTGTTTTTCATTCTTATTGAAGGAAAAGATTTGAAAAGTAATGCAAAGACAGACTTTATATATGTGTTTTAGTAGGTGATCTTGGACTAGCATCTTCTAAATTCTGTAATTTTAAGGAACAAAAGTAGAAATGGATAGTAGATGTCCTGAGTTCCTGGAAGCTCTGAATTTTAAAAAAATCTATAGTACATTTGTGATAATTTAGTGAAGCACTGCCCTTATTCTACTATTGATAGCCCCTCTGATCTTCTTAATAGTACAAACTGTATTGCTTCTTTCTAGACTTTTTCCTTTAAAATTGAACTGCTAATATAATTGTTTCAATAAAATAAATGCATTCCAAGATTTATTTTTTCTTAAATGTAATGTTATTGGTAGAACATGATTTTCCATGAAATAAAAGTTTTAGAGTCCTTAAGCCATAAATCTTGAAAGTACTTGAGGGAGGTCTTAGAGAGAATGTTAAAATTTCTGATTCCTTTTGATAGCAGGAATTGTACTTCTATTCATGAAGCATTATCAGCGCACAAGTGGACCATGCAGTGTGATGATTATTTGCAGCTGTGTGGTTATTTTACCCAGAGCAGTCTGAGAATGCCAAATACAAAAGACCTATGGATTTTTATAAGAAACGTGAACAGAGCCTTAGATTTAAGCAGAAAACAATGGAACAATGTTACAACCAAGGGAAAAGTTTGCAACCGCAAAGCAAAAGCTGTGAGTTTCCCATGCCAATCCCACAGCTATTTCTATAGGTGCTTGAAACCCACAACAAATATAAGAGGCAGTCATTAACCTACCCAGATGGAAAACATTAGTTTTTCATATTTCTCATCAAGCATTTCACAGGAATAAATAAAACGTACATAACTTGCATAACAGACATGGTATCACTACGAAACAGGATACATTAAGAATGTATTATCTTTGACATTACTGAATGATATATCTAAAAAATCCAGTATGGTCCAGATAATCCTTAAACATTTTTCACTTGAATGCACACCCCATCAAAAATTATTACAAGTTAATTTGCATATCAATGTAAAAATATTGTATAGCATTTGTCCATTTTAAGATAAATGAAAACTACATATTTCACACTAAAAAAAGATCTGTGCAGATCTGACACTCTCCATTGAGGGAGGAAGAGAATAGAGATTGAAAGGAAGTCCTTGAACAGTCTTTTCTATGAGACTCAGAAAACTGACTAGAAGCACAGACACCAGTGACTCTACAAGATGTTCAAGTGGGATTATGTGTGAAGTTTAGACACATCTCCGCTATAATTCGACCTAGGCCTGGATGAAATGGTCGATCTCCTCAGTTCTATGTAGAGCCCTGGCTTTTGGTGCAGGTATCTGGAACAGACATAACTTGATTTTATCTTGGACAATGGCAAAGCAATGAATTTCTTTACCACAAGAAAGCAAGAGTAGAAACAATGTAGCTGATTGCTTGACTTTACACTTTGTGTACCACCTTTTCTCACTTTCCACTGTCATGATTTTAAGACCCAAGGACCTAGCAGAGGTTTGGTCATAGAGTCTCATGTTTGTCCTGGTCTTTGTGCAGTGTGATGCTGTTAGTAATTTCTGTAAGTGCACTTACTGGAGTAGCCCACTTCCACTTGTACAGAGAAGTCTCTACAAGATACCTCTGCAAGAATTAGCCCCTGACCACATTCTGATAAATTTAACTTTTTAGGAATCTACTGGAAGAGAATGCAAAGTATGTGTGAGGCAGAGTTTCTGGATGATGGTGATATCCATGAATAATCTACTGCCTCCCATACCTTAGAGCTCTAGATATATCACAGTTCTATTGGTCCCACGTCATCACAGAACTGAAAAAGTGAAGGATGGCTTAAACTCCCTAAGTCTTCTACCTATTTTTTTTCCCAGCAAGCCATAGAATCTATGTTTCTGAGGTAAAACATACTCCCTGAATTTTTAAATCAAGGAAGTAAATATTTGATTCCTAATAAGCAGCAAGTTTTTCTCTTCTCTAACTAACTTCATCAGCCTTGTTTTTTCTTTTATGTAATAAAGATTAATACTGTACTTTCTCCCAGGAAAACTAAATATAATATCGATCTTTATACCACCATCCATATTTCTGCTAGCTGGAATGTGAGGTGTCCTGAAGACAAAGTGCATTGTCACACATTTAATGTGCATGAGTAAAAGTGCTCATAAAGAGAAATTCTTGTATTTTGCTGTTCCTGTGAATGTCCACTTTCTGCTGACTTTCTCTCTTATCAGTGAATGGCAATATTGCTCACAGTAGAAACAGTTCCTGTGCCACCTGATCTGAACGTCAAAGGACAGCTGGGTTACTGGGGAAAAGCTAAATTTCGGCCCATCAGCATAGCCAGTATCTACAGTCCCATGTTATGTGATGTGCTTCTCTCTCTTCAATGCCTGTGCGTTGTCCTTTGCTTATATTTACACAGGATATAAAGTTAACCTGTTTGTAAGGACCTGGAATCCAAAGATTTTACTAGGGGAAATCAGGTCTGCTTAAAAGTATCTCTAAGAGAAATGCTTTATCTTTAGAGCAGTATGCCACAATATTGCATGTTTCCATCTACATTTCTACATCTACATAGCTGTAAGGAAGACAAAGCAGAGTAAAGAATAAAACAAATTAAACCAGCTCTCAGTCCTGCCTTCAAGAAAAACTGGAGAAAAACTTTGGAGAAACACTTTGGAGAAACTGAGCCTGACTCTCAGATAAGGAGATTTTCCTGATTAGAAATATTTAGTGAGTAATGAGGAAGAAAAATCATGAGTAAAGGCCAGTTCAGTTACAGCTATTTTGTGCTGTTGTTGCTGAAGTATTTGGCAGTAGTATTCAAATCAAACTACTGAGCATAAGATGATATTTCAGTCTGCCAGATGTTTAAGTTGTATTTTGCTTTATTGTATCCATAATTTGGTGCGCCAGGATTCTCCCCTGACTCGGGGCTGCTTAGTTTTTGACACACAGTGTAAGACATGGTATTTGCACATGCCATGGCCAAACACTAGCTAATGGCTGGTTGGACATGCACTTGGGAAAAAAAAACAACATATCTGCACATTGTCAGGCTCATCTGATATATTTTTGTCAGTGTTGTATGGGAAGCCAGAGCTGTTGAGAAATTATACTTTTCCTTGTCTTTGTATCACTGATGTGGATCATTAATTATTGTAGATAGAGCTGTGATTTAGGAAGCAAAAAGGAGACAAGGTAGAGTTCACTTCAGAGCTGATTTTTCCAGAACAGTGGTGCAAATCCCTATTTTTTAGAAAAAATTAAGAGCATATGTTCATCTCTAATTTACAATGAACTGTTTCAGTAAAACTACTTATATCAGTACTGTTAATCTTAATGGATTCTAGTGACCCATGTTCTAATAATCCATATCATCAGCAGAATGCAAACCTTTTTTCCTAATTAAGTATGTTTGACCACAAGAGGGAGTTCCTTGCCAACTGTTTACTTATCATCAAAGCAGCAACTGTAGAACATGGATGCTTCAGAGAAAGTCAACACATCATAGAATATCTGTGTTCTGTTGTTGAAAGCTAAAACATGAAATAATTGATCACATTAAAAAAAAAGCAAATAACTCAATTCTGAAAAAGTAATATTTACTGCACTCTAAAAATCTAAGTTTTATTTAATAGCACAAATGCTATTAATTTAAAAGGTACCATAATTATGACATAGAAATATGAAGGAAAATTGTGAGCAAACAAAATGAACATATGTAAATTACAGATGTTAATATTCATATAGTGTTAAAGAGGGCTATTAATTATTTTGAAGAAGTATATTCCTAGAATTACGGAAATAGTCCTTTATATCCAATGGACTTCACTATTTATTTTGTACTTCCTCAAAATACATTACCTCAAAGTATTCAAGTAAATATTTTTGATTTTGTTGTTGTTTATTCTTTTTTTGGTCAACTTCTCTTATCTTACACTGTTGATCTTAATCACTACAACTGTTATTAAGGCTTATTTTGCAATAAGCGTTTTTGTGACTGCATTACTAGGACCAAGTCAAGAAAATTCACAGACTGTGGTTTTTTCCTGTTCTGTGTTAAACTATTTTTCCACAATACACCACATGAAGTCATAATTTTTGTATGTTTTTTTAAATTTAACCTGAATACAAAGTTAAGGTTAAGGTTCAACTCACAATAAAACTCTAGGTAATCTGAAAGACCCATACTGTTTTATTAAAATATTTTTTCCACTTTTTCTTAAGGAAAATATGCTCAAAAATAGAAGAATTCTAAATAAATCTAAGTGCATTTCCAATACCTAAAACCAGACAGCAATAAGCACCAAAACAACTGATCTGAAAAGTGATAATTAAAAGTTCACAGTAAGTGGGGAAATAAGACAAACCAGAAAATAACTGAAGCCTGAATTTAAGTTATTAAGTGGTCTGTGCGCATAGATACACAAAGAGATGAGTCCACCCCTGTCCAGTGTGTGCTCCCAAATTGGTATGTTATTTACAGGCAGCATTGGATAACCCATATTTGCTGTATGACCTGTGGACTTTAAAAGGCTATAAAGTCATTGCCAAAATCAAGTAATTGCTCAGAATTTGTTCAGTTTTATTCTAATAATCTTTTTCAACGAGTTGTACATCATTTGTTTTGTGTTTTACAGCTATCAGTTAATTAAATTTCATAAAGCTCTTGGGAGGTAGGTGAAGTCTTTTGACTTTGTGTTACACTAGCAAAGACAGACATGGAAAGAGGAGTCTAAACTTTCAAAAATGTTAAGTATACACAGTAGCTATTTAGTCAGTCAATTACTCAATTTCTGTGTATATTCTAAGTGTTCAATTAATTGGACCCCTAAAACATAAAGGTCTATTCCTAAAGCCAAAAATGTCATAAGTGAAATAAAAGGGAGCTCTGAGTGCTTGAAAGCTTTGTCAGTTTCTCCCTTACTTTAACTGGTTTACGTATCTCTGTTTTTCCTAATGTAATCTTTGAAGCACATTTTTTCACCCAACATTCATATTTTGAATGCAACAGAAGTCAGTGGCTGATTCTATGTTACGTGATTGAAGGGCAAATATTCATCAAATCAAATGGCACGGCATAATAATTGGAAAAGATGATGACTCATACATTTATTTCATTGTTCTGTAAAGCTTGAATTCACAAAACACAAGTTTCTTTAAACAGAACCATGACATTAATTCTGTCAAACTGCATCATTTTTAAGACAGATATATGCTCTTTTTATCTTTTTACAATGGTTCTCTGCAGGAGAAAGTAGCACTTCACCTTTTATCTTTAGTTCTAGTAGTTGCAGGATCAAGATATATTTTCAATGTGGTGTGAAAATAACTTTAAAAAAAAAAGAAGTTGTAAGCTCTGTAAAATGTCTCACATCCTGTAACGTACCACTTAAGTGAATTCAACCAGATATAATTCTCTGATGATAAGAGAAAAGGGCTTGCAAAAATAAATTTCCCTCTACATTTTAGTAATGATAGTGAAAAGTAAGGAATGAGGAACAAGAACTGTGGGTAGGAGAAGAAAGATTTCTATTTCTTTGAATATGCCCAGTTGAATGCAAGACAGAGATTAAAATTGTTAGAGTTTCATCATTTTCAAATCTTCTTTTTTTCTCCTGTTGAATAAAACAGGAGGGAAGCATCCCACAAGTAATGAAATGCTTCCATTATTTACTTGAACTCAGGTTAGACTGCAGAAAGTAACCTACCTGTTCTAGCATGTTAAAAGTTGCATTTTTGCAGCATTGATGTAAGTTTGTGATTTCTCGAGGCCATAATGAAAAAGCATAGAAGCAAATAAAAACATGAATAATTTGTTTTTTAAATATAGGGGCAAGTCTCTGGAGCTAGCATGAAGGCTTTGACTTATAAAGAATTATCAATGATTATGTGATCTTTAGGAAATAATGAGCTTATTTTGTTTGATGCTCCCTCCCTGGAAGTATTCAAAGCCAGGCTGGATAGGGCTTTGGGCAACCTGGTCTAGTGGGAGGTGTCCTTGCCCATGGCAGGGGGGTTGGAACAAGATGATCTCTAAGGTCCCTTCCATCCTGAACCATTCTATGATTCTATGATTCTATGATTCTCTTTCAGTAGTTGATAGAATTTAAAATGTTAGGCATAAAATATTCTTTTAAATTGTAATGATTCTTGAAGAAAGATTAGTTTGAAATGTGGAACCTTTTTCTGGTGTATTTTTCACAGTACAAAAGAAAACTTTCAACAGCAAATTTGTCAAGCTTTTGAAACATTGCAGTCAAACATACACCCACTAAACATTAAAAAATAAAATAAAATAAACAAATAATAGCGGCTTTCATTCTTGTGACCATAACTCTATTGATCTTTTTTTATTATTTTTTTTTTGAATGTGAATGACATTTTAGTACCAATGTGGAACAAATTTGTATGGTTAATGCAATAGTTTTCCAGCTTGTTCCACTTTTCTGCAGCATGATCAGCTGTAATTCTTAAAGTTATAAATTCCTGGTGTTATCAAAACCATGCAGCTGCAGGTTGTAGTGTTTGTTTTATTGTGTTTCTTTTCCATTTGTTTGTATCAGCAGATAGAAAGAAAAAATAGTGTAAACAATATAATGTTCCCCCCTTTTTTTAATAAAACAAAATTTTCTCTTCAAGTTATAAAACAGTTTGAATATTTCATTTATAGGATAAATTAGCTGACCATTTTCCTTCTGACTGTTTCTTTTTTAAATATACAAATCTGTTAATCCAGGCACACCTTAAGATTTTTTAAAGACATTAGCTAATTAACTTTATCATCAGCAGTTATTCTTCAGAGACAGAAAAAGTAGATTATTAGAAATCTTGAGCAACTCAGATATAGTGTCAGCTTTCAGAAAAATGAAATATATTCCCCTTACCATTCAATTATTTTAATTTAATTTAGTAGTGCAGAAGAGGAAACACACTAAATATTGTGAATATCTTCTGAGGCCACTATGCTTGCAAAGAAAAGTCTACTAAACATCAAAGACATTGGACATATGTACCTACCTATATTTTCATTTATATACATTATGATTTTAATTTTTACTTTTTTATTTATATATTCTGATGAAGCTGTTAGCATTCAAAAATTAGTTCTGTTGTGTATGGACATAAACTTAACCACATATATTTAGACTTAGGAGAATGTGTGATCCTTACCATGCATCAATCTTCAAATTTCATTGTGAGCTAAGAAAGTAACCATTGTCAAGTGCAGAATGTTTAGTAGTATTTATTTTTTCAAAGTTATTATTCAAAAGACAATATATTTTATGGAAACTCGGTGTTATTTGGGAAACAGTGGGCATACATTTGAGACAGATAAACTTATTAGAGATGAGATCTTATAAGAAGATGAATATGTACAACAAAGTAAGACAAACTTTGAAAACTGTTGGATTATGCATCTATGAAACAGCAAACTGCACAATTGTTGTTTGTTGATGGATATAAAAATTGGAGTAAACTACAAATAAGATACAGAGAATATGGCTCAATATTTTTCAAGTAGGGACTCAAAGAAATCAAATATTTTTAATTACATGATAACAGACACCAGACTCTCAGACAGAGTGCTCAGAAATTGGACATTTGACAAAGTCTATTCAACTTCGGGAAGACATGTCCAAAATAATAAGAGAAATATCTATTGTATTTGAAGGGAGGAAGAAGCAGAGCACTAGAAAGTGCAAACCTGTTCAATTAAAAGACTAACCTGGTGGTTTTATGCAATGAAAAGTTAATGGACTGGCTTGGTTTCCATAAAATAGTACATTTTTTTATAATCCGAAATGCTTCATGGATCTCGTATGAATGTACCTAATGTTTCAGGAGCATTACCTCCTCAGAGCTGAGTATCAATAAAGATAAAACACACTAGCCCACTGATTCATGTGGATCAGCTGGAAAACTCGTAGACAGAAACCTCTATACTTTACTAATCTTCCAACCACTAAATTTATAGGCAGGAGTCAAGAGAGTTCATTCTGGGAAAAAAAGTGTGAGAGACAGTTGGCTGCTGTAGCTAATCAGGTACCGAATTATCTTCTCTGTTTCCTCCACAGGCATGTGCCATTGTATTTAACAGATTAATTCTCAAAACAACTAAATTATTATCAGTATTACTGAAGCACTGTCTGTATTTGCATTTCTGTTTTCCATTTGAGCATACCTTTTATGTAATTCTTTTCCAGAAATTAACAGTTTCATTACTAATTAGAGTTGGCTACTAGAGATTAATTTTTTCCAGGAAGTATGAAAAGTGAATACTGCCTAAGCTGTCCTGGCTTGGAATTTAAAAATGAGTCTTTGAAATCTTCAAATTAAACTTCTATAATGCTTGTGGGGACATTTTGCATTCCACAGTTCATTATATATATATTTTTTTTTTTCATTTCCTTTTCCACTTGTTCATCCTTCATTTGTACATTGAAGGACTGTTTTATTACTGTGACTTTTAACATTTTCTCTTTCATTATCACCAGATTGGGCCCAATTTTTGAACAAAAGTAGTTCTTTCTGTCTTTTCTGTATTCTCGCATTTTCATAGAAACCTTATAAATGAATGTAGCAATTGCAATGCTCTAAAATTGTTCTTAAATAATATTATAGTGTTTATATTGGTACCATTTCTCTTCTATGCCTTGTCTACAATCCCTGTACTTTCTGCTATAATTGGAAATCATAACAGATGTATATAGATATTGGAGGTGATTTGTTACTGAAATAAATGGTTAAATAATGCATTTCATCTTCAATCTGTGACTTCTACTTAATCAGAATTCCAAAATCAGTCATGTAAGTGGAAATCTTACAGCTGTTATTGCTAGAACTGATTTCATTCTAGATTATAGCAATAACCATTGTTACTTTGTGGCCTTTCAGACACTTAGGACTGTTTGATCTTCCTTTGGGGTTGCCCTTAAACAAGTATAAGTCCCTTAATTTACCCTGAAAACAGGTTACTTCTGTGTTTCCACATATTTCTGAAATAGTCCTAATGTGTAGGAAATAATGAGTTGAATAAAATAACAGCAGAACTGAAAATAAGAGGGACTAAGGTGCTACTATTTTATGTAAATGCAAAATTAAGGTGTTGTACAAGACTTTACAGTTGGTCTATTCCTTTAATAGAACTAGAATATCTTTTTGTCTCATTGCACATTTTTATGCAAAGAGGTAGTTTTCAGCCTTTGACATAGCATTAAAATCTACCCCATCCTCAGAAAGCTAGAAATTAGATTCTCCAGTTCTGTTTTCAAATGATGGTTTTCTTCTGTTCCTGACTGATTAAAATCTGTTTTAGCTTTCTCTATTTAGTAGAGTTGAAGAGTGTTCATGGAACAAAAATAACCATTCTGACTTTCCTGCCAAAATTTTCTTGAATATTCTTCCTCTGGTATATAGTGTTGGTCTTCAGAATTTATCTTCAGCTAGGCCTTATCATAGTCAAACTACAGACCACAAATCACTACATATAGTTTCTTTATTCCTTCCTAACCCACAGTAGTTGGAGTTTAAATTTCCATGTTGGGTCTTATGAAGCCAATGTTATTTCATTTCTCCTAGGCATTTTCATCAATTTAAATCTGCCAACATTTTGTTCTTTGTTTTAGCAAACAATTCCATAAGTTATTTTGCATCTTTACCCAGATGTTTTCCAGACATCCAGAATAAGGATAGCCAGCACCTGACTACAACTGTCCCTTTATAAGAAGGAACTATTCTTCAGGGCAACAAAAGAAAACAACTTCTGACTTCTCACTGAACTTTCCACTGAGTTGCAGAAATTGTCATTCTCTTACATGAAAGAATGTAGGAGCTATAATAGAAAGCAAGTCATCTGATGAACTTTGTTTTTAAACATATGGATAGAAATTTATTTCAATATTTATGGCTTATCATAAGCTTAGAGGCCTTTTTTCTGTGACCGACACTGTTGCACCTCTCCATGCCTTCATTACACTCAAAATTGACCACTTTAATCTTTTAGTGCCAGACACTCTAGATAGTTGGCTAAGTCATCTGCAGATGCTCATCATCTAAATGCTGCCATCAGAGCTGTTATCAACAAGTCTCACTTTATAGCTCACATTTCTCCCATCTTGCAATCTGTACATTGGCTGACTTTTTGGCAGTATATTGATTTGGAAGTAATGTAGTACCATTTGGAAATGAATTGGCCACAAGCAACCCACCCAAGACCATCTTCGTTCAGTTTTTGTCTCATATATATAGTTGTCTTTCTTTTTTTTTTCCTTTTTCCTATCTACATGTAATACCTGATGCTGTTCTTATTGGTTTTGATACTTATTTTTCCATTGTATATTAATTGCTAGCTTAGTATTTTCTCTTAATTGTCAGAGCAGCTGATGGAACTCCTCCTCCTTTCTACTCTTTTTTCAGCCAATTGCTCTGTGAGCTGGTATGAGTTTTCTTGTCAATGTTGATTTGATTTTAAATTACTGTTGTAAATACGGTATTCATTAATGATCTGCTTTTTATCAAACTGTCAAAGATTTTAAGTTCAGGACTGTAATATCAACTCAACATTACTTTGGAAAAGTAATCTCATCTTCATTTTCAAGTGCACTTACACACATGTAATTAGAATGTCGATTTTATCATAGTTAACTTCTGTGCATATGCTAAATCACACTTTTCATCATTTAAGCGACTAACCACATACATGTATTGCTGTTTGTAGAACTTCCTGATTTGCATGACAACTGTAATAACTGCTTGCACAAATTAGGATTCAACTGTGTAAATGATTGTAAAGCTCAATTTGTACATGAAGTTCTGAAGTTTGTACTACAGGAACTTTTTTTATTTGTAGTAAATTCGCATGCAAGTTATTTTAGCAAAATATTTCAGAAGTCCTTGCAGAAATAATGTGAAAATGCTCCTTTCTATTGTTTCTTTTGGAGATGAAGTCTACTTTTTCTGAAGTTAGATGCCAATATATTAACTGTATTTTTTCAGATAGGTAAGTGTCATGTTAATTAATAAAATTCTATTTATGCCAAAAAGTGTTTGACGTAGAATGTCTATCAGGAATCAGTGATACAAACCTAAGGAATCATCCTTGTTTTTCTTTTCTTGTGTACATATCTGCATTTGCCAAGAACAGACTATGAAGCACCCAAGGATAGTTGGTCTGTTTCTAGAAAAGGTTATTTCTTTAAATTGGTGATTTGATGTGTTACACAACTCATTTTATGGCTCAGATCTTAAATTAAACCCTAGGGCTCAGCTGACCTAAAGCTCCAGATGATATGAGAAGTTTATGTTATATCTTACTTTTTGCCATAATGAATAATGAAAGGAAGCTTTATGCTTTTTGACAGTTAAAATTCAACATATTTTTGTTTATATTTACTAGAAGGATGTGCATCTCCTCAAATAACAAAGAAAGTATTCAGACTCTCAGTGACGTAGCAAGATATTTTTTGATAAAATATGGGGAAAAAAACAAACAAACAAGCAGAAGAAGTTTATAAAAGTATTTTGGATTCCAGGAAATATGGTACTTGAATGATATAACTGTTGCCCTATAGATACGTATTATGAGAGAGTGGGAAGATATGTCCTTTCTATGTCCATTCTTTGACAGGCAGTAATTGTGGAGCAAGATACAAGGAGTAAAGATGTTGTTGTTGTTGTTATTATTTAATTGAATGAAATGAGTAAGGTTTATTTCAGCTTATATCTTCATATAATAACTATTATCAATGCATTGTTCCAAGCGTTGCTCCTCACAGCGCTTTGGACTGATGTCCTTTTGACATCTCCATCTCAAACCTGAGAAGGAGAAATTGTTGCTCTGTTTGCTACATACCAGACTGTTCACACATTTAATGTTAAAAGTTAACTGGACAATTGCAGAGATACTTCAGGTAAAGAGACCCAGATACTTAATTCCACCATCTCCATGTCAAACACCCCAGTTACTGGGATAGAGTCATGTTTTCTTTAGTTTATATTCCTTCTGGCTTCAGGATTCTTCCTGTATTCACATAAAGGGAGGAAAGTGCCTCCCAAATACTTGTACCACTGTTGTGGATGGCTTTCTCAGAAAAATGCAGCTTTCAAGGCCAAAAGCATCTAGAAACTCCCTCTGTGACTTGACAAGTGATCTTCATCACAAAAGCACTTGACCACTACTGTGCCTTCCTCTTCACCCTGCACCCTATACACATTCAACATGTTCTGGCTGTCATGAGAAGTGTCTTGGCTTTCTTCTAAGGACAAGGCAGCATTCTTGTCCTTCTCCATCTGAATTTTCATGGATGTATACAATGCACAATTCTACATTTCGTTGGACTCTGACATGTCTGGACATCTCTCCTTACACAGAACTTCTTAACAATCTCAGTAAATATTTCACTGCCACAAGCTGAGTGCTTATGACTTGACTGTGAGCGTTTGACTGTGATTGAACCATTTTCTTGGGTTTAGGACTCTAAAATCTTAGCATATATGGGATAAATATAGTATGCCTCTTAACCTTCCATGAGATAGAGTATTCAATGCAGTTTCAACTTTTCTAGTTCAAAAGCTTAAATCACTGAAGAATCACTGCTTTAGAAGGTCACATTCGTGTACAAGACTATTTTCAGAAGCTGGTTCCATGTATAAATTCTGTTATGTTTACTATGTTATAGCTTATCAACCAAAGTGTGAGCATAGCAAGGGAATGAATATCACAAGGGTCTGAGATGTATTTAACTACCTTCTGTGAATTTGCAGTTCACATTGTCCAAGCTCTCAGTCCACCAAAATTGTATACCTTAACAGTCCTGCTATTTTTGTGCGGATAGAAAGCATTCAACAGTGACTTAGCAAAGTAGTTAATTTGTAACTGCCTTACAAAATTGTGTACAACAGAGAAGACGCACAAAAAGAGAAATTTGGGTACATCTATTTATTCATAAAGTGTTAGAAAGTATGAAGTGTTGAAAAACTGGGCTTAAGCCTTGAACTTTTAATTTTTTCTTTGGTAGAAAAAGTACAGTAGATTAAAGCAATACCTTTCATTGGATCAACAAAGAGCGGTCAAGCTTTGAGACCAGAAAGGTTGCATCTTCAGTTTTCACCTTATTGATCTTGCCCACAGTTCTTTACAAACCAGATCAACTACAAATATTTTCTGTATGCTTTGGATGATACCTTTCTTCCTTTGAGATTTAACGTTTCTTTTTGTGATCAATAGTAAAGAGAGACACTGTGTAGAGAACTACAATGAAAAAATGTAAGGAAAGGAATGCTTTTATAATAGCTGTTGTTTGGCTGATTATCTCAGGAAATTCCAAATTATTTTTTAGTGTCAAAACCATAATTAAACATGGAAGTAACTCCCTTTTGTTGCTTCAGTATGTTGCAATATTCATTTTGGATTTTCGGGTTGCTTTTGGAGACAAGAGTTTTCACATTAGAGTGTGAGAACACAAAACATTCCCATCAAAAGCACAATACCTAAAAGCATTACAAACAGCCTAACCTTATCCCCTTCCTTTTGCTCCCCCCACAAGACAGCTTGTTTGTTTTATTTTTTATTTTTCTGTTTCTTTCTTTAACGTTTCTGCTGTCCAAAGAACTGCAGGATAAGTATTGTCCCTAAGGCTGAGTAACATTTGTTTTATCCATGTCAGCACATTCAGAATTGTAAGAATTTTGCATTCTTCTTTACTTTCTCCCACTTCAATGATAACAGCTTTAAAAATGGTTCACTCACAATTCAATCAGAGAACAAAACAAACAGCTTCTTAGTAGGATTTTTGTTCACTTGTTTCAAGTGTCAGGCCATGTGACATAGAAAACTAGTAGATATTGAACAAATTTGAAGAGACTAGTTTTTTATTTAGTATATGTTAACTATAGATCCAGTTCCACATGGTTGGCTACAGTAAAAAACAGGAAACAAAGGAGAGAGAAAGCAGATAAAGCTGTCATTGGAGATACCACCTGGAAGAACTGGTTAGATATGGCTGTAACAAATGTCCAAGTACCTGATTGTTTATAAATGGAGTAGCACAAGAGTTGCTCCAGACTCCGTCTCCCCAATTCCATTTTCATAATGTCTTCATTTCTAGAAATTACATAAATCATTTATATTAGCATATTTCCAGCAACATTCAATTACTGGACATTGTATTAAATATATGTAATCATTTTTACTTGGCACAGTAAAACTTTCATTTTCCTGGTAACTGAAATGTACAGAAGTTCTAATTTTATTATATCTTGAATTGATAAACAAATCCTAATAATTGATTTAACATCTTCCATGTTGCTCATTATGTAACTGAAATGTTAAATTATTATTAAATATTATTTAACCTAAAAGAAGAATAATATTTAAACTATACTGCATGCTATGTCGCATAGGATATACACCCAAGCTTGTGTTTAAACACATCTACTCAGAAACTTTGGAAGTGTTTTGCAGACTGGGATGACATGTATCCTAAAATCTTTTTTAAAAGTAGTGTGATTGTTCTGTATGCTTTGCTTTAATGTGTGCTTTAACACATATGCTGAGCTGCAGACAAGAAATTTATCTGCTGAGTGTCAAGGATCTTCTAATGAAAATATGAAGTTAACTTCAGAGGAAACAAACCCAGTAATTCCATGGTCCTGAAAAGAAGAAATTACGCACTTAGGATAATAAATATAAATTTTGACAATGCTTTATTTTAATGGCACATGAATTAAAACTGCATTACAATGAAATTGCTGCAGAACATCCACATTAATATCAAATGAATTCATTATGACCAGCGCAGTTACAATGAATACTAAATGAATTAATAATAATGAACCACTTAAAGTGTTACCTAATTGTTTTATTTCATTTTTATGTATATTTTTGCCCAAATTTAACTGTTAGGTTAATAGAGAATGACATCAAGTAATTCATTTCAGCACTGAGTGTTTGTAAGTGATTACTTTCACACCACATTCAGTCAAGTCTGGTGCATACCCAGCATTGATCAGATGTCTCAAAAAGACCCACCTATTGCCCTGGATATTTTGAATCGTGTTGATGCAAAATGATCACCCAAGATGTATTAAAGATTTAATAACTCTTAATGGTTGGTGATAATGGTATTCCCTGAACTGACAGTACATCTTTCTTCACAGAATCCCAAGTATTTTACGCAGGTGGTTATTAACAATATCTTACAAACAAAGGAATGGAAGCACAGCATACTAGATGATTTGCCTGTGATTACACAGACTCTTAGCAGCAGAAATCTGTGGAAATTTCAAATCTTCCAAAAAATTGTCTTTGTTTTTTTTTGTCTGACCATTAAGCTGTTTTGCCATATCTCATTCATTGCATCACACATAATACTAGATGTTGTGTTTCAAGTTCTCTGTCATCATAAACTTTTAGTGTACATTTACATAATCATATGAACCATATTTTGGAGCATTTTAAATCATCTTAGAAATGATACCTAAAAAGACAATGTACATTGCCTCTCAATTTTGCATTAGCAAAACATGTATCCCTTTTCTACTCTGCTTTGTTAGAGAACCCCAGTGAAACTCATCATATGCAGTTTGAGAAGGTGGCAATTTTTTCCATGGCTAAGAACAATAATTTCAGGTAAAAAATCAGTAATGGTAGGGAAAAAAAACTTTGCCTTATGAAAGGTTTATATTTTTTAACATATTAATTACTTCCAGATGAGGCATCCAGAGGAAGGTTTATTTTATCTTAAAAGTAGAAAACAAAAAACACATTTTAGTTAAGCTGTTTAATAGTGAATGTAAAGAACGATATTGTCAGCAAGAAATGTGAACATACCACAATTTCAAGTTTAGCATATGGCCTCTAAAAGCGTTTTAGAAGTTCTGGATAAGAGCAAAGCCCAAAGCACTTTTAAGCAAGCAAGCAAGGTAACATATTTTTAAACACAATCATTTGCCTTTATTTGCTCTTTTTTTTTTAAGAAAAAAAATTTACATTCTCAAATACGATGAGTGCTTAGCTATTCCCCTATTTCAGTTCAGTGTAAAATCTGGGATTTTTTTCTTGTCTTTGTTAGTTTGCTTGCTTACTTACCTTAAGTATTCAAAGACTCATAGGTTCTTTAAAGGAGAATTACAACTTATGGAAAATTTTAAATTCAAAAAGGCCTTCTCATCAGAAGTGTTTAATCAAGTGAGTCTGTACTGCAGAGCAACACCAGAGATTTTATTTTTTGTCAACTGCCATTCATTTTTGTTCCTGGTATAAAGCAACAGCGTAAATAGGTGGGCAGTTCATTTCTATTTTTTTCCTTGAAAGAAGCTTGATTTTGGAAATTGACTGCTTTGAACAAAGCCAGACCCAGGCTGTGCACTACACAAATCTATCACTTGTGTACTATTGGGGAGTACCCTACAGAAAAAGAGAAGGAGGCTGGTAACCTGCAGGAGCACCAGAAAAACCTGCCTTCCAGTAACACTGACTGAGGGAAGAAGGTCAAACAGAGGCTTCATAGCAAAGAATAGGTGGTCTAAGCCTGTTTGTTTTACTCTAATGTTCTGTGAGGCCCTGAACACAGGTTGCATGCTAGAGCTATCATTTAATGGTTGCATTTCCATAGGTTGAGGGTCTGCCTCCTAGTGCATAACATCAGTACAATTAAAACTGGGCCAAATGTTTACACAGTCCACACAGGGAGGGGGGAGAACGAGGATTCATCCATCTTCATCAAATACTTAACAAAAATAAGGTACAAATATTCTGGGGAGGAGAAGGAAACTAACCAGCTCTACAATAGTGTCAATTATTTCCATCATTTCTATGCCATTGTTCTTCGTAGGGGTGGCTGGAAACAGCAGAACTTTCTCCAAGATTTGAGGAAAGTTATATTTCCAAAACCTGGTGTCAGGATGCTGACTGAATGGTAAATACAGAGAGATGAAGTAGCAGTAACAGAACAACTGAGCAGAAAACTCTGTCTTCCTCTTTTCTTTCCAGCTGAGAAGAAAGGAAGGGAGGGAGGGAGGAAGGGAGGAAGGGAGGAAGGAAGGGAAGAAGGGAGGAAAGAAGGGAGGAAAGAAGGGAGGAAAGAAGGGAGGAAGGAAGNGAAGGAAGGGAGGAAAGAAGGGAGGAAGGAAGGGAGGAAGGGAGGAAGGAAGGGAGGAACGGAGGAACGGAGGAACGGAGGTACGGATGAAAAGAGGTACGGAGGAAAAGAGGGAGGGTGAGAGGAAGGGTGGAAGGAAGTAAAAGAGGCAGGGAGGAAGGGAGGGAG
>WBMW01000572.1:186702-248038 GCA_013396635.1 Penelope pileata | reverse complement strand
GAGCGGCTCCGCACCACGCTGCCGCCGGCGGTGCCTCCGCGGGCCGACGGGCACCCGCGTCCCCGTGCTGAGCCCTCTCGGTGCTCCCAAACGCCAGTCGCTCGCGGCCGCCATTGGTTTCTGTAGGAATTAGACTGGCTCAGCACTTAAGTGAGGGTTAAGTGATGGTCCGGGAGTGACTTCGTGTGGAAACAGGCGCTTCTGGCCGAAAATCTTCGGCTACAGGAATGCGGTTCGATCCGCGGGATGATGTGCTAACCAAATGCGTGCCCGAGGGGAACGTGGGCATAGGGCCATAACTCTGAGGAAGGGCAAAGAAGTATTTGAGCCTTTCCTGTACAGGTTTTTTTATTTTATTTTTGTTTTTACAATTTTGCTTAGAGATAGTTTTTAAGTACTGCTAAGTGAGGTGGTTAGGCACTGTGTAACAGGCTGGAAAATCAGTTCGTTTTGAAAGGGGAAATAATCTTTACATAACGCCGATGTTATAAGTACTGGCACTTGAGTTCCTACAGCTCTGCCAATACCATGAGCCGGTTCTTCAAACTGTTGTTATTACCTCTGTGTGGTTTTCAGAATAACGGAGAATACTTTCAGCATAATGCACGCATGACCACTCAGAAAGCAGTCGTGCCTAGGGAGAGTGCTGTGCTGGGTGGGAGGCTCCCTAGGGCCAGTTCTAGAAGAAGGCTTTCTTTCCTTTGTGCGTTCCTCTCGCTGCCTGCCATGGAGATTGATGGGATTTGCTAGCCCTGCACCCTCACCTCATCCGCTCCTTCTGTGCAGAAACTTCTGTAGGGCTTCTCTCCCTGTTCAGCCCGTCCCTCCACATCCCTCAGCACAGGTGGGGGGTTGTGAAAGGGCAGGTCAGCTCCCAGAACCACAACTTTCCTTCAAAGCATCACTTACAGCACTGGAGGATCAAGAGAAACCCTTGCAGCACACCGGTCCCTGCTGCTGTGCTGTCCCTGTAACGTGGCAGCGTGAGGGCTGTGCCGGTGCTGCAGGACAGGGCTGGTGCTGCCCAGGACAAGCTTTAAGGCAGGAATTTGGGTCTTTTCTGATGACTGGCTGGCTTTTTCTCAGAACCCATAAGACTGTCATATCCCTGAGACCTTTTCCCTTGATTTGGTTGCAACTGGACAAATGGTTGAGAAGTGATTGATGGGGCAGGAAGCGGGGCTGGCAAGCAGACAGACAGAGGGATAGACAGAGTGAGCGGATACGCCTTGTTTCCTTAGGAAATTAGGAAATTTCCTTAGTAAATTACACTGTCCTGCCACTTACTAATTTCACTTTTTTGTGTGTATGTCTTTGCTAGTTATGGAGACAAAAGGATACCACAGCTACCCTGAAGGCTTAGATATGGAGAGACGGTGGGGTCAAGTTCCTCAGTCTGTGGAGTATTCTTCTCTGGGTGCTGGAGAGCAGGCTAATGACAGTAACTATATGGAAATTGTGAACGTAAGCTGTGCTGCTGGCACCTTTGCAAACAGCAGCACTCCAGGAAACAACAAGGAAAAACCCGAGCTCCTCTCCTGCCTGCAGCAGGACAGCAGTCATCCTGGTGTTCTGCCCTCTGACATCAAAACTGAAACGGAGTCGAAGGAACTGTCGGCAACAGTGGCAGAATCCATGGGTTTGTATATGGATTCAATTAGGGACGCCGACTATCCATATGACCAGCAGAACCAGGGGAGCCCAGGGAAGATGTACCAGAATGTGGAGCAGCTGGTGAAGCTCTACAAGGAGAATGGCCACTGCTCCTCTCCCCTGCACGGCCCCAGCAGGCCCCTGCGGTCCCTGATGGCAGACTCAGGAAGCACCATGAACGGTGGTGCCATGCACGCTATTGTCAAAAGCCCTATTGTGTGTCAAGAGAAAAGTCCCTCGGGCTGCAGTCCTCAGAACATGGCTTCCTCAGTGTGTAGTCCTGCTGGTGTTAACTCGGTGTCCTCGACTACTGCTACCTTTGGGAACTTTGCTGCGCACAGCCCCATCGGGCAGGGAACTCCCTTGTCACGCTCACCTAATGTTGAGACCCGGGGGTCCATGTTGCACAGCCCCGCGCACATTAGCAACGTAGGATCTCCACTTTCTAGCCCTATAAGTAGCATGAAATCACCAATTTCTAGTCCTCCCAGTCATTGCAGTGTGAAATCTCCTGTCTCGAGTCCTAACAATATCACTATGCGGTCTTCTGTGTCCAGCCCTGCAAACCTGAACTCGAGAAGCTCTATTGCCAGCCCTTCCAATGCCAACAACAGGTCCACTCGTTCCAGCCCAGCGGTTAGCACTGTGGGGGGATCTTCAATCTGTAGCCCCGTCAACAACTCTCTAGGATTCCCTGCTTCCAGCACGCCGGCTGGACCTAGCAGAAGCCAAGATACTGTTCCCAGTCCAGAAACAAAAGACAAGGGTGCTCAAGAAATCCCATTTCCTAAAATGGAGGAAATGGAGAATGCCATCTCAAACAACAGCCAGATGAACCTTGTTCAGTTCATAAAACCCGAACCAGACGGTTCGTTCGGTAGCGCGTGCGTTGGAGAAAACAGTAAGATAAGTTCCGATTCCCCATTTTCAGTACCTGTGAAGCAAGAGCCAGTTAAACATCCTTGTTCCGGTGCCTCTTTTAAAGGGAATCAAACAGTAAATCCTTTTCCATTTACAGATGGCTCATATTTTTCTTTTATGGATGACAAAGACTACTACTCTCTTTCTGGGATTTTAGGACCACCTGTTTCTTCATTTGATAGCAGTTGTGAAGGTAGCGGTTTTCCAAATCCGGGCCTCCCTGTGGGGATTAAGCAGGAGCCTGACGATGGCAGCTATTACCAAAACAACAGCATACCATCCTCTGCCATCGTTGGTGTAAATTCAGGTGGACAGTCGTTTCACTACAGGATCGGCGCCCAGGGCACGATATCTTTGTCACGGCCGGTTGCTAGAGAGCAGGCGTTTCAGCACCTGAGCTCCTTTCCTCCCGTCAGCACACTAGTGGAGACCTGGAAATCGCATTCGGAGCTGGCGTCCAGAAGAAGCGATGGGTATCCAGTTCTAGAGTACATTCCAGAAAACGTGTCCAGGTAAGCAAGTTAATTGCTACTTCTTTTTCGCTCCCTTTACCATGTTAAATGAACAAGATGTGAATTAAAATGAGGTCTGGGGTGGTATTTCTCAAGCTGATGAGTAATTCTGCGTTTGCATTTCAGTTCTTTTTGTTAGATTTGCTAGTTGCTTGCTGTATTTTACTGTGACTTTAATAAAAACAAAGTGCTCGCTTTAATATTTAAAAAGAACATATTATATTCTATTGTTATTAGATTTGAAAGTGTAGCTTTAGTATGTTTATGAGCTCTTACAACTACAGATGTTGTTTATCCCATGAGAGGTTAGCAAAATTGCTCTTGTGTGTCCCATAAAGGGTATTCTTTCTTAGCTGGTGCTCAAATGTGTTGTAACTCAGACGAAATGTTGAGACAAGGATAAGACAGTAATGTCGGGAATCCGTTTTTGTAAAGATTCGTGGTTATGAGTTTGCACCAGGCTTCAACTGGTTAAGTTTGAAAACCAAACCTTACAAGCCTGTGGCAACATATTATTTCTGTATTGTAACTGTAGGAACATTTGGTTTGTATATATAGAAAAATGCCTCCAGAAGGAGGAGGGCTGTTAAAACTTGACGCATTTGAAAGGGAAAAATGGATGAACTGATCTCCTCACTTTTGGTGAGAGAAATATGCAAGTGTCCTTTGAATTTGTATTTCTTGGCTCATTTGTGGAAGCACATGCTACTTCGACAAACAGGTGTTCATGTGCTTTATGAAGGACACTTACTTACATAAGCTGTCTAGTTGCATAGTCAATTTTACAAGTTATTAAATGCATCTGGCAATGTGACTGAGTTGCAGTAGCTACCTAGCCTCATCGTGTGTCAAACTGGCTGGCCCAAGGTTTGTGCTAAAGCTCAGTGAAATAGCTGGTAACAATTTGCATTTACCTTTCTCGAGTATCTTTCTCATTAAAAGATGTACAACTTCTACCGTGCTCTTGGATTGACATGAAGAGGATGTGTAGCTTTCTCTGTGTTTGTATGATTCAAAATATTTCTGGAAGAAATGGTGTTTCAATGAAAAGCATAATGTCTAAAATAACGGTGCTTTTGGGAAGGGAAGACATCTATGGACCTAGAGTTCATGGGAGGGAAAAACACTTCAAATATTTGCATTGCAGACCTGCCCAGTGTCTCTGCAATTTACTTAATGGTTTGCAAGCCATACTTGACTTTTACTTCGGCTATTTCAAATATTGTTAGAAGAGAATGCACTTTTTAATACATCTTTCTTAACTTGAAAAGTTTGTATCCAACCTTCTTGCTGAACTTTATACATAAATGTATATTTGTAGTCTGTGCTTGGAACAAACATACTTCCTGACTCAAAGAAAATGAAGGTTACTGTTTTCTAGTTATTTTGCCAGATGAATTTTCATAAATTACATTATTAATACATTGGGAAAAGTTCACCAGAAGACTGATGGGTCATCTGGAAACAAAGACCCTATACTTACTTGCCCTTGTGGTTGAGCACAATTGCCTGGGAGCTGGCTCCCGCCACCCATGAGAGCTCTTATGAGTAAGTGCTGCTCATGTTGAGTCAAGGTTGTCATCTGCTGCAGGATGCATCCAGTGCACAGTAAAGAGGGCAATACTGGTAGGAGCATGGTCTGTTTTTATGAGAGTTTCTCTTAGGGCTTTGGAAGGAATGTCTTCTCTTCTGACATTATTCCATGGTAGCTCTTCTCACCCGTGCCTCTAGACCCATAAATGAATAATCTGTCATCAGGTTGGATGTGACTGTACTTTCCTTTGTTTTCTAAGCTGATATCTTAGTAAGATATGTGGCTGAGCGTAGCTGTTGCTTTGCGTGATTGAAATCCTGAATTTTTTACTGCTCAGAGCAATTATTGCACGTGCGAAAATCTGTTTAGGTGGTAGAGATCTGCAAGGTTGCAACACTTTAGACATTCTGATCTGTGTTTCAGATTAGCACGTGTCATCATTTGAAATCTCTATCTCAGCCTCATTATTTAACTAAATGTTACTGTTAATCTGTCTGGCAATGGCTTTGTGCTAACAGATGCAGTGGGGGACCTGTGTGAAGCCCTTTCAAGTTTCAAAATAAATTAATGTAGAGGTCATCCTAGCAGTACAGATTTGAATGCATAGGTGCCCGTAGGGATACTTGTCTACTGACAAGACAAGTCAATGACTTGTAAAAGCTCACTCTTCTTGATGAGCCACAAATTCATCTTCACCTTTATCCTTATTCTTGTGCCACGTTCCAGCTAAAGTAGAGAAAATCTTGCTTAAGTTTGTTCATCCTTTAAAGTACTGTAATAAAACACACAAAGTTATGTCCCAAAGGGTATTTCAGCTGTCCCATGTCAACAGGGTGTTGGAATTACAAAGTCTCTCTTCCTTCTTGTTCCTAAAACATGTGATTAACCCTTCAAAACCTATAAAGTTTCAGGTGTCTTAAGTCTTCCACTTCCCTCCCCCCCCAAGTATATTTACCTTGCAATATAAATTCCCATAAGCAGAGACTAAGATGAAGGGAAAAAATAGGCTACGTGATTCTCTGAAGCCAGTGGATGATCTGCATTGAATAGATCTTGTTTTGACAGCATTATGATCTGAATCTCAACTTTGTACCCTTGTAAATATATTGTAAAAATATATTGTAAATATAGTTTAGCATTTAAAATACATTGCTACCTTATTGACCAAGTGCCCATTGTCAACTGGAACAGTCTTTTTCTCCTTTAGTTACTTCTACTGGCTGTGGGCCATTATGGTTGTTTTTAAGGTGGATGGTGGGAACTTTGTAAGATTGCAGTGTTTGGGGAAGGAGAGCTTCTTAAGTGAAAAAACATGTTCCCCTATTTCCTTTGAAATGGTGCTTCTGTTAATATACATGCAGAACATGTCTTTGTCTTTGAAAGATTGAATGTGTTTTATTTTTAATAGAGAGTGAATTGTACCTGCGTGTCTGTGTGTGTAGATCCCCTGTGATGAATGACATTTCTAAGAAATAGTGTTTTTTAAAACAAATAATAGCAAAGTGGGCTTGAAAAGTAAGGTATGTGAGATTGTGTGATGTCGGTGATGGAAATCAGCTTTAAGGTGATTGCTCATCTGAATCAGGGTATGAGCCTAAGACTCATGATCGTGTCAATTATGTAATTTTCAAAATGGCCTAGGAAAATGTCATGGTTGCTTGAAACAACAGTAAAAATTGAGGAGGATGACCTTTCTGCTGCGTTAGCTCTTAACTAAAGCTTTTTCTGCAAATGTGCCTTTTCCCTCTAATTTCCATCTTAACTCTTGTATGTACATGTGCGTACTCACTTTTCTCAGCAGTTGTGGTGGAAACAAAGGGCTGATATGTCTACTGTGCATTCTTCCTGGCAGTTGCAATTGGATAGTTTTGAAACTTGGCTAGAAATCAGACTATTTGGTTCTATTACCTAGTAATGCCTTCTTGTGTTGTCTTGCCATGCACGTCCTCCAAATCTGCTTTCTTCTCAAGTCAGGAATGGATGCAGAGTTTCTCCCAAAGTGGGAGAAGACCTCTGGAGATGGTGCATCTCCATGCTGTGGAGGTCTGGGAAAAAGGTCCATGTGTAGACTTCTTGCTTGTTTGTGTGGGTGATGGGGAGTGGGGGCCACTGCAGTTGGATGCAGTTTTATTTTCTCATGATTCAACAATAGTTATTGCTCAATACCTTTTCAGATTCTCAGGTTGCATTTTCTGTTTTTCCCTAAGTCCTTTGCCCCAATGGCTGTAAGGAGTGTTCTGCCATCAGCTGAACTAGCATGTGTTTTTTTTTCTTTTTCTTTTCCTCTTATTATTTTTAATATTTAAAAATCGAAAAAAGATTTCCCAGTTTAGATTTAGAAGCTAAACAAAAATGCCCTAAAACCTGTTTTTCTATGGTGACACAACTGCATGTCTTAGATTGTAGTCACATCAAAGAATTGAACTGAATGTTTACATTCAAGCATGTGAATAACTGTTCTTTGGGGGCATGGGTAGCCCTGAGGGAATTTAAGATACAAAGTTACACAGGTTCCTAAACAGTTGTTTCTGTTTGCTACTCTGTTTATGGTGACCAGGCATGAAGTGTTACTGTTTCATCTCACAGTCAGAGAAACTTCGTTGAGTTCACAAAGTTGCAGCATGTTGATATTATTGAAGAAGTTGACTATTTCAAGGTGAATTACTTTATGATGTTTTAATTATTATTCAGATGAGGGAAGTTCAAAACATTGTCATGATATTTTAGAGTCTAATATAAGTATGCTAAAATCACTTGAAAGGCTGTCATTGACTTCTTAGGGTTTATGGTCAAATCTTTGATCAATGTTGACAATGTTTTGGGGCTTCTTACACCTGTCTGTTCCTGAGTGATTTGCACAGATCAGAGCGGTGCTTTGGCTTTGGTGTGCAGTCCAAAGCCTACTGGCTGAACTGGGTGGTGTGTCCCAGCTCCCCAGAGCACTGCCATGCAGAATGTCCCTGTGCAAATGCAGGGGCAGAAACACAGATCCTGCTTGTAGCAGTCAACAACAACAACAAAACAGAAGCTGGTAACAACAGCATGGGCTTCATTTATGTGTAACCCCTGAACGTGAGTGGGTGATTTGGTTTTAAATCTCATTTGAGGCTATTGCAGGTATTTTCTGTAAATAATCTTGTGTTAAAAATTATCTAGAATAGTCACGTATCAGAATGATACCTGCCAGAGAGATAAAGGTCTGGTAAATATTATTTTTAGAATTTATGATTGGCCTTCACCTGTGTTTGTTTGCTGGTGGACTTTATGGGAAAAAGACCAAGCTGTTAGCTTCCTACAAGTTTACTGTGTAGCCTTTTCAACAATGATTCTTTCATCTTGTATACTGTAGCCTTAAATCTGTCCCTCCCCCCCTCCCCCCCCGCCCCAATTTGGAAAGTAATACTTGTTTTTTGTAGTTTCATGTTTAATTTTATGTATATTCTTTAACAGTTCTGGGCATAATCTTGATATATTACAGGAACCTCTAAATGTGTCTTTATTTCTCACTTTAAAAATTATGAACCTGCATTAATGCATCAGGCCAGAAGGTCTAAAGGTTCTCTTCAGCATACCAGCATGTATTTAACAGCCTTGTATTTTCTACGGCTTTGTTTATCATTATTTTGTGGAGGGTACTCTATTTTGTTTTGCTAATTTTATTGAGGCATTGAAAATCTGTATGAAGTATCTTTTAAAAAAGTGACTCCTAGTGATGCTTCGTTTCTGCCTTTAAATCACACATGTAAATTGACTCCTATGGCAGGGAGAAGTCCACATTGCTGGAAAATGCATTCTATAAATGAGGGGATTTTTGAAATCTGTGGAAATGAGAGCTCCATTCTCAATGCCTGTATCAATGTCTGGGGATTGGCTGTTTCTTTGTGTGGGATTATAAGTCGTGTATTACTGAAACATTTATGCGGCCAGTTGATTCTGCTTAACTTTGCAAAACTTGACTGTTAGAAATTGGCTTGCCGTAGTTTACTTTGATAATAGCCAGTCATTGTTTCCTAGCTTTTGTATCACATTTGGTGGTACAGAATCTCACTGTGATACCTTCTTCTGCCTGTTCTCTGGAGAAGGGAAGATAGGTTCATGTTTGTGCACAGGTCTTAAAATAAGCAAGCAGAAGAATTTTTGATTATCCATGTTTTGACAGTGTGGATCATTTGTTTTAATGAGGGCAGGAAGACACTGATGTCTGAAATATGTGCTGTACGGAAATGTTCCCATTCTATTTTATGGGATATGCATGGCGGTTATACAGGTGAGTATCCATCCAGATTGTTGCAGTAGTATCAATAATCATTCAGTACTCCTATTGTCTGCAGAGGGAGTAAATTGTTAAGGTCTGATTCAATAACCTGTCCTTATTCAACAAGCACTTAGCATTAATGGAACTTAAATATGCTCTGCCCGGTTGACTCAGATTTCTTTGTATTTATTGATGCTTTACTGAACTTCAGCTTGAGTAGAGATTGCTGTTGGATGTCATCTGCAGTTGACCAGTATATTGTTCTCAGTGATGAAACATGATGTTGAGCAATGGCCTGGTCTGACACTGTTTTTGCCATTGGTTTGGGTGTGTTGTACGTGTTACATGTGAGAGCCAGATTGGTTTCCTGATCCAGTTCACTCTAAAGGTCTACAAACTGTCAGGTTGATGCAACTCAGTGAGTGGTATGGTATGACATGGGCATGAGAGCAAACCAAAGGGATGGAGAGGGAAAGATGCCTCTGAAGTATCACAAGTGCATGTTGCTGCTCAAAGTTAGTGCATTGTCAAGCTGTAATCTCAGAAGCTGGATTTTCAGAGTACTCTTTTCAAAGACAGCTTCTGGTTTATAACTGCCAGGATCTGTATATGTTATCGTGTGTGAACGTAGTTGCGGAAACTGGAGTCATTAACAGACTGATTTCAATCAAAATCCCTTGGAGAGCAGTGGAATGCTGTGACTTCAGATTTCTCTCTTGAGAGGTCAGAAAATACTGTGGTTTAGGATGAACATAAGACCTTGACTTGTTCTCTGGCAAATACATCTGACAGTATGGTTTGTATAGGAGTGATAAAGGTGGTCCAACAAGGGAACTAAAAAGGATGTGTGAAAAGCAACTATTAAATATGTGTAAGTTCAGTAATTTTATTCATTCTCTCATGCAGTGGGTTGCTACACAGTGCTAGGTGCTCAGCATATGTGTTATCTGACTTCAGCTGCAGCCTCTTCCAGGTAAAAGAGATCTGTGGAGAAAAAATGAGGAGTATTTCCACTGCATGCAGTTGTCCAAGTCCCTGCAGCAGTTACTAGGCATGTTTGAATGGACTCCAAATAGCCCCTTGCGTGACCTGACTGCTGCTCTGGTAGTGCACAGTGCAGGGGAAGGTCACCACTTACCAGAGCTGCACTACAGTTCCCTTCTTCCTTTTCTTCCTGGAGCTGTGTTGTTTTTGCTGCTGGAGGAGACACGCTGACCTTGGTGGAAGGTGTATATATATATTTTTTTATTTATGCCCCAGGGGAATGGCTCATAGGCCAGGAAGTCCCTGCTTAGCCATGCCAGCAAATCTCAATGTGGTCTGCTCCAGTACCACTACTGGCAGGAGCAACAGCAGCAGCTCTTGTCTTTGTGCTGGGCTGTGAACATGCTTAAGAGTTGTTTGAGGACATCTCATAACACTTTGAAGCAGGGTGTGTGCATGTCCTTAATAATATGCATCCTTCTGTTCAGGAATCCCCGAGTTTTACAAAACCTTAAAAGTTAATTTACTTTCTGGACAAAGTTTTTGAAGAAGTTGTCCCTTTAAATAGGAAATTTTGACTTTGTTTATTTGTTCATTTATTTTTGTAACTAAAGGTTATTAATAAGAATTACCAGTGCTTAACAATATGTTTTTCTGGATGGGTATGATCTCAGTAGTTTCCCTCTGGCTTTATTGAAGTCAATGCTGAAGGAATAAAATAAGTAAGTACAATAAATGACTCTGGATTCCTAAAGGGATATCTAACATTGATCTTATCTATTTAATATGTGAAAAAATATTTTACAAGACAGTGTTTTTTTACTGAGTTGTGCTATAATAGAAGTTCCCAGACTGTAGGTAGGTCACGAGAGAATGACTTGAATTTTATTTCTTTGTCTTAAACTGTGAATTAAGCTCCTGCAATTACATTAGAATGTGTTGTTAGCTGCTTGCTAAATTAAATCTCTATAAATATGCAATCTATAAGCGGCAGTGCTGTGAATTTACTTCAGGAAAAAAAGTAGATTGATTTTCTTCATACTTGGAAGTGGGGTAACTTAGAGCTAATATATGAAGATATTTCTTTAAGAAGAAAAATAAGTAAGCTTTGAGTGGAACATCTGAACAGAAACTGAATCCAGTGTTTGTAAAATGGCTTATAGGAATTTGTATGCTCTTCAAAGATGCATAGGAACGCTGCTGATTGTGGTTAGTAACAATTCATAATAGATCAAAGAGTTATAGCCCTGAGGTTAAAAAGTAAATTTCGGACTAATTGCTGAATGTTTCTGATGATTTTTGTACCGTTTCACTCAATTACATTCTCTTGTCTAAACAATACTTTTTACTTGCATTTGGAGGTGTAATAAGTTTTTGAATGGACTTTCAAACTGAAATTCATTGCTTCTATTCTGTTTCTCTCCTTCTCTGCTTTTGAGAGGTACTATCCCAAGTTTCAAAAAGTGGTGGCTTTCTTTTTTTTTTTTTTTTTTAAAAAAAAAAAAAAGCCACTTCCGCCACGACACTGCTTCTGAAAAAGAGATTTAAAAAAAATCTGCCATATTTAATAGGTATTGTGATTCATTTGGATTTAGAAGAATATTTTTTGTCCATTTATGTGTGGTATGTATGACCATTTCAAGTTCATATTAATTCTTAACTTACTACATAAACGTATGTTTTAGAGGTTTATTTTAGGCAATGCAGTCTATCAGTGAACTGGGGAGTAAGTGGCTACATGTGTCCAGACAGGGCTTTTGGCTGTCCCAAGTGCCAAACTGCAGGGCCTTCCTAGCACTTCTGGTAACGTATTTTTAAATACAGCATTGTGCTAGCATGATAGTGCTGTAACACTGCTCTTCTGCATGCCTTCTGTCTACCAACTCTTTTCCTGCATCTTGCTGCTGAGGGGCTGGATGGTGGGTGTGCTGAAGTTGCTGTAGAGTGCTGCCTGCATTCTGCCCAGCTCTGCAGTGCTCAGGGCTGCTGTAGCAGAAGCACATGCTTGCATGCACATAACAGGGGACTGTTTCATGTGCTTGTTGCCTGTGAGTAAATTTAATACAATCATTAAACATCTTGAGTTGCAAGAGACCCCCAAGGATCACAAAGCCCAGCTCCTGGCTCTACACAGGACTTCCGAAAATTCAAACCCTGTGTCTGAGAGCGTTGTCCAAGAGGTCCCTGAACTCCAGCAGCTTGGGGCCATGACCACTGCCCTGGGGAGCCTGTTCCAATGCCCAACCACCCTCTGGTGAAGACCCTGTTCCTAACCCCCAGTCTGGCCCTCCCCTGACACAGCTCCATGCCGTTTCCTCGGGTCCTGTTGCTGTCACCAGAGAGCAGAGATCAGCGCTGCCCCTCCGCTCCCCTCGTGAGGAAGCTGTAGGCTGCCATGAGGCCTCCACTCAGCCTACTCTGCTTGGGGCTCAACAGACCAAGGAGCCTCAGCTGTTCCTTGTCCTCCAGACCCTTAAATGTCTTCAAAGCCCTCCTTTGGATGCTCTCTGATAGTTTGATGTCCTTCTTGTATTGTGGTGCCCAAACCTGCACACTGTGCTCAAGGTGAGGCTGCACTGGTGCAGAACAGAGTGACGCTAGTCTGAAGTGATCTTCTTGTGTAACTAATTAACTAAATACCAACAACAAATCTGAATAACTGGGCACTCATGTCTGTGGTAGGGAAATGATGTGTTGAATTAGTAGTCCTCTGATCAGCTTGAGGAGGCAGAGCAGCACTCTGCTTGATAACTGTTAGGCTGTGCCTTGCTCCCTGGTGGCAGGTTAAGTGCTGCCCTGCCTCAGCAGGCAGCTGCATGTGCCTGCACATCTCTCAGGGCTTGCGCAAGCCGGCTATGTCCATGTACCTGCATTACTGCGTCACCCTGCTGTGTCCTCACCCAGACCTGTGCTCCCAGAGCCCTTGGGGAGCTCGTGTTTCACAACCCGCGTGTCCTGGTTTACTCTGGCAGCGTCTGGCTGTGGAAAATCAATTGTGTTTGTGTACATGGTTCTCCATTGGTACTGCTGCAGGTCAGTGAGTAGGAAAGGGGCTCTTGGGTTAGCTTCGCTCCCTCTGCCAGCATGGCCTCTTATCCAGTGGAAGGAAGGCTGAAGGATCTCAAACTGCTGCCCTCAAACCGGGAGCAAGAAGGGTGTCACTTCTGGAAGCTTGTTTTGTGGTTGATGCGTCAAGACAGGGGTTTGGGTTCAGGCAGGCAGCTGCTCCAAAAGGCTGGAAGTCCCAGTTTTAGCACTGCAGGGGGCTGGTCTCCAGGAACCTGTCATGCACTTCAGGGGTTCTGAAGCCTGTGATGCCAAGGACCTTACAAGTGAAGACTGGTGGGAAACTTGCAGTGTTTCCAGGAAGATTTAATGACTTGTCTATTTCAGTATTTCAAAGTAAATGAAATTTGCATACAGTAGTTGATAGCAGTCAGTGAGCTGTTCCTTCAGTGCTAGGTCCAGATCTACTTTGCTAGCTCTGACTTGTGACTTTCCAGAGTTGTTTGGAGAAATCAAAGAGAAATAAAACAGGAAAAAAAACCAACCAACCAACCAAAAACCCTCCAACCCTAAACTGAAAAGACTTGCACAGCTGTTCATCCTGGGATGTGTGAAAACTTTGAGGAAAAGAAAGTCCCATTTGGAGACAACAAATATAGCCTTATGTTTGCCATGTCTAAGGATCAAGGTCCATTTTTTTTGTACTTCTGAATAGAAAATAAGCACACATCACCAGCCCTAGACCATTGGGCTGGGAATGCATGCTTCTGGGTCAGTGCAGGTGTCTCTTTCTGTAGCTGGCAGAGGACAGTGTCCCAGAGCTGGGTACGGTCCTGTGTTGCATGCGGGAACCCTTTGGCAGCGGATCTGCCCTCTGAAGCCGCCTGTGTGCGCGCAGGGCTCCCATGGCAGGCAGAGGGTTCCCCCGGTGCCGTGGGGTGCTGCAGGGATCATCCCCCCAGTTCTTGGGGACTGCCCCTCTGTTGCTTGCCTGTTGGCTTGACTTCAGGGTGGAGGAAGGTTTGTCACATGTTTTGCTTTTCTGCTTTTGCTTTAAATTTGTTTATCTCTAGGTACTAAGGCTTTCTTAAGTTAATAATTAAAATCAAATATTGGCCAATAAACATTCCTTAGGGATTATATAAAGTTACTAAACGTGACTAGCTTGTCAAAATTCAGCACCGGACCTTTATCATAGCCCATCCTGCTGTAAAATGTACCAAGTAAAACAACATTTCTGCAGGATGAGCTCTGTAAGCCCTAAAGGATATTACCATACTCTTCCTTCCGAAGCACAGTAGGAAAATGGAATCATCTAAGTGGACCCACTTAGAATTTTTAAATTCTTATTTTAATCTGAATTTGTGTAAACTACTGGAAGATGAATAAAGTGGAGGTTAGATGTGTCAGCTTCTACGCAGTGTATGGAAGTAAATACTGGAAAGGATCCAGAGCTTTATGACTGCTGCCAACTAATGACATAAGGTAATGTTGCAATGAAACAATGTACTTGATTTGCACTTGTTTCCCAACTAACCTTTCTGTTTCTTGAGACTGTTCGGAATTTATGTTTTTGAAGATTTGACAGTAAAAAGTAGATTAGGCATTGAAATTTTTGACTGATTAAATATATGCTAATGACAACTTCAAACTGCACAAGCAGATATTGAGATAAGACTGTTACTCGTTTCATATTAAACCCATTTGGTGGAATAAGCAAGAAGGATGAGTGTTGTGGATGGACGTATTCTAAAAAGGGGAAAAAACTAGAGGAGCTAATTTATATAGAAATGCAAAGTGAAATGGGCGTGTTGCTGATTTACTGTGTTTTTTCATTTTGTTTTCTGGGACCAAAACTTCAGCCATTGTAGGTCTGCAAGAGGTCCTGTGTTTCCTTCCTAACAGAAAAAAGAGTTAACTGTGTGCAGAAGGCTGTTAGCAGATATACTGGGTTTGCATTAGCATTTTTATTTGGATCAGAGATGTGCTTTTGAAGTCAATCTTCCAGTTGCCCCCTTGTTCTGTGCGGTGGCTGTGGAGTGAAAAAAGAGATGCTTCGTAGGCAGCAGTGCACAACAGAAGTACTTCAGGAATCACCTACAGCACTCCAGCTCGTGATGGCTTTGATCCATGGGACTCCCCTGGAGCTGCCTTGAGGCCCAGCCCCTGTAACATGATTGATGTGGGTGGAGGATCCTCAGCCTCAGCCATCCCTCTCTCTAGATCTCTTTACATTGCACTATACTGCCTGCTAATGCCAATGCTGGCAATGTGTGTGATTTTCACCTGTTAGCTCAAGCATTTGTAATTGAAAAAAGATTCAGAGTTACAGGCAGAGGAAATTATTCCAGAAAAGAACTAGAGGCACTATTTTCAGCAGATGTATTTATGTTTATGAGCTGTATCCAGAATGACCAGAGTACCTGCTTACTCTTCCTTCACAGCACTCCAGAATTCTTAAAAACAAACAAATCCTGGAAGTAGGAAATGAGACTGAACTGACAAATAGGCCATATCCTGTTTTTTTTTTTTATTTTTTTATTTTTTTTTATTTTTGTTACTGAAATTCACTTCTTTTGAACTAGTTGGAAGACCTAGATAAGGTTTACAGATATTCTCATTTATAATAATACTAATCTGCAAAGAAAAACAGAGTTACTTTTTATTGTAGGCAGCTTAAAGAAGTGTTTCCAAAGAGCTGTAACTTTTGCA
Organism: Penelope pileata; assembly: GCA_013396635.1. Lineage (NCBI taxonomy): Eukaryota > Metazoa > Chordata > Aves > Galliformes > Cracidae > Penelope > Penelope pileata. Next base: position 232,461 of record WBMW01000572.1, on the reverse strand, counting down.
AACTCGTGTAACTACTCAGAATTATGGTGTTAGGAAAAATACATTTTTGTAAAGGAAACCTGTTGATTTGCAGCTCATTATGTATTGCAGATGCCTGATACATTGATTTTAATATGAGGCTAACAGTTAGATAGGTGATGTATTAGTGGCTTATAAATGACTTACAACTATTAACTCTATAAGATAGACATGAGGAGAAAAAATGTTTTAAACCTTAAACTGTATTTTTAATGAATCAGAATCGTACCTCCTGGACCTGTATGAGTTTTGAGCTCATTCACTGACTTGTTAAAGAGGATCTTCCTTTTTTTAGTTTTATTTCTTCATGTCTTGCAGTGCTGGTCCCTGTCCTTCCATCTGTCGTAGCCCTTTCCGTGATCTCAAGATAGTGCAGGTTCTACTTGCTTCAGCACATACACCTGATGTTGTGCATATTAAAATAAACTCTTACTAAGGTCACTGAGGTGCTGAGATGGGGTCGGTGCGTATTCCTGGGGACTTCTCCATGCCAGCCCCAGCAGCCTCTGTTCCCAGTCAGACTTAGTGCAGATGGGGGTAGGTCTTAGCTTTTTTACAACACGGGGCATACCCCAGACTCTGAGGTGATAATGGGTTTAGCATGATGTAGATCAGTAAATCAATAGAAATATATGCAATTTTTTTACTGAGCAGAAAAAATACTCAGGACAGAACAGGAAAGAATTTGAAATCAGGAATGCAGAATTGTAAGAAATATGTTTTAATGAAAAAGAAGAGTGAGATTATAGCAGCTAGGAAAATAGCAGGTATTGTTACTAGGTGATGTAGGCTTAATACAGTGTACCAGATCCTGCAAAAACTTGTGGTTTTGTCCACTGGCACTAAAAACTGAGTGTTCTACAGGTTGCTGCTTCAGCTTTAATGAAATAACGTGATCAATGTTACAGATGTATTCCATGCAGTCAGATTGAAGGATAGCAGTAAACACAGAAATGCCACACATTTAGTATGATCTAGCCTTTGTCTGACGTTTCACTTGGGCAGATTAAGGATCTAGTACCCCTGCACTAGATATGAGAGTTGATGATAGAATACATCAAAGTATCCATTGTTCAAAGGACAGAAATGTAACAATCATCTACCATTTGTAGAAAACCTCACGTTAATGACTTTTTTCATTATGCCCACAAGCAAACAGAGCAGAGCTTTTTGTTTTTCTCCGTTTCCCTGTCTGTGTTACATGGAACATCCAAAATAGCTACTCATACAGGTTCTGCAAATGCAAGGTAACTACCTATATTATGTTAGGTCTGTGGATTAGGTAAGTGAGACAACAAGAGTAAACCTAGGTTGGGACTTTTCCACCAAGTCCTCAGCGCTCCCACCAGTAGCACTGTGAATTGAGGTAAATATTGAGTAGAGTTTCCTAGCAACAGTTGTAAGGTTAAGTAAAAATAAAATTTGCCAGGTATTGCTTCCAGAGCACACTAGTCTTTTTGTTTCAAAATTTATACTTTTGATGCCTTATCTGCAATATGAAATGCTCAACACAATCTGATAGTATTGTAAATAAAGAATTTCAGAGAATCGTGTGTTCAAGGATAAGTAATTGGAAATATTAGTCTTACTTTGAGGCTCAGATTTTCTTTTGCTGTGTATTTGTACTGTGCCCAAACTAATAGGGATTGAAGTTACATGAGTTCTGCAAGTATTAGCTATGTATATGTGTATGTGTATAATTAAAATGATGAAAATAAAGCCCAATATATATTTTGCACTATTCAAGTCTACTAAAAAAAAGTTATTTATTGTTGGTTTTGTCAAAGTAAACAAAGGCATGATATACAGGTCCAAACTGGAGTTGAAATGATAGGAGAGAAGCTCAGCGTGAGTGCTTTCTCAAATGATGTAGAAGTAGAGGAAACATATTGTTTTAGCCTGCTCAGCAAATTGCATGTGAGGATCTCTACAGGTGCTTTGGATTTTTAAAATGTGTACCTGCCTAAGGTAGACCTATTCTAGATAGACTGATTTCCCCTGCAGATGCATGCAGGCCTGGAATTTAGGTTAGTCCAGGACAGATGGATAGATAGCAGAGAGCAAGGAGTGGAAAAATTTGGTTGGCTGCTTCCAGTCCTAAGTTTTTTGAGTCTATAAATAGAGTCTATCAGAATATTTCTAGTTAGTTCTGGGGAAAGTCAGCTGCTGTGCTGGGGATTGGCTGTGCTCCCAGAATAAGGAGGGGAAAAAAAAAAAAAAAAGTATGATAGGAGGCCTATTGAAAATCTACCGACACCAGTGAAATCAAGAAATTGGAAGACTCCTGTATTTGGGCTTCAGTTTGTTTTCTTGCAGCCTGGATGAGCCTGTTTGTATCCAGCACAGCGTCCCTGACCATAGCCACTCTCCAAGGGAAGGCAAAAGGTTTGCATGCAGCCAGCAGGGTCTGGGGTGCAGGAGCTGAGACCACAGAAGGAGGTGGTGTGTTAGGCTTGACCCTCATGCTGCACTGGTTGACCTGGGCAATCCTCTCCCTGGGTTAGATACCTTGCATAAAGGGAAACAGCAAAATGCAAGCAAAAGCTGAGTTTTAAGGTAATAAGATTATCATGAAAGTTGTGACTTCTTAAAAAAGAAAAAGAAAAAAAAAAAGGGGAATGTCTCACTGGTAATTTTATGTGCAAATTAATTAAAGTACATTATGATACCAGAAATAGACATCTAAGGGAGTCATGATGAGCTTTTCAAACACTTAAGATGCTTTCTAGGAAACATAAATTATATACTTGAAAAATGCTCTGAATTGAGGTTTAATTATGTTTTATGACTAGAGTAGAAATAACTAGAAAGTTTTGTATTTTAGAAGGATTTTGCATTTACAGTAAAAGATAACTTTGCAGCAAAACTTATTCCTCACCCAGTAACTGCAGAAGGATGATCTCTCATACTGTAAACGGTCAGATGAATAACTGTATGTGTAAATTGAACCAGACTACTCAGATAAGCATCTATTCACATCAGAGTTTATAGGAGCTGAAATTATGTTAAATGAGCTTTTCTAGTACTGGCCTAACACCAGAAAAAATAACTTGAAAATAAAAGCATTTATGACAACAGTATTGCTGTTTAGGCTTTGCTGGCAATTCAGTTTTAGTTTATCATCTTTTCAGATATTGCAAAAAGTGGTTATACTGAATGCTTATGGCAGGAGAAGGGATAGAGCCTCTTCAGTGCTTCTAAGACTTTCCTGCTGCCTCTTGATGTCTGTAGGTATTGCATACCAGTGAGTTGCTTAATTGCTTCTACTAGATTTCCAGAAATATTAAATAAAACTTCAAACTAGTATTTAACCTTTTTTTAAATAATATCTTGCACTGATATCCTCAGCTGTCCTTTAAACGTTTTTTTATTAGTTAAATAACAGCAGAATAATTTCAGGCATTCTTGAGTGGTATTAAATGAGCAAGCGTAGGTAAGGCTGCTCGGGGCCCCACCCAACCTGGCCTTGAACACCTCTAGGGATGGGGCACCCACAACTTCTCTGGGCAACCAGTTCCAGTGCCTCACCACCCTCTGAGTAAAGAATTTCCACCTAACGTCTAATCTAAATCTCCCCTCTTTTAGTTTAAAACCATTCCCCCTTGTCCTATCACTATCTGCCCTTGAAACATGCATTTTATCTCTTTAAGGTGTGGGAGAACAACTTCCTAAAAAAAATGTGTGCTGTTATCATTTTAATTAACAAGGAGGAAAATTTGTCGGAGGGTTGAAATCCGCTCTCATTAAAATCGATGACCGTTCTCCACTCGCTTTCTGTAGGGCTAGTATTTCACAAGGCATTTCATCAGAGGATGGCTGTGGGAATTAAAACTCTAATTCATTCTGACTGTGTGAGTTGCCTCAGAGAAATGTTGAAGAACAGCTCATCTCTAGAGTGAGGAGTGGAAAATAAACTTATCTATGGCGAAGGTAGATTTTACTTGGAATAATGCACCAAGTTTGGAAAATACAAACAAACAAAAAACCCAGTATCAGCTATGTGTGTGTGTCAGTAAGGCTCCAGAAATATTTCAACAAATCCATTTGTCAAAAACCAAAGTACTGGAAAAGGAAGATGAACAACTTATTAATATTTTATTTCTATTTTCAGATCATTTTCTGTCAGGTATTTGGAAACTTTACTGAAAGTTTTGTTTGAGGAGGCAGCTCAAAATTCATGTTAACTATGCACTATGCCACTTTATAATTTAGATTGTGCAAACCCATTTGATAAATGGATCTTGAGTGAGATCAGAATAGAGTTCTAAATTGATGTCTGTAAGTAAGTCTCATGGCAGTGGATGTTTTGCTTCTTTCCAAAGTAGTACATTTAGGATATATGTCATATACCACCACCCTCCCTAGCCTTACCAAAACAATGGCTCTGGGTTTAACAGTGCTTTATAATCCATTTTTTCTGAAGTAATGTTTGCTCAAGGTTTCGGAAGCGCTCAGAATTGTGCCTTTAGACTGAGGATTTGATCTCCCATCAGTCAGAGCCCTGATGGCTTTGTGCTAGTGGTCCCATTAGAATCAGTAGGACCGGCCATATCTAAATGCTTTGCTTAAGCCTTTACAGGTTGGAAGTTTTCAATTTTTCTAACGTACATCAACTGTTTTGTATTATGCTTTCTTTCCTGTGTTGTTCTGGCGCTTTGATTCGTGTCATGCAGAGCACGCATCTTTTCACACTTCCAAATGCTGACTGTGATGGCCTGAATCCTTCATTATTTTGTGATTAATTGTAGAGATACAAACATTATCAAATCAAAATCCCCGAAAGGCCTCTTTTAAAGGATCTGCCTAGCTTTTGATTTAGCTGCCCCACAAATTACTTATCTGGTGGCTGTGTGGTTTTTAACATCCTCCTAAATTTGGAACAAGTCCATGAAATACTTTATGCAATGTCTGGGGAACAGAAAGCTTGGTAAGTTATTTTGTCTGTTGCTTGGGTCAAACCTTTCAAGAGACAGCAGCGCTGAGTGTTGAATCCATTAAGTACAAATCAGTGGGTGTGCAGGATCATAGCTTGTATTGTCTGGTATTATATTAGGGTATTCCGTACAGATTTTCAATTGCTGGAAGTCCAATTTTTGTCTTTCAGATGTATGTAAATTCATAAACTGCAATTGTAGTTATGTAGGAGAAAATTATGAATCGGGAGAAATAGCATAGCAAGGAAGGCACTTTGCGTTATCTGTTTTATGTGTAGCTACATGAGGTAGTTTTTTAAAACAGATTTTGTCCCTTGGGATCTAATAAAAGCCTAGAGAGTTATTTGGTTTATAAGTCTGTGTGGTATATTATTTAGATATCCAAAGAGAAAAGGTCAAAGAAGTCTCTTGTGTTATCAGTTTCTCAATGGGAAACTATTAAAAACTAGAAAATATAATACTATATAATTTAGAAACATAATATATAATGTAGATCGAGAGACAACTACTGTATTTTATTTCTCAGTATTTTCCATTTTACTGAATGCATTTCAACAACAATTGGGTTTTGGCTGTAATGCTATTTGTAGCAGTTTCCTGAAGCTGCACAGCAAATTACTGTGGTGTACCAGATCAAATCAACTCTTCATTTGTGAAAGCTGCGTTATGAAAATCTGTTACTACTGGCTTCTGTGGGTAACAGCGCTTTTGTCCGTATTTATACAATTTTGTGAATGTTAACAGGAAGTTTTAAAGCAGTTTTAAGATAGCATAGCTTAAATAGCGTGTTTGTCATTTGTCAGCATTTGTACATTTAAAACTGTCTAATTAGTTGTACAGATCTGCAGGAAGTTTTTGTCTTTCACAAAGTCCTGTTACCTGTGATGCAAATATTGAAGGAACTGCTCTCATGTATCTACCCCTTCAGAAGCTAAGCCTGGCAAGAAGTTAGAAGTGTCTTGGTTAAGAATTTAACAACAAAAATATGTTTACTGTCAGTGGCATTCATGGCATTGGTGTTCCTGTGTACCTAGTTAGATAAATATTTTCCTGCTTTTAATGACCTACTTTGGAGTGCTAGATGGCTCACACCAACATGTAAGAAAAGTTTGGCAGATTTCGCAAAAAAGCGAGGTCTACATGGCTGTCAGGTGGCAATTTATCTTGGGGGCTTGGAGAGCATCACTACTCCTGTGTCCTGAAGATCTAGCTTACTGCTTACGCAGTGTTTGTAGCACAGTCAATGGTGGAAAGGGAGCTAAAAGACTGAGTATTGGTGGAAAGGATTAAGATTTGCTTCAAACAACGAAGTCAAATTAATCCATTTGGAGAAATCAGGAAGATGTGTTAAAATGCTACTGTAGTGGATGTCTGTTTTCTGTCTCCATTTTTAAATGCCTACTACTTAGCACTCTTGCAGGAAATTTAGAAGTAGATTATGCTTCCTCTAGCGAGTTCATAGTCCATATCCTAGAAATCTACCTTTTATCCCTGTCTCTTTGTATGGGTTTCAGTCCTCCTCCTCCCTATTCAGAGCAGCTGTGACCAAGTGCCATTTGATTTTTGACACTGCTGTATAGTACTTGTGCCCAGGTATTCTTTCTACTTGCATTGTGTTAAATCCTAATGGGGACCAGAATTTCAGAAAATGGACAAAAGCTCCTAAGTGCCAACTCTGCAGCTGTACGTGCTGTTGGGCCAAGCAGCAATTCACTGCCTCTGTGCTTGGAGGAAGAGCATTTTCTGAGGGGGAGGAGGAGAGGAGGGTTATTTGGGGAAGAAGTTCAACTGTGGTGGCTGAGGATTGCCCTCAGGAGGAGTCCGTATCCTCCACCATGTGAAGGAGTAATGCAGAGGGACTCTTGGCCAAGGATGACCTTTGTGAATGGTGTCCCTGCATTGTCATCTTCAGTCAAGATTGTGTGTGTTCCTGCATGCATTCCATCAGGTTTCGCTACATCCTGATGGCCTTTTAATAAAACCAACAAAAAACAAGTCTGTCCAGATTTTCTGGTCTCATCAGGAAGGCTTTAAAAAACTTCCTCTGCAGCAAGCTTCTGCGCATTTAATCGTTTCAGCAGCAGCAAGGTCAGAATGCACCAATCCACTGAAAAGTCTGTACGATCTCCTCTGGGCATTTGCCGGATTTTGTTTCCTTGGTATTTTCAGTGTGTCCCACCTACCATCACCCTTCAGAAAGGAGGATGAGGCGCAATGAAATAGTTTTGGCATGATCTAGGTATAATTAATTTCCACATGCTAGGTCTGAAAGACACCGCAGAAGCATGTTCTCTAGTGGCAGAGCAAAATAAGTGCGCAGAAGTCTCCCCCCAGCCTTAGGTCTGAAGTTTCTCCAAGTCTTTGTAGTCAACAGGAAGTTCTGTGTACAAAAATGTGATTATTTAGCAAGAGGTTCTACTTTGAGATTGGTATATGTCTTTGAGAGATGTTCCTATCTATCTTTTTGGCAGGAGTGGGCTAGGGGTTCATCCCCTCCATATCCCCTTCTGCAGAAGAGCTCCAGGGCAGCGCTCCATTTCTGCTGCTGTCAGCCTGGCACTCTCCCAAGCATGGCAAATGGAAGTTTTAAGGTGGCGATTCAACTTCAGTGTCTACCTAAAACAGGCTTTGTTAGATCATAAAATCAAAATTTATCTGGCTTACTTGCTAGATGGAATTGATTAAGGTTGGTTTTGCTTCCATCTTTATATAAATGAAGTTAGTGTAGTAATGCTTGCAAATAATTTTTCCCATTATGTAAACAATTCTACTTGGCACTTTCTTGGTGATACTGACAGTGTCACAAAACCAAGCAAAGCAGTAGAAGAAAGTTTTTTTGCATGATAGTTTTTGATTTTTTCTTAGTGGTCAAATTATTTTCTCTCCTACCAAGGACTATCAGAGAGCAGTGTTGTCCTTTTGTTTTAAGAGCTGCTAGGTTTGATTTAGCCAAATTGGTAGTACTGAGCACATTAGATGGAGTTTATTTAAAAATTTATCAATTATGTTGATAATTTTAAAAATTATCAACATCAATTTTCGTGACATTTTCCATTTTTATTCTACCACAATGATTTTATATAGAGCACAAATCAGATCACTTCAGATCTGTTGTTCAATTTTATTCCTGATCTTTTCTGCCACTTCAGTGCAATACATATGAAATTTTACATGTGGAGTTTCATCTCAAGTTGCTGACCACAGAATAGTAAACAGGCCTCTCTTACCTCAAGGAACTATGGTAGTTAACCTCCCTTGTGTTTGTTGCGAGTCCACAGCAGGACATAAATATATATGATCCCATAGAAGGATAAATTAAGCACTGTAGATAGTACCAATCTAAGCTTGTCCTGTCCTTATGACTCCATATTTTTCCATTAAATCCCAAAAACATTTTTATTTACTTGCTAGGGATTCAGGAAGTGTAATTAAATGCCAGTTACAGCATAAAAGTTATTTTATGGTGCTACCTCCTTGCTTGAACTCTGTGAGTTTCTTTAAGGAAATACTGTGCTCGAATGAGTTGCTACTGCAAATGAGACAGGAATAAAAATTACTCTGGCTGGCCAAGGAAGGGATGCAGTTGGTCAAAATCTTGTGTGTGCTTGGAGGAACGCTGGAGCAGATGAATGTGGAAAGAGATGGTGGGCAACATCCCAGGCTGAAGACAGCGTGAACAGAATTGAAAATAAAAAGTATGACAGAGCTATTAGTTTGTGAACATAATTTATGTTTTGGAAAACACAAACAAAAGCCAAAGTTTAGATGAGATTTGTCCTTGAATTGGTAATAGCATTCAAATGGAAATCCTAACTATGTGAGGTTGCTCTATGGAGCATAAGAGGAGCTCCAATGAATAATTAAACAAGTGATGGCTAATAAAATATACAGCACATTGCTTCAAACTTAGAAATTGTAACTCTGCCTAAGGGATGAATGTTTTTCATTACTTTTTAATTGTTGCCAGTGTTGACCTTCAAGGTCTTTTTCTGGCAGATAATTTGTTATGGTAAGGATGAGATCATTAAGTATTTTAGCACAAGCCGCATGATGCAAATAGTTTCCTAATATTATAGAATGCTGATGCGGTAAGAGTTTGTTTTCTTAGGAATTTGTTCTCCATATTTAGCGTTTTTTTATCATATCTTAAAAGAGCAATTCTACTGTAATCTTGCAGGACAGCGGGCATAGGTAGTAGAGTAACAAATGTCAGCATTTTTTGCTATGAGATTTTTGTGGCAGGTTTTGATTTCAAATATAAAAATTATTACTGTAAAATCTTGGTATGATTTTTTGGCTCCTGATAGTATTTGTGTATACCAAGAACAAATAACGTCTTTTCTCGTTTGCTCAGTTCATGAAAGCATCTACATAGGAGCCTGCAGGCTTTCCCCTGCTGAAGGGAACCTCTGTGGTGTCTGAGGCTCCGTGGCCTGTATTCAAGGAATTAAGTGTTACTAAATTTTGCTGGTTTTATACTGTAACTCCGTTTTACTATTTTAGTGTTTGCATAGGTAGGCACTAAAAATATGTATCGGGCAAATAGCAAATACCGTCAGGATTTAAGTTTGCAAGTCTTAGTTTAAATTTTCTCCAGGTAGAAGTGTTATTATTCAGCTTTTTGTCACACAGTAGATAAGCCTGCTCTGAGTTGAACAGTGGTGCAGAGGATCAAGCCAGTGTATTGCTTCTTTCATTAAGCTTACTTGCCATTATTATTGGTCTAGTCTGAGATGCATGGGATCAGTTGTTTGTACAAATTGCTGATAGAAATGTTTGTTGCTTGCATTGTTGCTGACAGAAGATGAGCAGAGCTACTGTCTTGTGCTAATGTGTGCTGTAGGCAGTCACTCGCAGGAAGTCTATAAATAATTCTTAGGGTAAAATCTACCTTGTACTACTTACAATCTAAAGAGAAAAGCCTGCAGATGAGTGGATACAGGGCAGAGAGCTTCAGCATGCAGCTCACCTCTCTGCCAGCAGCCTGTGAAATGACTTCCAGGACTGGTCAGCTGGTTCCTAAGGAAAGGGTGGAAGGAAAAGAGGAAGGGCCGTGAGCAGACCGTGTACTCTGATGGACAGATAAGGGTGACCAGCGCCAGCAGTTAGCAGGGAGTAGAGGGATGGCTGCAGGACGGGGAGGCGGCTGCAGAAGATGCACTGCTACCTCTTGGTGAGGTTCTTGGTGGGCCTTTCCCGGGCACGCGCTCATGCGTGGGCTGCTGAACATCAGGGAAGAGCCCCAGCAAGGAGTGGAATTCACTGGCCCAGCTTTCCCAATTTTTGGGGGTCTGATGTGCCCCCTTGCTGAGCTGCATGGATAGCTCTGGTTTGTAGAAATGATTCGGGGTTTTAAAATCTGCAGCATCCTATAGGTTAAAAAAAAAAAAAAAAGTCATTGCTGTGAATTATGTTCATTTGTCCTTTGTTAATCTGTAGATCCAGTAATTTTCACTTAAAAGGGGGCCTTGACCTGTTGGCAATGCTCTTTTTAATGCACCCAAGGATACCCATTGGCCTTCTTTGCCACCAGGGCCCATTGCTGGCTCATGGCCAACCTGTTGTCCATCAGGACATCCACGTTCTCCTCTGCAAAGCTCCTTTCTAGCAGGTCAGCCCCTCACCTGTACTGATGCATGTGGTTATTCCTCCCCAGGTATGGGACTCCACACTTGCCTCTGTTGAACCTCATAAGGTTCTTCTCCACCCAACTCTTCAACTTGCCGAGGTCTCCCTGAAAAAAAAAAAAATGTTGTAACAATTTTCCCCAAATATTATTTCAGGAGACTGTTCCAATTAATGTCAGTGGAAACAGAAACCTTGTGTTTTAACATTATTGTTCCAAAGATAATGATCTAATGAAAGCCTCTAAGGTGGCTGAGAGAGTAATACAGCTGTGGTAGTGTGGTGCTCTCCAGGGGGACCTAGAGTGGTCCTGTGGTGTGGCTGTTGCACCCACAGATGTGTGTTCAGCAGTGTGAACATGGAGAAGAGAAGCATCCAAGCTGGCCAGTGATTCCCCTGGTAGCAGGAGGCCTCTCTACTTGGAGTAGCAACTTCAGTCCTGCCCTTTTTACACCTTCTTGGAGCAGTGTTTAAGTGGGTAAGGGGACATGGGGCACAGCTGGGAGACAAAGCTGGAGTTGTCTAGTGCTCAGACGTGTACAGCAGTAACAGAAATTGATCTGAACATGTAAATTTTATTTAGTTGCTGTTTGTTTAGTGATTTTCCCACTTGCATGTTTCTCAGAAAGGTTAAATAAGTATTTATATAGCTTCTTTATGGCCAGAAGGAAAACTAGAATCCTTTACAAAACCAAAATTATTAACTGTATTGGAAGAGAAGACAATGCTGGTCAAAATGAGCCCAGTTAATGACAGAAGCCTTTGACAAAGGTGGGATTAATGGTTGCAGTGATATCCAATACGCTCTGTATGTTATGTATTGTTACACTCAAACAAGGATGTCTGAGTCCATCAGACTCTTTTTGGAACATTCACCTCAAAAGAAGCCAATGCTGATTTTACAGAGACTTGTGACTTTGAACTCAAATTAGTCAAGTGTTTGAATAACATATTCCAGAAACGTACTTTCTCAACTGGGAAAGATACTGCATGGCACAGCATCCGTAACAGTGATGAACCAAAGGAAGCATCAGGAATGTGGTTTTAGAGCTTGGGCAAAACTAAGCATTGTCTAACCATGTTATACACCCTGCAAAACAGTAGATTAGAAGTAATGATAATTGTTATCAAAGCTATCATTGGATGAAAAATAGCATTAACTCCTTAAGAGGAAGTACTGTTAATCAACTTGTACTAGAACGGGGAATTCAAAAACACTAGTAGATACTTTGTTTTATTATTTACAGGAAATAAACTATTGCAACAATCAAGAAGCATAAAGATAATAATATGGGTTCTTATGTAGTAGAAAACTTGGATGGCTGTACTTGTTGCTTAGCTTGAAGCACACTTTATAATGGTGAAATTCTGTGTTGTTGTTGAATGTATTCAGAGGCGAAATTAAAAAACACTTAAAAATACCATAAATGACACCTGAGATTTTTAGAAAGTATTCAACAATTGCAAAAATGTCCTATTGACATGTAAAATAAGCCTTTTACATGTGAAATTGTTCAGTTATCCTGTTGACAATCTCTACTTTTTGCGCTTATTTCTCAAATGCTGCAAAAAACATTGCTAAATCAGAGCTATGATTTAGCACAGTACAATTAATTTGCATTATAGTATTCATATAAAAGGAAGAAAATTGCCAGTTGGGCCTGTTACACAGTATCTGGTTTACTAAATACAATTTAGAAAATGTTCTGTGCCTATGGCATTGTAGGGCAGTTATCCCTTCTATTTGTCTTGTGAGGTTTGTGCCTCCCTACCACCCACCCTTGGATCTCTGTCTCCACGTTCTTTTAATGATGAATCAGCTTAATTTGTGGCTGCACTCTAACAAGAGAATAGAAATCTGTTAGAGAGGACGTAATGGTAATCCTCTCTTACTAGTTTCTGTGAACAGTTTATTGTTTGTGCTTGTAAAGTGAAATTAACCATCCTAGTGTTTGCATGCATACGTGCAGATATATGTATACTTATACATCCAGTGTCTGTATGCCTATCTATGAACTGTAACGTTTATAAGTCTTTTTCCAGTATGTGTTTGTTCCCTGTTTGTGTAATTCAATAGTGCTTTCTTCTAATAAATCAAAGACAAAATGCAGCATGACAAGGGAAGGAGCCACAGCCTCTCTGGAGCGCGGAGCATGTACTTGAATTTCTTCAGCATTCAAGTAGCCTGCACAGCAAATTCTTAACAAAGTTACAAATTCCTAATTACATGTATTCCCCTTATTTTGAACTTCGGATGTTTGCACAAGGTGAATGGTGAATTTTTTTCATGCCTGTGCTTGTATCTGTAAAGTGAGTGTAGGGAGAGCAAATGCCCTAAGTATCAGGAACTGAAACGGGATGTCTGAAGGTTGGCTTGAGGCCAAGATGAAATACATCTCTCTTGGCAGCAGGGGTGCTTCAGAGAGCCCTGTGATACTGGATCGCTTATTTTTTTTTTTTTTTAATCAGTTAGGCTCATCCCTACCTCGGCTGACCTCCTTCAACTGGGCAGCAGTCAGGCCCATGCCCCATGCTCAGCCACAGGTCCCCAGGCATCCCCACCAGCATATTAGGAGAAGAGACCTGCGGAGGAGAAACACCATCTCTGCATTCCAGACCGTTTGCTTACTCTGGCTGGAATAATGCCCATGTGCTCCAGGAGGAGCCAGCCTGACAAGGAGACCACACAAAACCTTCCGCTGTCAGAAATTGCTCCCGCTGGAAATGGTGCCTGCTGCCTTTGAGATGCCGGCCCCGGTCGGCATCCTGTGCAGTCCACCAGTGCCACAGTCTCACACCTCTGAGCCCCACGCCTGGCCAGCCGGGTGTCAGGCCTGGTGACAGTGCCGCCATGGTGTCTCAGCCCTTCCTTGGGACAAGAGTACGCTCTGCTTGATCGGCAACTCATTTCCAACGTGTTTTGCTTTCCATGCCAGAGGCAGTTAGTGAGGAATATGGTTGGGGTCCGTATTTTCTTAGGGGCCTTTCCAGAGAAATGTAGTGCATGGCAGCTGGCCCAAAGGAGCTGCACAGCCCATGTGAGCTCTGCAGCTGTGGGGAGTGGTGTCAGGCCCAGGAAGATACTCCTTGGGAAAGGGCTGGCGAGTAAGAGATGAGAAGCAGGGATCGCTGACAATAAATGGCTGCAAAATATCTTCTATGAATTATTTTTTTCATAGCGGTAGAGCAGAGTGTTTGGCCTGTGTGCTTGGCATCCTTCCTCTCCAAGCTGTGGAAATTTTGCTGTAAGTTGATGCTTCCACTGCTGCTTTTTTTCATCCTCTTCTTTTTTCCCCATTTTCTATCCCCACATGTGGATGCTGGCAGGGAGCAAGGTCCAGGTGAGAGCAGGAGGTGTTGCTGAGCTCCCAGAGCCTCCATCCCCGCAGAGGGATGGGCGGGTGGCAGCGAGCTGGGTGGCCGGGGAGCACGGGCAGACCTGCTCTGCCTCTGCCAGCCCAGCAGGATGGGGTCACCACGGCCAGCGCTTCACCTCCGTTCAGGAGGGACAGGCAATCTGCATTTATGGCTTTAATGACAAAGAGATGTGGCGTCAAGCAGCCGGCGCATTACAATGTTGATGACTCGACGGTTTTAAATGAGTTATTAAATAACAGGAATACTTGAAGTATGCTGCAGGTACTGTGCAATGTAATCACAGACTTAAATTAGAGAACCTAATGAGTATGTTTTAACTAAAAATGTGGAAAAGTTTACTTATAGCAAATCATTGCCTTAAGTGAAATCAATGGTATTTCAAAAATTACCTAACGAACAGAAAGTATCAGTGGTATAAGAAAAGATTTAGTGTTCAAAAAAACTATTTTTGTTGTTTAATAATGATGTCAATAGTATAATACAATTGTTCTACAATAGCAAAATATACATAATTGTGCTGTATAATGATGTGCAAGTTGCATCTTTAAGGTTTTCCAGCTCATATTTTTAAAATGAATTTAAGCATTTCTTTTTGGAATTCTGTCAGCAAAGATCACCAGGTTAGAGCAACATTTTTTTTAATCAAATTTTGCGAATGCAATTGAGTACAAACGAAATGTCTTATGTGTGTTTTTTTTTTTTTTTAATGTTTCAGACAAAGCAGAGATGGAAAACTTAAGTTAAAGTCTGCTTTCATAGAGGATGTGGAGTACTTGAAATCTGACAAAACAAAAGTCTTCTGGTGTTTTCTCCATCAAAATATCTTTTCACTTTAGCTTAATTGGCAAAAAGCTCAGGCAAAAAGAGAATTGCTTTACCTGTTGCAGAGTAATGAAAATTGCAGGCTGGCAAGATTAGGTATGTGTTTTGTAGGTCATTTATTTGTTTAAACAATAATGTGTTTTTATAGCTGATGGCATTTTAGAGAATCTTAACTTTGAAAAGACTAGCAAGAGAGAGGAAAAAATAAATAAATTAAAAAAATTCCCCAATTGCATGTTTTTCCATGAATTAGCATACAGTTCTCAAGGGTACAGAGGACAGCTTTCTGCCAGCCTGGTCAGAAGCACACAGAAGTTGACTGGAAGTACGCTGTTACTTCTGCTACATTTTGGATCAGAGCTCTAGTAAATTCCTTTCTTCTTTGTTGGAGAAACTTATGCACTGCGTCAGAATAATTTAAAAAAAAAAGTCTTTGCAAGATTTATTTTATTTTTTATTTAAGCAGTGAAGGAAATTTGTAATTGGATATGGCAATCAAAATATGCAAAAAATTGTGCCTAGAAATATGTTCTTATCTCATGTAATTGCTTTATAATTGTCAGGGAGGGGAATCAGATTGGAAAGATAAATATTTCCAATGCTGAAGTTAATGTATTTTTGCAAATGGTAGCTATATATCTACATTAGCTGGTAGGTGTTTGGGGGTTTTGCAGAATTGGAGCTAGTTTTTGCAAATTCTTTATGCAAATGCTTTATATAAGTGCATGCGTTTTATTTTTTTTTATTTTTCATTTTTAAGGAGTAATCAAAACTTTTAATCAAAGCTTTCATTTATGTTTAGAATTTGTTTTCAAGTAGGAAGTGTTAATCTTGAAAGTATAATTTTTTTTCTTGACTTTTCTTTCTCTCCTACTCTCCACTGTCTCATTTAAAAAAATAAAATAGAAGAGCATTTCCATGGCACTTAAAAATTGGTTACCACTTCAAATCTGTTATGCATAGGTTGAAAATAGGCTTTTTTTTCCCTCAAGTATCTTGTTATGAAACTAACCAGGACTTGCTGCATTTTGTACCAGAAGTTAAAATATTTATGGGACCTTAGAAAACTATCAAGCAGTTTTAGGGAAAATGCTTTTTATACCAATTACTACCCTTAATTTTATCTTTTTAATAAAGTTATGGTGTCAATAACTTCATTTTGGAGAAAAATCATTCTTTAATGCAAGTACCTTTCCTAAATTCTCCAAAGAGTATGTAAATGCATCAAGATTTTTGTTGTAGGCTGTGGAGTAGGTGCAGATTAGAAAGACAAAAACTGACGTGTGGAGGCTGTGCTTCTACATTAGTATGGGACATCCGAAAAACATACCCCCCACATATTTTGTTTACATGGTACTTCCCGGAAGGACATGGTCTTGTTTTTTCCGTTTCGTGAATGCAGACATGGAGACAGGAATGATTTTGCTGGAGTCGGTGAGCTGCAGGCTAGGGGCAGGAATGCACCCACAGCCCACGCGCACTCGTGCCCGGTCCCGCTGCACCTGCCCCAGGATGAGGCAGAGCAGATGGGTCTGGTTCTCTGGTCAGAAATCCTATTGAAAAAAGTGGTGCTCAGACTTTGCCCTTGCCTGAGATTGTTTGTTCTGGAATATTTCTGTATTGTTGTCTACCTGTGTGGTCTGGAAAGGAATCGGCCGTATGTTGTCCGGAATTTTTGCTCTGTATTAAAGCAATTTTACTGTTAGTTTCCTAATTTTTGGTGTGAAAAGGAGGCATGCTTATCCTTTACACTAAACATCAAGATGCATGTCAAACAGTGATATTAGTGTCTTGTCTGAGACTTGTATAGGCAAATTGTATGTATAAGCACAACCTTTACTGATGTCACTCAAAACTGGGGTCCAACACGAGAAGTTCAGTAAGGTGTGGAGGTCATTTAAACGAGGCTGTTACTGACTTGCAGTAGTTACTCTGGACAATTTTACTTACGTAGGGGAGGGAAAAAAACTTGAAAAGTAGTGTTTCAAGCCTTCCCAGGACCGGGAGGAAAAGCTGCCTTTTCACTGGAAAGCTACAGATCCCACCATTCTCTTCTGTGTAAGTTGAAAATAAAGTTTTAGACTTTAGAGGCTGCAAGATATCAAAGTTTAACTGATTGAATACTGTCAAATGTTGAACTGAAAGAAGTGTTTAATTTTTGGAAATTGGATCTGGAATATGGAAAAGTCAAAGACTACTGCAGTTTGGATAAAAGAAGCCTTTTCTGGAAGGATAATTATTTGGGAAGATATTCTGAAGCCTCTGGGTTTAATAGCATGCTTGCAACATAACGTAGGCAGGGCGGAAGCAGTCAGAAGTTCACGGTAGGTTGCAAGACCACATAACATGAAGGCGTATCACCTGCATGTTCACTTCATGTAGATTGGTTGGTGTTCCTTTTATTTTTAATTATGGAAGGATCACTCAGGCTCAGCTCACAGTCGTTGATCCCTGACTCTTCTCCATATTTTCTGTATTTAAACGTGTGCTATTTTCTTTGTCCTTTAACAACTTATTTCCTCTTCATTCATGCTTTCTTTCACTTCCTTTTGGCTCTGTGTTAACTCTAGCCTATTCTGATTCCCTCTTGTTGCTTTCTTTTACCCTGTCCTTCCTTTTTTCCCTAGCTGTTAATTTCCCCCCTCCCTCCTGCTCCTCTGTCCTTCCTGCCTCCTCCTGCTGGCTCAGTTGGTTTCAAGTGATGAAGGGGTGGGAATTTTGCACAACATGCAAAATAGGATGAAATACAAAATAAATGCACTAAGGAACTTATCCTCAGCAGTCAATACCGATTTCAGATTTCCTCATTGCAACTTGCTGGCAAGCTGCTGCCTTTGTACAGTAGCAAGCCTTAGAAATGAGCCCCTGGAAGACATGGGGGGTACAGATCCCCATGTTTCTGTTGAAGCCCTTCTGTACAAGTGGGTGCTGGCATCCCTACAGCTCTAACTGGTGTGAAACAGAGTATATGCACTCGTGTCATGGACAAATAGAAATATGAACTGAAGTACTTAACCTAGTACCTTATATTTCTGCTGGAGCAGCTTGATTTAGTAAGTTAAAATGTTAGCGCTGTGGCTCTAACACGTCTGTTTCCTCTCTGTGCTTTCTTTCTGAACATGCTCGAGGGCTTTTAAAAACATCCACCGAAAGAAGGAAAGACCATAAGAAATACAGTCTTAATTGCATGCAGTTTAATATTCCTGTGCTCTGTTTTGAAGGGTACGCTTGACACAGAGAAAAGCAGCAGCCCCACACTGAATCCTTTGTCCTTCCTGCCGGGTGAAACAGTAGATAGCTTACTGTAAATATGGCTGGCTGCCAAGCTGTGGCGCAGATTCTTTTTTTAATACTGTAAACTGGCAAGAAATCAAGAATTGCTGTTCTTCCTTTTATTTACTTTCCCTTCTGTATTAAAGAGCTCAGTAAATAAGAGAAAGTTAAATGTTGAGTGAAGGTTTCATATTGATTAATTGTTGAATAACAAGGAGTTATCAGCTTGTTTTTCTTTTGCCTCCTTTTTCCATTTCTTTTGGTGAAACTAGAAACATTAGTTGCTTCATCTGGAATAGATTATAGCAGCAAAAAGTCTGTGCAGAGTTTGAAACGAGGACAGAGTAGAATGCATCCATCATGCGTAGTTTAAAATAATCCACAGGGCTGCTGCTGATTTGATCCTTAGATGCACTTCCTCCTGATTTCTTCCAAACTCGTTAATAATGAGTACTTTGTCTCTAGAAAATACTTTTTTGTAAAGTGTACCCCAGCCTCTGCTTGTATTTTCTTATTTGTATAGCTAAGCTTCTTGAAATAACTGCAGTTTCATTTTTGCTGTTATGTATAGAAGTGGTAGAGGAGTGTGGAGTTCCTTCTGCTGCTTTTCAAACACAAGAAATGCCTTTAAAGCTGCTTAGCTTTCATACTGGAAAGAGGATCAGCATTATTGCTTTTCTGACAATTGCATTGCTAAATTATTGGTAAAGTTATCCTTGCTTAAGATCAGTAATTATGGTGATTGTGCACATTTTAATGACTTACATGGAGAGAAATACATTTCTGTGTGAATGATACAGGAGGTCAAATTAAACTTAAAAATTGCTGTTGCTGTTAAATACAGATTTAATGTGAAAAAGCAGCCCACAATGGATTGTTTTAAATCCCAAAATGTACTGTGGTTCATTCAGAGGTCTGTCTATGTTCCTTAAAATATATTAAACATTTAGTAATATCAACGGGTGTCTGTTTCTGACTTGACGAAGCTTAGAGCATGCCATCTAGGTTGTGTATGCATAGCTCTGTTTGTGGCATTGTTGAAAGAAAACACAGATTCATATTTCTTACTTTCAATAGTTTATGACTAACTGGAAGTTAAGGCTTCTGGAAATTAAAAGATATTTTTGTTTTTAAAGCAATGGACTGTGACTGAAGACATCTGGACTTAGTTTCTTGATCTGTCAGATTTCTTGAAATAATTTCGTCAAGTCATTGTTATTTTTCTTTTCCTGAGTTATTCATCCATAAAATGGAGATAATCCTGTTCCCTTAAAAGATGGCAGTATGGTAAAGATAAATTCATGAATGTTTGTGAGACAATGCAGTGATACTTAATGGGTTTGGTATGAGTATTGACATTAATGATTCATGTGAAAGAAAGATTTAACAACTGCATTAACTTGAACGTTTGGAATACGTTCTCCTAGAAGGAGAACACATCTGCGGCTTAATTTCCAACTTGCAATGCCCAAATGAGGGACACAGAAAATATTTACGCAGGAAATTTAGTAGTTTACAAGTTTCCTTCCTTAGGTTCCTTCCTTCGTTTAGTTAGATTTTTTTTTTTTTTCCCCTGCAAAACAAGTCTTGATTTCTGAAGTAAGTTCTCTTCAAATATGAAAGGAGTGGCACATTTTTGTGGACATCTGTGTAGGTAACTTGTAACAAAAATTAGTGAATAAATTAACTATTTTAGGATAATCAAATTTGAGAGATGATGCAAATAATAGCAAATTTTCTAAGCAATCAAGTAATAATTAAATGTACAATAATGTAAAAAGCTCTTCTGCAAAAACATGGATCAGAAAATATGCCCTATCTCAATGATAGCTCTCAGAAATCTTCCCCTCGTTCTAAGCTTTTTATTTTGTCTTGAAACTGTATCATTCAAGCTATGTAGGAAAGTTGTCTTGAAAAATGGCAAGTTAAGCTATCAGGAATTTGTTACCATTTTAAGATTGCTTGATGAAATGCATGATTATCCTGAATACAGTTCTGGTTTTGCTGCCATTTCAGTGGAACATGCCACATGGAAAACTAGAATTCATTCTTTAAGCACCTCTGATGTTAGAGGGAGAAACAAGTGGCTGATGATTTTGTTTTCACTCATGTTTTACAGACTGATTTTGTCTTTTGTAAATGTGCTTGTTTATTTTAAGTGGAAGTGACATTAGTTTATCCTTTTTGAGCACCCATGTTAGGGGAAAATAAAGAAATATCTCTACAGAATTATAATGTGGCCATGTCACTTCAGAGTACACTACTAATATATTTTCTTCTTTGGTATTGTGAGCAGATTATCTTGAATAGCTAGCAGATTTCAGTATGTATTTTTACATACAGGAATAAGGGCTTGGTATAAATACTACAGTGACTTGTTTAACAAAGAGTAGTGTACTGCAGTAGGACTGCAGAGTGACTGACTCTTAGCACATGCAGGTATTTCTCACATGGATCTGAAAAGCTAGACTTTTTAGTTGCTTTAAGTGTATATTTGGAAGAAGCAGAAGACAGCTCTATCACTTGCTTCCTACTGACATTCTCAGTCCTTACAGTAACAATTCTCCTTCACTGTGTGCCAGGAGCTTGCAGGTTCTATGTCTGGATGCAGCCAGCCCCGATGCCTCAGATGCTGCCCTTTATCCGATATGCCAGTAAGGCAATTACCATGAGTCAGATGAACCTTCCACCCGAGGATCCTCGTTATGGGTCAGGCCAGAGCAGAACCTTTTCTGATCAGGGAGCCAGTCTGTGAATTAATGTCAGTGAGAATTACTGGTAAAATCCCTAGCAATGGCTCGTGTCCAAAATCGGTAGCAAGACTGACCATTTAAGTGTCTGCCCCTCCTGAAAAGAAAATATACTGCTGGCGTCTCGCTATTTCTCTCATCCTAACAAGGGTTATTTCTGATTTATAAAACCAAGTACGTTGGAGGAAGAATGGAGAAAAGAATATCTTCTTCCTTCCCTTTGGTAAGCCCATGTTTGTCCTCCACAGCTGGTCTTCCACCCTTGCTCCCCATCACCTTAGCCCAACGAGGCATGTCCCACTGATCTGCTCTCTTTCTCGCTCCCCTCACAGGTCACAGCATATGCTGCTGTCTGCTTTATCCCCCTGGTAAGGCCACATACCATTGCATTCACTCTTTTGCTTCCTTTGCCAGATCACGTCCCCTTTTCTCCTTTGTAACAGGGCTCAGACCAACCACAGTCCTAGCTAGCTCCTTGTTCCCTTTCCTGAGATGGGTGCTGCCCTGGGCAGAAAGGAGCTCAGGCCATCTTCAGCTCCCTCACCTCTGTCTCCTCCTTGGCCCTGCCATTGCACCTGCAGCACTACCGGCGACTGAGGGATTTTCTTTATTGCATTAAGGTTTAGTAGGTGTGTCACAGTGCCGTTAGCCTCCCATGACCCTGCATCTCAGCAGATCCTTCCCTGGCTATGAAGAATTTGGTCTGAGTTGAGTAAAGTCATCTTGAACTATTAGAGCCATCCTGGAAAGACTTTTCGCTACCCATGGTGCTGTTTTCTTAATTCTGGGTGGTGGGACCTGCTAGTATCTGTATTGTTTTGCCAGGGTTGAGTAACATCGCATCTGACATTGGACACTGAATACAATTAAGTTTCTTTTAATCATATAGGGATGAAATCTTTTCTGACTTTTACGCAGAAATAGAAATGTTCTGTTGTTGGTAATGTGATTCATAAAAGATGCTTCGGTGTACTTAGTGGAAAGTAACATTTCAACTTTCAGAGGATAATCACAAAATTTATTTAATAAAATGTTGCCAGATGCATTGACACAAGAAATCTGTCAAAGTCTGGTGGTGTTTGCTTATGTTGCAAACCAGTTAACAAGTTCTTTCCCTGCATGAAGGAGCAATGTGTGTGCTTGCAACAGCTTAATCTTTAAATAATTTAGAAGTTCGTTTCTTCAGTGTGAAGTTCACTTTTTGACACTTAGGTGACAGACATACCAGTTGATTGTTGTGTTTATTACAGGTGTGGCTTTGTTTAAATATCTGCAAAACCATCTTTTCTGTAGCACACTAATGCTGTTTGAGTATATGCACTGAGTGCAGGTAACTGGTGTGCTCGAGCTGCCTTCAGAGCAGGTACACTTGTAATAAATACCAGGGAGCGCCTGCCATCCTTCATGTCTGAGCTCTGAAGATCTGTAGAAATGCTGTGGAAAAAGAGTGAAGATTGCAAGCCTAGGTGGAAGACATGTAAACAAAATAGGATTTTTAGGTGGGATGCAGGTAGGACTTGAAAGCAGAAGAATAAAAATGAGGTCTAAAATGAGGGGTTAGTTTCCTGCCAAATTCCAGATGACACAATACACAGAACTGGTTCAGTTTCTGTTTTATTTTGTTGTCGTCATTGTGTAAACCACTGTTGCTTCTGTGCTGAGATTTTTTTTTTTTCTGGGAGGTGCTCAATTACTATGTCCACTGGATTGGATTCTACACAAACATGTGAGAGAGGTTGGTGCTTTTGTTTGTTTGTTTCTGAAAAATCACCAGAAGAAGGGAGATATTGATGTGTTACATACCTACACTACAGTAGGAACTGGTGCATGGTAATTGGAATCCATGGTCCTGTTATTGACTTTGCTTTACAGCATTCAAACATTTTCACAGATCAGTGTCCAGGGGCCAGAATCGTTCCCAGAGAAGTGCACACTCACTCCACCTTAGCGAAGATGATTCCTTTTGACCCAGTAAGTCTTCATTTATCTCAGGCGGAGACAGAGGCTCGCTCTAGCTATGCATTGAGGAAGGTGACTCATGCGTTCCAGTTTCTATTCCAAAGACCATTCATACATTTGGCGTGCTGTAGGTTAGCTATTGGATAAAATGTGGACCCTAAAATGTGGACTGTTAAGATGAACTTTACTGCCAGATACAGGAAAGACTTAAGACCCGTTCTCAGCATTTTTCTATTGGCAAACATAAAAGCCTTTCCAGGTAGCTTGGTAAACTTGAGGGATCTTATACTGAAGTTTTCATTCTTCTCATGCATTGCTATGGAAGACTGCACACAGAACTTCTGGCTATGGATGATCACTGATGGAATTTAATGTTCTTCAATTAAAATAATCAAAAGGTCAAATAATTTTGTGAATTGGCTGGTATTGTTTCATCTTTGGTACAGTAAATGTGGTCCCTGGCATTGAAGAACAGTGATTGTTACAGTTATTTTACCATCTGGCTCTGTGACAAAATTACGCTCTCTTCTGTTGCTCTAGCATGATGAAAAATGGATAAATAAATAGAATCTATGAGTTTTCTTTACAAGGTTTTTCCACAGGGCAATTGATTTTATTTTAGTCTGTACAAGACAGACCAAAATGAGAAAAAATGGTATTTCTCTTTCTTTCTCAGATCCAGTTTAAATGAAACAAGACTGATATATATTTACAGATTTTTAAAGTACCTTGACAGTTGTTATTTGGCTTTCTGAAGGGAAGATTCTGGTCCTGTATTGTTAGTTACTGATGCAGAAAAAATAGTTTTCATGCCCTTGAGTCCTGTTACGCAGAACTTGATAGTACTTCATTATAAGCACCCAGCACAAAGCTTTTTGGAATGGGAACCCTTCTTTTTAATTAGGTTGCAGGTAAAACTAAGATTCAGCTCTGTCACGTTAAGCTGTTGGAAGTTTCTGTAGTGACTTTTGCTATTGGTTGTACATTCTCTGTCAAGGTCAAAAGTGTCACTGTCCTTCAAAAACAAACACATAACCTTTTGTTTAAGGAAGCAGTAATCTGCTTTGGAGAAGACTTAAGATTAGGTTGGTAGAATGAGGAATTCAAGGTAAATCAAAAGGCTTTTTATACATGTAGAGGTGCTTCATTCAATGCTCAGTTGAGGTTTTCCGTGCTACGTAATTAGACAAATGGAAAATTAGATCATGAGTCAAGACCAGATGCAGAGTTTTTTTGGTGAATTTTTATTTTCTTTCTTTCTTTCTTTTGTTAGTGTGCTGTTCATTCCAAGAAAGTATGCTTTGGGTAGATATCAAGCCTGCAAAATCCGCTTGCCATCTTACTTAAAAGCTGCCTTTATATTAAAGACAATATATTGTCTTAAAAGTAGCATCTGCTGAGAAGAAAATATGCAATGTAGTGCTATAACTACTTTGTAAGAATCAAGCTGTCATGATGAGAAAATTTCAATAAAATTTCTAATGTAAAATATATTTTGCAAGTGTGTAATATGGATATTTCTTAAATATCCACCTGGAGTTAAATATTGTTTGGCTATATTTTGCCTTGTAGGGCAGCATGGATGTCTTTATTTTCAAAATATGAGTAGAATTATACATTTTTCCTTAAAAGAAAGATACCAGTTGTATTTTTTAGTGTACAGACAGATAAAAGCTGGTATACTGGTCATTACAATTTATTGTATGTGTATATTTATTTGCAAGGTGAAAAATAGTTATTTGCTTTAATTCAGTTACTACTGTTGAGAAACTGCTTCCTAAAATATGCAGTAGAAAGTTTCCTCACATTTACAGCATTATGCTTCAAGGCCTAATCCTATAACTATACTGAGAGCATTAAGTAGAGTGGGATGCAACGAGGAAGGTGCTACAGGAATGGTCCTGTGGTTTGTGGTTTGCTCTTGGCCACCCGTTGGGGTACATCACATTCTGGTCTGTCTGATGGGCTCAGAAGGGTCAGTTGTTCAGGAAGAGCTGTCAGGTTCTCGGGGTAAGTGCTCATTTAGCTGGGCACAGGTGAATCTACATGGATGGGCATGTACTTCTGCAGCAGGCCCGCTCGTTGCCCCTGCTTCCTACCGATGTGCGTGCCTTATAGTGAGTGCACAGTCAGGCTTCTTTTGGGGCAGTGCTCCACCAAAAGATGTTTTTACCTTGGTAATGCCAATACTGGCTTGAGCTGAAGGTGAAAATATCTGAACGAAATGTGCACACTGGGCCCTCAAGACCTTGTTTTGCCCTCTGCATTGCCTCCTAAAGCACTGTGCTGCTGTTTTGCTAGCCCACCTGTCTCTGCCAGTTACCAGTAGCAGATGCCTAGGGAAGACTGCAAAAGGCAAGCACATGGTAGTGCTTTCCCAGTATATTTTCCCAGCTTTCGGCAATCTGCATCTTACAAACTTCCTGAAACAGAGATGGTATCTTGGGTTTAATAGCCCTTGATAGATTTTTCTTCCTTTAGTTTGCCTGGTTGTTTTGAAATCCATATGCACTTTTATCATCCACAATATCCTGTGCAGTGAGTTCTACAGCAGAACAATGTATGTGTTAGAAGTGCTTGCTTTTGTTTTGAACTTGCTACCTGATAATTTCATTTGATGCTTCTTTGTTCTTGTCTGAGACAAATGATTCCTTATCCACTGCCATTACTCTGCTCTGTTTATCACAGATTGCTTTGATATCACCTTGATCTCTTGTCTTCCAAGTTGGAAATATCCATGTCTATTTAGTTCCTTGTACAGGAGCTATTTTATGCCTTTGATCATCCTTGCTCCCCTCTCTGCCTTTCCTAGTTCTGTTACATCTTATTTTGAGACTGGAGGACTGCATGCAAGCTAGATAATACAGCATGCAGTGCCTGTTGGTTAAATGTTAGCATCCTGCTATGTTCTATGGTCCTGATGGTTTTAAACAGTTTTTGATGTTTTTGACTGCTGAATCTAAGCCAAAATTTTCACAATCATGACCCTTAGAAATGCCAGGTAGCTTTCTGCAGTGGTGAAGGCTCATCCAGAGCCTGTATTGTATACATAGGGTTAGGGTTGTTTTCCTCTCCACCCATCCTCACCGCCACTCCCTGCAGTTCTTCTACCTGTCAACACTGATTTTTGTCGTCTATTTTTACTATCTAGTCCCTTCTTATGTGAGATTATTCACAATTATGTCCATCAGCTTTTGTTTGTATTGCTATGAATAACTTAGTATCAGCAATAGACTTTTTCTGTATGGGGTTCTCCTGCCTCTCTCAATCCATTTATTCAACTGCGTACCATCAAAGCTCCTGTGGAACACCAATATTGACCAACTTTCATTAAGAAACTGAAAAGCTTAATACCATCTTTTATTTCCGATCAGTTAAGTTATTTTCTTGTTTGAAGATCAGACTAGTTTATTGATCATGCTTGTCCTCACATACATTGATTAGCTAGCAACGCTAATAGATTTATGAGGCAATTCTACAAATGCCATGTTGACTCTTCCCCAGCATGTTGTATCTAGCTCATTGTTTAAAGAATTCAGTTTTTCCTAACAGTTCCTATCAATTTGCTCAATATGTACACCAAATTAATTGTTTTGTAGTTCCCTGGATCCCCCTGAGAGACTTATTAAGAAGCTGATATTGTTTGCTATCTCTCATTTTTCTGGTGTGGAGATGGATTTAAATAAGATTAAGGTGAACAGTAAGAGCTCATCTATGAGTACGTGAGTTCCTGCAGAGCTTGAGGGAACACCATCTCATACTTGCAACTGTTACCTTTCATTTTCCCTCTTTTTCTCCTGTGACCTCTGTCATTGATGATTGCAGTCAGAGGATCACCTACCTAACTTCTTCCACAGTGAGTGGAGGAGCAGCTAAAATATTCATTTAGGTGGTGATTTGTTGTCGTTGTTGTCTTTTTAATACTTTCTTTCCTGCTCAGCCTTTTTTGCTATGTACAAATTCTGGGCCAGATTCATGCCAGATTTTCTTTTCAAACAGAGACAGATTAGTTTATTCAAGGAGAGACTGGATAGACTTGGCTGCTTTGGGGCAGTCCATCAGCTTTCTGTGCCGATGGGCCCCAGGTAGCGAGAAGGAACCAGAGCAGAGCTCAGTGTAGTCTGTGAGTGAACCTCCTTCCAGAGTGCTCTGATGAGTTGAAGGAACTCACAAAACCTGAATTGCATGTTTTATTATTTATTTTATTGTTGTAGGGGGTTTTTGTGTGTTGTTTTGAAGTCTCTTTAATATTTCCTTTAAAGACAACTAGGAAACTAAACATGGCAGTTATCTTACTGTAACATTAACATTTCATAATTACAGTCACAATGGCAGGAAATGCAAAAGTATAGGCTTCAGTAGCAATATTAGCTACATATGGACTGTTTTCACTTCCTGCTTTTCATAATTGATTCTTTTTTACGTATTTTGTGACCTACATTAATGTCTGAGTGATTGTTTTTGTCCTGTGTTCCTTGGAAGTGGGGAAGAAATATATTTTTGGGTGAAGAATTGAGGTGCAAGAAATTAGTCATTTGTTTTACTTTATGTATGAAGCTTACAGAGTTGGAAATGAACTCACGCTGTCTGAGTCCTATCCCAATGTTAACACATCTCTTATTTTCTGTAATATTGATAACATGCCCTTTGCTGAGATTCTTGTTAAGAGACCTGCCTGTGAGCACTGGAGAGTGAAGAGAATAGAAGTGTTTGGATTGTGAATGACCATCCAAGAAGGAGACCCAGGAGTTGCAGAAAGTGGGGATGCTGTGAACTCCCCAGTCTGAGGATGAAGTGGGGTATTGGAAGGTGGAGGTCTAGGTGTCTGTGGGGAGACAGCAGCTGATTTACAGATACCTGCAAGGAGCTTTGTTTGTCAAGGGGACAAGGTAAAATGAGTTGGCACGTTATGTAGCATAGTTTCAGACTAACTTAGTGACCATATACTGCAGGAAAGCAGGTTGCTTTCCTGGGGTCATTTGGCGATGCACAGGACATCATGGTTGCATCTAAGGGGGAGGGTGTTTATGCACTGGGCATGAATGAATCTGTTTACCAGCCTTCACAAGAGAAGTGCTGGTCTTTCAAGAGGTGCTTGCATATCTACATAGCTATTTGAAGTCTCAGAGACTAATTGAACATTTTATATGTTGTTTAGTTAATAGGTACCTATAATTTCTGTACTGTATCAATGTTGGTGGTTAATTACTTGTACATTTCATTAGGAAAACAAAATGAGATTGTGCCTTTATGGTGTGATCTGCTTGGTGCAGGCTATCATGCTATGTGGAAGTTACCATTACTCATGAAAAAAATCAGATGTTAAATGAAGCCGAAGCACGTGAGACTCCTGGGCTTTGAAAGATTCTGACCAGCTCCATGCTACCTTTGCCCTCTTCAGCCTTAATATTTTGTTAGTTCTGTAAGTGGTTCTTTTGTGGCTGGGATATTTGAATTGTGATGGCATTATTACTATTTTTGTTTTAAATTGTCCCATATTCATAACTCAGCAGTGAGTAAATGGTCCATAGATCCATTCTTTTTCTGTCTTATGTCATTTTCAAGTAATCTCAAGTGCAACTTCTTTATAATATGAATGGTATGTATTTCCAGATGTGACTTAATGGTTTGGATAGTGGCAAAGGTAATGAGCTGAAGAACTCAAGTTGATGATCTCATCTTTCAGCCCACCAGCCTGTCTGAAATTCTTAGCTAATCGCTGCTCACACATGAATACTCACTTACCTAGAATATTTCTTGAGACTGCAAAATTTTTAATATAAAACACAGAATGAATTTGAGAATGAATCAAATTAGACTTTTTTATTTGAAAGAATTTGCTTTTACCTTTTTAAGGGAAGTGAATTCTCTAATTTCAGTGTAATGTTATGTGCGTTGTTCACTTCCTGACTTCAAATATTTTCTGAGCAGTGAAGCTCAGGCACAGCATTTGACCAAAAAAAAAAATTGTGAGTGGTGTTTTTATCTGATTATACAGAACATCTCACAGTGCACTTAAACTGTTGTATGGCATGTTTCATAAAAGTAGTGTTTTAGTAAAGGAGGATCTTGCATGACACTGCTTTTCATCATTGCTGAGAAAAAGTGACGGATTTTTTGGGTCTAAGCTTAGCAGAAAGTGAGTCACAACATACAGATTTGTGGAATGAATGTTTATAGACTCAGGAGTTTTTCAGGTACTCGTGAGCTTTATTTTTTCTTTGGAATTTTTTTGGTCATGTTCCCCTCCCATGCCAGAGTTGACAGAGATTAATTGATTTAACTCCGCATATAACACACAGATGTTTAGGTAGATATGTTAAAGGTCAGTGTTTGTCCTGCAGATGGGATTTTGGACTAAACTGAGGCGTCTGGGTTTGCAATGCAGCTGCTGTAGGCTCTATCTATAACCCATGGAAGCAGAGAGGTGCTTCCAGAGGGTGATTTGTAGGTGCCTCTGTTTCTCTTTCCAGTGCAGACATTATCAAGACAGAGAAAATTCCTTCCCTTACTTTTTAGTTGTAAAGTACCATCATCTTTTTAGCAGTGGGCTTGGCATTCTACCTCTAGAGAGGTTTGCTCAGTCACAGCCTAGTCTGTGTAGGATGCTGTTCTCATCCTGTTGTTTTTCCTTAGAGCTTTGATGATGTGACTGTCGGGTTGGCAACTCACTCTGTTTTGTGTCTACAGCCAGCACAGCTTCACTTTTGCATCCCTGTCGTGTACTAATGAACTGAGCCTGGAATTCTGCTGCTGCTCCTTGAAAACTAAGTGCCAAATTTGTTTCCACACAAAGCTTCTTCACTCAAGATGTGAAGTAGATTCAGATGTGCTAGCATATACAGTTCATAAAGTCTGTCTTCTCTGCTCTCTGGCTACTGATGGAAAGGTTTGATTGGGAACCATTTTCTTGCAGTGCAATCTTCCTCCATACAGAAGTTTGTAAGACCAATAGGGTTGCTTTTTATCAATACTAAATATTTTCAGTATCGTATGGACATATGGCACTTGGAAACTTAAATGTGAATAGAATAGAAACTTCAGACAGATGCCAATGTAAGGAGAGATATTAGCTTCCAAATAATTTAGCATTAGTTTGGAAATAGCGGCTTTCAGGAACAATGTCTCTCCTGATTGCTTTGTTTGCAGTATGCTTTACTAACCTGACTGTATGACATTGGTAATATGACTACTGCAATTTTGCTGCTCTTCCTGAAAATGAACACTGAAAACACATTACGAGAGTCTGTAAATAGTCTTGCTGTTATCAAGTGATAAGTCCAATGGCAATGTATGGTAAATGTAAACCTTATATGATGCTTTTAGAACTAGCTGTGGAGGGGACTCCGTGGTTTAAGGTAGTCATCGTGGATGGATGTGTTAGAAGAGGCAGGCGCAGATGGATTTTTGAGAGTTGAGCAGCTGAAGAGCCATGTCATGGGCTACATAAATGTTACCTCAGCATTTTGGTGGAAATCTAGTGTTACCTTTCTGGATCTAGCAGACTGTCCTTTTTTTTCTCTTTACACATACGCTTATTATTTAGCTAAATTAGCAGGTTAATGTAGCCTACCTTTTATCATCACCCACCACCTAGAAATACCCAAGAAACACAGGTGTAAGTAATGCTCTCCTTATGCTGCCTGTGTTGTTTATGACAGCAGTCTTAATACGCAGATTTCTATCTGACTAAATTTCTGTAATTATTTATAATTTTATCAAAATGAAGCAGCAAGAGGGGGCAGGTCTCAGGTGATGCAGTCAGTCCATTGAACAGATGAGTCTATCATAAGGCAGATTATAAAGCTTCTGGGCAGAGGACTGTGGTTTCTCAGATTACTTCCTAACATCAATGAGAAGGGTGGAAAGAACTATTGCGTAATGGAAGGGCGAAAGGTTTGTCAATCGTCTTGTGTCTGCTGAGGTTTTAATGTAGCCCTTCGTTAGGCATTGGGGCAGAAGGCTTTATACTTCTAAAGGTGGAGTTTAATCTGCTTTTATAAAAGGACTGACAGGTCAGGGTTGATTACCTGAAAGGTCCCACCCAGTCTTATGTTCCTAGCTAGAGGAGAAGGATGGCCCACCTTTGTGAAGTGGGTTCATGTTATCACCAGAGAGTCTTACAGTTGGGGAAAGCCCAAAAGAGGGGTGCTTTGCTTTGGAGAGAAAATGGGTGTGTTTTCACAATTACCTATCTGCTCCATATTAATGTACACTTAATGTTTTTGAAAGAGTTTTCATTACTTGATGGAGAAACATGATATTTTCAAATATGTAGAAAGGTCGTTTTCCGTCTGTTTGTCCAAATATTCTGCCCATATTAGCTTGTAACTCACAGTAAATACCTGATAGAGGAAGATTTGCCAGTGAGAGAACGATCACTTGGAAGATAGAGATCTAAATCAGATAACAGCCAGTAGAAATAAAGCTTAGCTGCATCTTGCATAGTAAGATGTTTGGAGCTTTTAAAATATATTTTCCTATCTTACTCATTTTCCAGGAATGTGTATTTGCATATTCTTTGGCTGGTCAGCTAAAGACCAAGGATGCACAGAGCTCTGAAAGTTTGTTAGATGTGTTTCTGTTATGTGTGCTGTACTTTTAGATGTAGATTTCAAGAAAAAACATAGCTTCCACTGTAAAAGTGGTAGTTTCCATAACTGCAGGTTTTATTGTTGACCTTAATGGGCTTTGATTTCCCCTATTAGCTTCTTGTTCTTGGTATATTCATTTTTCATTTCATTTATGGAGAGCAGTTAGAAGCTGNGTTTTTTTTTTTTTAGCATTATGCTTATCCTTATCTATTCACACTTTTTTGTTGTAATTTTGATAACTTCTGCAATAAGATATGAGGATGCGCGTTTTGAATGATGCAAGGCAGTAATGCATTTCAGAATAAAGAATAAACAATCTGTGCTCATCAAGTAAAGGGAGGAATGTATGATGTGATACTGTTATGTATATAAAATAGGTATCTTAAAACTTCTAAGTGATATTCGCACTATTTTTGTTTCAATGGAATCTGAAATGTTTTTAAATAAAAATTCTTTAATATTGACCACAACATTGATCTTAATGAAATCCATTTGTGTGCTTGTAATATTCGTTCCTTATCCCATTATCCCATTGGACATTATATTTTTAAAATTATAGAATACAAATGCATAAATATGGTCACAATCAACATTAAAAAAAAAACTATTAATTGTACTTTAGTTGCTCAATTAACAAATGTCAACTAAAATGACAACGGGTATTGTGAATGTAAGTTTTTATCAAGAAAAAGAACAGTATATAATGATTAATGAGATTGTATATAACATTTTGGCTCACAGAACTTTTTTTACATGGTAGGATCTCAGATATCCTTTGACAACGCGAAAAAAATAATGAAAAGAGCCAGTCTTGAGCTTAAGATGAAGAAAAACATGGCTTTGCTCCTCTTGACTTCAGCAGAAGCTTTTTTAACAGAATTTGACATCTTTTTTTCCTCCACATAGCAGGGTGAACTTAAGATTTACTGGGAGACTGATTCATTTTTCATGGAAGAAGCTAAAGTTGAAATAAGCATTTTGAAAAATAAAGGACCAACCACCATTCTTGAGTTTCATTTGTTATTTCAGTGTACATTGGTTTATTTATAGTTCAGGCTTTGCTGTGTAGTTGAGTCTTACCTCTTCTAAATCATGTTCACTATTACTTAGTAGCTGTGATGAAAGCCATAAAAGTTCAGTATACCTTCACAGGAGAATGTGCTGGCAAAGTAATTCTGCTCTTTGGCTGAAACCTGAGTCCCAGCTGGTAAGCTGTATGTAAACTCATTGCAGGAAGAAATTTGAGGTCAGTCATCAAAATCTGAAAAAAAACATATGTTAGTTTAGTTTTTAGTTACTTGTATTTTAAACGTTCAAAGGAGGCATATGCCTTTCAAAGGGCTGGCTTAGGATCTGCTGTTAATGTGTATTCATCAATAGAAAGGCGTAGAAAGACACTTAGTGTGTTCTGGTTTATTGTTGTGTTAAATAATTGAAAAGAAAATCATGGACATGAAATACCAACCAGTATGACATTTTTATGTCATTTGGTCTCCATGTTTGTGTTAGGCATACGGATATTGTTATTCTGGCTAGTATTTTTAATTTGCTTTTCAAAATGTAATTTAAATAGTCCTGGAGTATTTTCATTTGTCATACTGTTTCCTCTGCATAATCTCATGAGATACGATGTAGAATTGCTAGTAAAGTTTGTTTGTTTTTCTAGGCTTGAGGGGAGGCAGGTGGAGGCTAGTTGCATTTCCTTAGGCATTGTTACCTATGTGTTTAAATATTGAAAATGGGCCAAGAAATTCCAACTCATAATTACATTTGTGGATTAGTGGCAGAATATAATACCACTGCCTTCAATAGTGGATATGTGAGAACACACATACAAAAAATTATATTAAATCTTTTTGTAAAGCACAGACCTCAGCAATAAAGACTTGGTTTTGAATATGTAAGTCACGTTCCTGAATTTATTTCCACTTCTTAAGGGAGATAATAGAACAAATAGTTGATTAATAAATTAATTGTATGAAAGATTTTTTAAAATCTCATAAATCTGAATTACAAAGTAATCTATTACATTACTAACAAGAAGGAGGTCTTGCTATAGTAGGTCAAGTTGTTGACTTTCAGATTAGTTTTTTTATATTTAGACAAAAATTTGCATTCATAGGAGCAGCAGAACGTGTGTATTCATAGCAATATTCTTGAAGCTCTGATACTAATATTATATATTGAAACAAGGATTATCTTATCATT
Source organism: Penelope pileata (assembly GCA_013396635.1). Lineage (NCBI taxonomy): Eukaryota > Metazoa > Chordata > Aves > Galliformes > Cracidae > Penelope > Penelope pileata. The sequence goes on along the minus strand of WBMW01000572.1, from coordinate 198,900 downwards.
CCCTTTAATATCTGGACATCATATTCCATTCAAAGTATCTAGCACAGCAGCTGTAGGGAACATAAAACAGCAAGTCATCAAAAGGAGGCATTTTCCTGTATTAAGTGTAAGCAATTGCCATGCTGCATTTAGTAGGAGCCTTTTAATGCTGAAATTAAGGGCTGGAGTTTTGGGCTAGTGGCAGCCTTCAGGAAGGTGCGGTACCTGAGCTCCCAAAGATGCTGTGATCTGCCTCACTTCAGATTCAGAATTTTTCCCTCACTTTTTCTGGAGCCAGCAAAAATAATAACTACTTGACTAGATACAGAGAGTTGGACAAAACCAAGAAATGAAATAGTCCATTATTAAATGTTGGTTGCAGAAGTCAATGTGTCAGGCATGGATGGAGCAGCTCCTCTGCGCCAGGGAGAGGAAACAAGTAACTGCTTCATTCCTAGCTGTACAGGCTCAAACCAGAGGGAACCTACTTACAAATAGGGTGGCTTTGTTTTGGTGTGTTCCTGTGCCAAAAGGGCACAGTGCAAGATGCAGCATAAGCCCAGTGTCATGGAAAGAGCAGAAGATGAGTCACGTTCACAGACTGGCTGTCCTGGGAGTGTCTGATGAGTTAATCTCAGGTAGGACAGTTCACTTTTCTGTACCAGGGATTAGAAAGTATCAATTAAGTNCTGAGTAAGTTGCTCAGTATGTGCCCGCCTCAGGCAGCTGAATGCCTTCACTTTGCTGTTCTGTATTGATTCTGGAGCAATCTTCATCACCACCGTTTCCACAGTGAAACCATAGGATCTAGGTTTTCAGAGTCAACACCTGCAGATGACAATAGTCTCCTGGTCAAACTTTGGTCAAACCTTTTACTTACGTTAAAACATTACAACAACAAAACAATACAAAAAAATGACAACAATTTATGCAGAGTAGAAGGGCTCATTAATAGGTAGGCACCTGGCCTGCTTAGATGTTCTTATTAATCTAGCTAAGGCCTAGCGAGATTATTTATAGAGAGAGCATATATATGTTTCAATACCTTTCAATGTATTCAAGGTATTGAAAAAAACCCTGAAAAGTCAGCCTAAGAGGCCCTGTAGAAACATGTGAAACTTTCTAACCAATGTATGTTTGATAATTCATTTTCCTTGAGAAGCAGCATCAATCTTTGTGCCTCCCAACCTATTTGGCTTTGTTTTGTGAGGTTGGCTACATAAATCTGTCTGGATGAAATGGATGTGTTAATAGCAACATTAATTCAGTTGGGAAACCATGAGTTGCTATTGAATTTGAGGTATAGTTTGCCCTGGTCTGGGCTTAATTCACTATGTAATTAAACACATTTATAACTTAAAGCATATGAATAGTTCTAATTATATTAATGGGTCTCAGTGCGGTCGTGTGATTTTTGCCTATCTGAAATGGACTATGGGATTAAGACCTTAATGTTAAGATAGTGCTTCACGCGGTGCTCAGGTTCATCTGTGTCCTTATTAGAAGCATTATCCAATGGTTATCTTAGTTAATATTAATGTTTTAGAAACAGATAAATACCAGTTTGTTGTAGCTTTTGAGGACTTTCACCTATTTGTTTTTGCAAACAGTTAGGACAACAGCTCTGATGAGTCATAGTGAATGTATTTTTGTGGTTTCATGTCTGCCACATCAGTGTTCTCCAAATGAATTTGGTTTGCAGTAGACACTGCATACTATAAACTTTTTCTAAGGCAATATTTAAATGCACTTCCCTGGCAGCATAGAAATATAAATAAACATGCAGTGTTAACTTTGAGTATTATTAATCTGAGTGAACTTCAAAAGTAGCTTAAAAAAACTAGAGTTATTTTTGTTGGATTGCAAAGTAGATGTGCTGTACAGATAGCAATGTTTTATCAATCATACTATGAAAATAAAAGGAGAAATTGTGTTTGGTAAAAGCCTTGTAGATTTTTGTACCAATGTGCTAATCCATTCACGTTTTATTTTTAACATCTGTACTGAGTGATTGGAAGACTGACTACATTAGGAACCCTTGAGACAAATATTATTTACGTTTGTGTTAATAAATTTGATAAATACATGTTAGAACGTAGACAATTAGGTAGTTAAGCTATTTATAAAAGTGAAATAATTTTAAATGTGAGATATTAGTGTTAATTATTAGTAAGATATTATCACTGTGTTGTTTAGTTAGAGATTCCCCACTTACTGAATGACAATCATATTTGTGAAGAGCAAGTAAGAGTACATTATAAATTAATTAGGTTATTATGACCTTTGTTCTTCCTCCATTTCAACCAGCTGCATAAACTTGTGATTGGCGCATATAAACACTTTCTTTGCTGCTGGTAAAATCTTGCTTATGTATCAGGGAATTTATGGCAAAGTATTTTAATGGAATTTCCCTACACATGGTGGCAGTGTGTAAGATCTCATTACACATAAACAATACTTTCTCTATTTTCTTTTTGCTTGATAAGCCACAGTATAAAGAAGCAGCAGTAAGGTGGCTGTTGTCTCCATGTATTTGCAGCATCTTTGGTAACACTTTAATAGGAGTTGTTTGTGTTGTTGTGATACCTGTTGTTAGCAGTGTTACCTGGCCAAGTAAGATGGTAAGATCACTGAAGGTGATTGATTTGGTAAATATTTCAAGTGCATTTTCTGTTGTTTTTTTTTTTTAAATGACAACTGTGTAAAATCCTTGAGTCTCTACAGAAATTACATTGTCATTGTACTGAAAATCACACATATTAGATAGAATTCAGAATTTCAGTTCTAGTGTTTTGCAGATATGGCATAGTGTTGACAATATTTGCAGTGAATTTAAGAAAAAAAAAACTGAATGAATTTCATTCAGTTGTAAAAGCTGTGAAAACTGCTCTTTCCACTGGGACCAAATATCTTCCATGTCTTTCCTCACTACTTTTGACTCAGACCTACGTTACTGAAATCTTTAAAATAAAGGAAAAGTATCCAACTAGTTGAAAAATGGTAATTGAAACTACATTTGCTTTATATAGAAAAGCATATCTCTTCTTCAGAAGGCTACTTTTTACCAAATTTATTCAAACCCTGATATTTGTGTCTCGGGTTAGGGTTATCTGCCAGGTATCTGTGCAGCTGTGACCAGCTGTGCAGCTGGGAATGCACCACTGCACGCAGTGCTAGGGCAGGGACCTGTGTGCCCATCAGTCCCATGCCAGCAAATCTGCGCCTGGCCTGAAGTAGTTGCCTGTAGCACTACAGAAAGTGGTTCAAAACCTGAATGGATTTCATTAACAGTTAGTTTCTGCATTATTTTTATATATTACTAAAAGTCTACTTATGGAGCAATTGATACATACTTAAAAAAATGGGCTCTATTAAGAGAAAATGACCTTGGCAGAATTAAACCACCAGGCTTGTTGCTGTGATAGAAGCTCAGTCTTCTGATTTCGTCTGACTCCTCCCTTTGACAGATGTATTCTAACAGCAGCTATCCAGCCAAGAGTTGCTGTCGGTTTTGTGGTAGGATTATTGTTTTGCTTGTTTTTGATGTTTGCTTGTTAGCTTTATACAGAAATGAATGTATTTGTGCATATTCCTGTATAAGGATGAGCACCTACATGTGCTCTTTCTCACAAGTCTTCTTTGTGACAGCATGAGAGGACTGTCTGCGTCACTGTGGAATACAGAAATACGATGTTATAACAGTTGATTTTAGTCTCAATAGCAACAGAGAAATCATTTTTGCTGTCTACGAAGTATTTTCTTCTATCTGTTGTGATCTCTGTCACGTTGTTTTGAAATACCAATTGCTTTTGTATGGTAATATGGGAAAAAAAGCCATATTTAAATAAAACTCCTCTTTGGCATTTGCTTTTGAAAATACATGATTGTGCAATTCCTAAGGAAGTTTGAGATGTGTTCATAGGTATTTTAGTTTTCCTCCTTTTCTGTGCCACTGAACACCTCAGTCACTTCCTGCTTGCACACCTTTTTTCAGACCAGCAGTGCTGTGGATCCATCCTCGCTCCATGCACAGTTGTGCTTCCTGCTCTCTAAGGAGTATTCTAACACCAGGAACTTCCAAAGCAGAATGTCAACAAGGAATTTCGAGAGCATTGACAAGGAGAATAAATTAAAGCATTGCCAAGGGGTATTTGGAGTTGGAAACCTTTCTTCATAGAATTTTAGAGCGTATGTGTCCTTCCACTTTCAGACAGGAACTGGAACAGAGGAGACCCAGTTTCTAGGGAAATACATGGAGCGTGGCATTTCTCCCTTGTCCCCAGCAGATATGGGAACTGCACTCTTGTTAAGGTTGAGGAGGAGCTCTGTAATCTGAACTTTTCTATCCTTGCTTTATTGAAAATACTTTTTATCTTTTTCCTTCCAATTTCTCTTAGCTCTCTTAACCAAATTATAGCTGTTGTAGGTATCTTCTTAAAGACTGCATATCTTGAAAGTAGGGCTTACTTTGCTTCTGAACAGAACACTTTGTGTGTGTTAAGGAGCAATGTAATTAAATGACGCTTTAAGCTTCGTGTTGAGAGCTACTGAAACAGTCAATCCCAACTCTGAGAATTAGTTTGTCTCCTTGAGTTTAAGCTGTAAAAGTTCATCAGCCTACTGTTCTTGGCTACTAGTATCCTTTAAATCATTAGGCTTAAGATCCAAGGAGTACTAAGATCTTTATCATATTGCAGAAAATTATTCTGTAAGCATTTGATTACTCTGTTTACAGAGATTGCATAATTTTTCCATGGTTGATGAGACATCAATAACATAACAGGTACTTAGCCGCCTAAAATCTTACAGAGAGTTTAATCAACTACCAAAAATTCAATAGTGAAGTAGATAATTGGAAACATTACGCTTTTGTTCACCTGCTTTATTTGAGAATAAAGTCGCTGTTTTGGAAAGTGTATCTGTAATTTAAATGCAATATGTAAAACTATTTTCTATTAAAACCAGTACATTCTCCTATATTGTGCACGTTACACCAGAAGCCTGAATAAGCAGTAGTTCACAGTTATCCTTAAAAACTGTGTCATAAGAACTCGTAAAAGGTATCCTACAAAAGTTTCATTTGGCAAGCAGAAGTAGCTCAGCTCGATGATGTTTTGCTTCTAAGTTGTTATTAAAATGCATGTGTATGCCTGTGTGTTTGTAGCATATGCTGTAGTTCAACTGTATTTTTAATAGCTGCATAACTGTTTTTCTCTATACTTTGCCAGATGAATTCTTTTCAGTTTGAAAACTGTTACGCTTGCATTCATCCCAAGAAATAATTATTTTGGGAAGGCTGAGAAAAATGTGTTTAAGTATTCTGTGAATAAAGTGATCAATTTTACTTTTTAATGGTGTAACTGCAAGCTTCAAGGAAAAAGCTGGGATGGAGGACGTGCTGGGGATGGAGCACAGCAATGTGTGTGGCGGGGCTTCGTTATGCCCTATGGAGGCTCCCTGGAAACTGTTTTAGGAAAGACCATCAATCACCCCATCAGTCCTAATTTCCTGTCTTTAGAGCACACCAGGATTGGATATTTGCCTAGCATGGATTTTAAATGAATTTATCCTACCCTGTTTGGGCTGAGCATAGTGAGGAGAGACCCTTCACCACGATTGTTTCTTGTTTTGTGTGCTGCGGTGAGATTATGCAGGAAAACCTCCAGTAACCTAAGGGAAATGTAGTACCTTATTGGGCATGAATACATAAATCTCCCTTTCTCTTTTTTTTTTTTTTTTTAATCAGCTTTAGGTTTCTTTTTTTTTCTTTTTTTTTCTTTCTCATTTTTTTAGACCTGTGTAGAGGACTTACTTTTAAGACCATCTGTGGTTTGGAAAAGTGCCATTAGTTTCCATTAATTTAGACTTTTTGGAAAAGCTAATATTTTTGATAGTACCCCCAGGCCCAGCCACACCACTTCAGTGCCCCGAGTAATGGACAGCATAGGAATAGAATCACAGAATCATCTAGGCTGGAAGAGACCTTCAAGATCATCAGTCCAACCTCCAACATGACCTACTGAGTCCCATCACTAAGCCATGTCACTTAGTGCCACGTTCACTCATCTCTTAAGCACCTGCCTGCTGGGATGTGAACTCCACCCCTTCCCTGGGCAGCCCAGAACACACAGCATGGTTTGTTGTGGGGTTAATTAGGCTTAAGCAGGGAAGCGCGCAATACATACAATGATGAAAGGACTTCTTGTTACATCTGGTGGCTTTAGATCAGGTCTGATGTCACGCTATTTTTATTTGATGCTTTCAGTGTACTTTGAAAAGGTGGGGCAGAAAGCGTGGCTAACTGAAAATAGGCTGCATAGGGGAGGCACTGTATTGCAGGAGTGATTGCTTTCCAGATAAAGAATTTCTGTATCTCTTGAGGAAAATTAGGAAAAGGACCATAAAGTTTCTGTTGGCCAATGGAGGAGAACCATCTGCTGGAGCTATGAACAGTTGGCTGCATTTAACAACCAGTGGTTGATGGTCTCTGCTCCAACCGGGAGAAATTAGTTTATTCAGTGTAGGTGATTGAAAGTGAAGAATAACACACCATTGTTGAAGAAGGGGAAAAAGGAAAGTGGAAAAAAGCTGTTTCAAAAACAAAGTTATGCTTCCACGAGGGCAGTATTTTTGTATTTTAAGTTTTTATCATAAATTTATCAAACTAATCAAATGCATGAACATGCCATGTAATGATTTTTGTGATGCATGAGCTTCATCTGTAGAGAGAAATACAACATTTTGGCACTTCCTTTTCTTTTTCCTTTCTTTCTTTGTGGTTTTCCATTTCTCTTCTGCAAACAGTTAGGATGAACTACAGCATTTTCTGTTTTCCATTAGGTCTCATTTGCTACAGCTTTCTGCCTTTAAATTACTTCTGAACCACAGAATCTGGCAGAGCTCATTGGAAGTCATTTGAGGACAACTACTTGATCTGGAGTACGGCCATGTACGGTACTTGAAGGCATAGAACAAAGCAGTATAAATTGAGATTATTTTACTAAATGTTTATGGCTCTTCTAGGGCAGCCAATGGAATTAAAGAAAAAAAATCTTAATTAGGGCATAGTATGTAAATACTCACTTTTTATTGCATCAAGGAATGCTTTTACCTTCTCTGTCTCAAAACAAAGGCCTTTTTAATGGCTTTTCCCTCATAGTGTCCCTAATCTAACATTCTTTATCTAATTGTTGGAGATTAGGTACATGTAAAAACTGCTAACATCAAATGCATTGAAGAAGCTATTTAAGGAGGACTGTCTAGGTTAATAGGTAATCAAGCTTCTACAACTTTTCAGCCCAGTTTAAGCTCCATACTGGAAAATGCAAATGCAGATTTTAATAATATCTGATAGGAGCCAATTTAAACATTTTGGACCAATTCTGTCCTTATATGTACTCTTGCAGCCTCATTAGATCCTGTAAACTACTGTTAGGGAAGCAAAAACAAAGCAAGTACTTTCAGTCCACTTGAACACACGTGGAAATGAGGTAGCTTAGTAAAAGTAATGATGACGTAAGTAGTCTAGCAATATAATAATTATCATCAGAATAGAGAATATTTTACAGTGTACAATAAAAGAATGCTATCATTGGAGAAAGTGAAGCAATGGGAAGGGAGAATATGAGGCAATAAAAGTTGCAAGTCTGGAGTCAGGAGACATGAGTTGTACTCTCAGCTCCTGCCTTTTCTTCTAGACCATGTCATCCTTCCCCAGCATTTTACAGTCCTGGAGGCACTGTAGTTCAGTATAATTCTGAAAGTGTGGCTCAAACGGGGAGAAAGAACACAGAAAGTAGTACAGCGTAATGTAAAATAACATTCCTGCTAACTCCTTTAGCTGTTATGCAGTAGAGGAATTCAAGCCATGTAAACTGTTTTGCAAGGTGTTAGGTCATATTTTTTTCTCTTACCCATTATGGTATATATTCTTTCTGCAGCAATCTCTTTGTCTATTCAAGAACTTGGATTATACAGAAACGTTTTCAAAACCTGACCAGTTACCTGAATTGAAATTAGGGTGAACAAAGTTTTTGTACAATTTTCCGTGGGAAAAAGAGAGTGCCCATGCAAATTGTGTAGATAGGTTATTCCTAGGTGGGTTTTCGTTTGCTTGTGTGTTAAAGGTTAAAAGTCGTGAGTACAAATGGACATTGGTTTGAACTCTTGGGGAATTCTGATAAATAGACAGTGCTGGGTTTTCTGTTTGCAGCTGCTATTTCTTGTCATAAAAGGAACAAATACAAAATTAAGGGCATTTGAGATAGATGAAAACATCTTTGTTTTTAATATGAAGATGTATCTGTAGCTGGAAGCAGTATGTTTACACTTAAAGCACACAGTGTTTTTAGGACTTAGCAAACAATGCAGTTATTTAGGGTTTCAGATTCATGATACTCATTCTGCAGTTTTGTGTCTTCCCTGCCACTGGTAATAATGCAGTAATGAAAAAGATATGTAGTATTGGAAAGGTTAATGTTCTTGGCTTGATTAAAATACAGTGATTACACCTTTGAGACAGATGCTGGTCATTTATTTTCTGTGCTTTGTTTGTTAAGTTTACTGTGCTCCGGCGGAGGAGACGCTTGCTTGGGAAGTGTCATTAGTATATGAATGTCCCGTCCTTCCAGGCTTGGTGTGCTTTGCAAGCTGGTGTGTTTGTATGTTTTTCCCAAGTTGCAACAGAGGCCTTTTGCAAGATATGAATGCCTCCGCTTACCGTGACATTAGTACAGACAGAGCAATACACAGGAAATCAGATAAGCACCTGATAGACTCCAGCATCGTGTCCCAGGTCCTAAGAAGGCATTTTGATGAACTCTGCCTGTGAAATCATATTTTTCTTTTGTTTTCTTTACATTGTGAGCTCCTACCAAAGGCAAGTGGTGCCTTGATTAAATAAATAAATAAATAATATGATGAAAATGTATGAAAAAATATTGCTGATTTGAATTCATAGCCTTTCTCTTCTACTTCAATATTTGCATTACATGTAATGTTTCTCTTACACACCTTGTAAATGAAGAGAATATTCCATGGTGTGGAGAGGTAAGCTTTAGGTATCTGGTAGTAGCTATCCTGGGCTTGATTAGCCAGAAAATTACTCTTTTGTCAATATTATTTGAAATAAAGCAAGGGGTCATATGGAAGGGAGTCTGGTTTTAGCTATTACTTAACTAATATCTAGAATGCTGTTTTTCTTTCTCTCCTAGAACAGGTTGAAATCTTGCCTCTTATTTCTTTGGGCCAAATGTGGGATTTATTTAGGTCTGATCATCTTATTAATGAGATACAATAGTAACACATTCACTTCGAGCTGTATGAAATGTTCCTGACTACTTTAAATGATGCCAATTAAGCTCACAGCTACATGAGTCATTTCAAATAAGAAGAGAGGAAAATGACCAAAAAAGCACATAGCCGTCTTTGTGTACTGAAGATTTAGGAGCTGTAGAAGAAATACATTCAACATTTTTTATTTTACTTTCTAACTTGTCAATTCAATTTCCAGTGATGAAAAGCTGCTTGATTAATGGCCTCAAGTTGCGCTGGGGAGGTTCAGGTTAGATATTAGGAAAAACTTCTTCTCCAAGAGTGTGGCCAGGTACTGGAACAGGCTTTGCAGTGAGGTGGTTGTGTCACAGTCACTGAAGGTGTTCAAGGTACATCTGGATGTGGAACTGAGGGACATGGTTTAGTGGGTAATCTTGGTGGTAGGTGGTTGATTGGACTAGGTGATCTCAAAGGTCTTTTATAACCTTGATGATTCTATAGTTTTGAAAGGTTATTCAGCCTTTTAAAGGCAAATACCAAATTCAGTTATATTCTTGCAATATTAGAGTGAGGACACTTAGTTGAATCAGACTTAGTTTTATGAAATAGAAGGGATAACAACTGAAATGCATAGTTTTCCAGAGTGGTTCTTTCTTCTGTGTGTACTGTCCTGCAAGCTGTATGTAAAAAGAATTCATAATGAGCATAAAAGTTGCCAGCACAAGCACTCTACAGAAAATTTAAGCGTTACATTCTAACTAAGTTGCATAATGAAGAAAAGTTTAGCAAAGAACTTCTTGCTTTCTGCCCCAGTCAAAAATTCACCTTGTGTGCCACTGAGATCGCCAGTGAGCTTTTCTTTGTTCTGCTTTGTGTCTGTCTGCCCCTGCCTGTTTAGTACGGGGTTTCTGTACTTTACAGAAAGTAATTCTTCTTGGAAAAAAAGTGTGAAGATGGTTTCTACAAATCCTTTATATGTTTTATGAAAGCAGAGAGCTGTCTAAGTAGCAAGGACAACTTGGCAGTGTTCAGTACTTTCCTAGTTTGAGCTCAGCAGCAGAAGAATGAGAGGGAGAATGGAGCAACACAGTGGTATTATTAAAGATACTATTGTCCTACAGTAGTTTTATGATACAGACTAAGTGTATGATTCAGTATTAGGGGAATATGCTTGAAATTACTGAATTTGGTATGGTATATAGTCTTGCAAAATGGGTACATGGGTTTAATGTAAGTGTAATGCTATAAAGAGGTGTGCAAAAATTACCTTGGAGGCAGAAGAGGAAAGAAATATACGAGGAATGGAATGAAGGAAAATAGAAATGAAACGCAAAAGTAAAAAACATTCTTGTAGTCAGTGATAACCTCAGTGAAGGTAGGATAAAAACACCATAATGGAGAAAGAAAAGGTTAACGGAATTTAGTAATGACTGTAAACTCACACATAAAGACATGCATAAAGGTAAGAATTGAAAAGAGAAGCAGGCTGGAGAAAGGGAATTCCAGACGGATGAGGCAGCACAGGCTGAAGGGCAACCCCAGCTGCATGATCATGAGGATGGGACAGTGAGGAATGCATGAGTGGGCAGTAATTGGATGATGGACACAAGATTAGAGTCAGGGCGGAGTGGGGCCAAGAAGAGTTTTTGGAAAAACAGGATGCTAAATATAAGTAGGATTCAGGCATTAACTGTGTCAAAGTGACATAATTATGGCAGTTACACTGTATTATTCTCTGAAAGGATGCAGGCTCAGTCCTTAAGGTTTTAAGTTACTGGGACTGAGGGACAAAGTAAAAGAAATAAATTGCATGAATGGAGGCAGGAAATGAGAAAAACATAAGTGGTGATGTAGCCAGAGAAAGTAAGAAAAAAAAAAAAAAAGTTAGTTTTAAATTTAGAATAATTTGGAAACATTCCAAAATAAATTTTCAAGCTTTTTTATTTAATAAAGATGAAGCCGTTGTCTTTTCTTGGTAGTTGTTTTTTAGGTTTTCATAATCACTAACATATTTTCAACCTATCTGCTAACTTAACTGGGTTATCTCAGAGTCCATTAATTAATTTTTAAAAACTGTCATTCGGATTCTGTGATGTGAATGTGTTTTACATCCTCATAGCTTTTTTAGGAGAAATTGTATTTCCGTGCTTGGACAACTTTGGGGTTAATGTGCATCAATCACTGTCTTGTATTTATTAACTGGAAAAGGAAACAATGGTATCAAAATAACAGATTACTACTGGTTGAAAAATGTAACAGTCTAATTATCAGGTGGTAAAAACGTGCTTATAATTGGAATTTAAGCCTAATTTAGGCTCTTAGGAGGTTACTGACTTTTTCCATTCACATACAACATTGTGCAACTAATGAAATCACTCAGCTCTTAATATTTTGTGATTTTTGCCTGCATTCTCTTCAGATAACTTTTTCCTGGACCACATTCATGGGTGTCTTTCACTTTTCTGCAATGGGCTTGAGATGTATGTATGTATGTATGTATATTTAAACTTTTCCTTTTAATCGAAGGCACTGCAGGCAATTTCCTCAGTGCTGCCTTGCAGTGGCAGTGTGCCCCGACGAGGGGTGGGCTGGCTCTGCCTGATTGCCTGTTCCAGCTGGGAGGAGGGCAGCTGTGCGATCAGTTACCTCAGCTGCGGGATGGAGCCTGAGGAAGGAGGATCGCTCCCGGGGCCTTCCAGTGAAACAGGCGCCGGTGGCATTGCTGAGTGATGGAGATGAGGTTAGTGGTCTGCTTTCTCAAGGAAGTATTGGGGTGATGTGGGATTTTTAGTCAGCTCTTGGCACATTCAGCCCTGTTGCTGAAGCACCTGGTACAAGTGTGGAGAGCAAGAAGCCGGCCCTTGCTGTAGTGGCTGCGCCTCTCTGAGGTGGCAGATCGCATAATCTCCTATCAGAAGGAAACTTCCAGCATTACATTGCCTTTTT